>CM051262.1:20290586-20715586 GCA_027921565.1 Artemia sinica
TAGCCTTGCTGGGGAACAGTTAACAACAGTTATTAATTGGATCTCACTGAAGCTAGCTAAGATAGGCAAAACAGAAGAAATAGTCCATCCTGTTGCCTCTGAGCTTGAAGTTGATTCTTTCTTAATTGAATTGTCCTCTCTTTTGAGGGAACTTAGTAAGTGCATGTAAATCTGATAGTTAATGGTTTTTGGAATTCCTTTAATAAATATTTTTTCTATGAAAACTTTCAGTAGCGGTAAAAAGGTTTGCTATTGCTTGTGCAGTATTCGGCTGAGGAATTCACATGTGTCTTGAAAAGTATTTGAAAATATGTTTTTGGTAATATCAAGTGGTCACAGAAATAGACATTGAAACCAGCAAAGATTAGCTTGAAGGTGTTTTATTTATCTTTCTTGAGACATTTTTTTATGAATCCTGTTAAGTGTTTAAATATCTCGTCTTTGTCAATTTTTAACAACTATACGAACGATATCTGAGACACAAACTTAAACCACTAAATTAGGCGAAATTAGAATCTCTAAAGCAGCATTTAACGTATTTCATATTTAAAAACAGAAAAGAAAAAATCATCTGAAAATAGTTTTTTTTTTGTCTATGAAGGGGACTGTCCTTAGCTTTAAGACACAGCAAAGATATCAATCTAGCCGTCAGTAGAAACAACTTTGGAGCTAGTGTTAAATAGAATTCTAAACTTCCGGTTGTTTTATCTTGCCTCCAGGATTTATGTTGCCTGAACAATAGACAAATATCAAGACTTCTCCTCTATCTCACTCCGTTTTGAGCTTCACTCTTCGCTACTTCCCATGGAATTTCCACTCCCTTTAGATGTTTCTTTTAGACATGTTCCACCTCATTTGAGGATTCCTGCTGACGTTTGGCCGTAGGTGGATGGCCATAAAGCATAATTGTTGGTGATATAGCATTCTTCAACTGTAAAACATGACCTAACAGCCTTAACTTTTCTCTCATCATAACTTTAATTGTCATGACATAATATACACACAACCTTGACAGTACAGAATATAAAAAGTGGACAATAAATATTTCCAGTATAATTGACAGTTCAAATTAGGTGTTAGACGAGTATTACTGATAACCAACGGCGTGCTGATTAGAAGAACACAATTTAAACTTTCTGTTAGCATTACAGCACACAAAGTTTAATGTCTAAACAGCTTTGTCAATTATTTTAGGCACAAGATACTATATAATTTTATTTAAGCCTGTACAAAGAAGTCGATAGTATTTTTAAATATTGATATTTTACAGTGGCTTACAAATTTCAAGAGTGTTTCAAAAATACAAGGACAAATATGTTCCTTAAAGGTAAATCCCACCTTCTAACATCGATCTGATTGATGTATATAAGTTGAAAAAAACTGGGATCTAAAAATACATTTCTCGTGGCTGCCGAAAATCTTTTTGTTTGAGTGAACACTATCTTAGTAGAACTATTATTCGATTGGTGTGCTGCAATAATTCCTTTAAAAAAAAAAGAAAAAAAACATATATCTATGACAGTCTTTCTCAGGGCACATGACTGTCTTGGATTATGTATTTTTGTACATAGGGGGCTAAAACCTATGCTTAGGAGTTCACAAACTTGTTGATTCTGAATACGTCATTTTGTCAATATTGCTGTAGTTTTTGGCGTTTCCTCCCCTTTTTTTAATTATGCACAAATTGTCTTACGTTAATAACTGTTGATATAAACTTAATAAATTTATATAGTTAGATAATATATTAAATTATATAATCAGCATTAGAAGTGTATATATTATTATTAATCATACAGCCTTCATGTCCCCATAGTTTTCAACGTCCGCATTAGAGTAAATCATCATTAGCAACATTTAGGACAACATTTCCCTTTTCTTTTTACTTACTGCTATAGATCAACAGTTATTAATATATGACAAATTTTGCATAATCTAAATAAAGGGGGCAAAACACCCAAAACTGGTAGTAATATTGACAAAAACACAGTCGAGAGAGAGAGAGAGAGAGAGGGGGGGGGGGAGAGAGAGAGAGAGGTTTGTAAACTCCTGAGCATAGGTTTCAACCATCTATGTACAAAAACATAATCTAAGACGTCAATTTTCTTTTCCATTCCTTTTATTTTTCCCTTTACTCTCCTTTTATTTCTCTTTATTCCCCTTTCCTTATACTCAGCTTATCATAATCGTGTTTTTGTTTAACTATTTCAGGATGTCCCTACTCTATAATTGTTGAAGGATCTCTTAAAGAGAATCTCCAAAAACGAGATACAAGACTACTGCTGCTTTTTTTCCTTTCGTCAGAGTTACAGGCCGCTGCTATGGTTGTAGCTGATGCTCCCGTTGATAAAAGCATGCAGATCGAGATTGTGAGTACTTTGAATATAAATGCTTTGCTCTCACCTAATTGGATAAGATAATATTTATTTTCAAAAGACTGTCACAAGCTCTAATAGATCCGAGCTCGCTTCTTACATCACAGTAAAACCAAACGGACACAACAAAGACAATAAGATAAAAGTTAAAAATTAATCAAACAAAAGACTTATTAAATATAAAAATGTTCAATAAAAAATTAACACAAATTAGTAAACATTCAAAAATTTCGTAAAGAACTTTGTACAAGTAATGGCAAAAAAGGAAGGGGGGGGGGGAGGTAAGACATACTTTTATTGACAAACGATTATAACGTGCTAAAGAAATACCCGAGTTCGCTTTCCAAGTCAAAAATTTTTAAAATCGAAACATTTCAAATCAAGAACATAATACAAGTCAAAATCGTTAAGAATAAGAGAAACAAAAAGAAATATTGATAACTGATAAAGAATTATATAAAGGACTAGATTAAAAAACTGAAACACACAAAAAATTGGATCCAAAGAAGCATGACAAATAGAAAAAAACGAAAGTGGCAATGGAAAAAGGGTAAATATTTAAGTATTTAAGTATTTCATGTATTCTCTTCTGTTTTTGTTATACTTCACTAGTGTCATTTTTGTATATGGTGAGGGTTAAAAATATCATTAATATCAATTCCGCCTGCTAGATTTTAATTTCAATTCTTGGATTTTGTACGACAAGGTTTAAAGACAAACCAGCTCCATATTTTCCAAGCCAGCCGTGATAAAAGTTCAAGAAATTCTATTCAATTGAATTGCTTTTAAAATGGTGGTATTTCCGCAGGTTGGTTCAAACATGGCACTGCTATTATGAATGATTTTCCATTTGGTGAGAACCAAGCATAACTGAAAAAAAAAACAGATGGAGAGGAAAGACAATTACGTAATGGGCACTATTTTCGCCTTTTTTTGTCTCGGTCTAGTTATGCTTAAGTTATTTTCCTCTTGTTCATGAATATGGTAGTTCTAGGTTGTCCTGGGTTCATTTTACTAGATGGTCCTAGTAATGTCATGTTTCAAAATTTCGAATACGAATTCCATTAGATCCTAAATTTTTTGGTGACAAGACGATGTGAACGAATTAGTTTATTTCGAAACTAATTTTCTATAAGTTTACTACGGTTTGGGCCTGTGAAGCTTTTACTGCACTCAAATCTTCGCAATTTTTACATTTTGTAAATATTCTCGAAAAATAACCTGATTTTATAAAAAGAGGAGAATAGGCTAAAATTAAAAATCTTTTCCGACAATTCCGTTAGAGCTTTATTTTCTTTAAATCACTTAATTATCATACTAGTCCCTAAGGATTTTTCATTGTTTAATTTTTCTTTCACTTTCCTGCTATTTTCATTGCATAAGGAAGCTACAATAAATTTTGGCTGCTATAATCAAAAAAAGTACACGCTCTATTAGTGGAATATTGGTTTGTGTATAAAAAAGATAACCCAATGTGATGTGCGGAAATGATTGTGCAGTGAGAATCATTCTACCCCAAACATTTACAGATATAAAACAAAATTTGAAGATAAGTATATTTTCTTTTATGAATCTTTTTAATTTTTATGTTTTTATGATGATTTATATAATTTTATAATTTAATTTATGTGATTTAATAATTTCATTTATACGATTTAATAATTTCATTTAATTTTAAATTTTTGTAGCTTATATATTTTATTGCATTTTTACACTTTTATAATTTTTTTAATTAGTCTTTATTCACCCTTTTTTGCCAAAGCTGAACGTTTGACATCAGTATTAAATACTAATTAATGAGTACATTGATGACGCTGAGCTTGATCATGTCCTGTGCTAGTGCACATTGAGATTTCGAACGATAATGTACTATATGGAATTCCTTGAGAATAGAAAATCAAGCTGTTTTCCAGCAGCAATACAAATCTAAGCCAATTGACTTCACCTAGTAAAATCAGGAAGTTGTTTCTTTTTTATAATTGCACTTTGCATGGGTGTTAGTACCGCCTTTTCAGTTCCAGGTACTGGGGGGACTTGTGAGACTTTTGTTAAAATCATTCTTGCATTTTGTTGTTTAATTCAATGAGTAAATCTATACTATCTGTTGTGGTAGAAATTCGTATAAGCGATGTGTCAAAGGGCGACAGATGGACTCCTCAATTGTTTTCTACTTTTTTAGGAGTTAGCGCAAATTTTTGAATATATTGACAACAATTCATTAATCATGATTTCTGTGGGACTTAGTGCTAATATTCACATACACTCGTAGAATCTACTTAGGCTTGTAAGATTCTGAATTTTCCAGGTTGAATCTGAAACCGCAAAGAATCTACGATTGGCATTGCAAGGATTGGGCTTATCAAAACCACCCGCAAATATTTCAGCTAGTCAGCTCTTTGGAAAATTAGAATCTAAGGTAAAATATTGGACCAGTACTTTTAAATCAACAATAAGTCAGTTTTGCGTGTCATGAGGGAAAAACTTGAGCACCCTTCCTCTTCTTCTATTTAACAGCAGGCGGGCTTTTCAGTAAAACTATTTAGCCCTTTTCCTTTTGCTTCACTCTGTGGGCTACAGAGCTAGTGGCTTGATTGCCTCATATTTATTAGATATTTTCAGATATCTTTCAGTAGATCTTTCGACTCTAGGAGTTCAATTATGAGATGATAGATGTCGATTTCTATGCTCTGTGTGCAGGTATAGTTGGCTAGGCTCTTGGCTGATAGTGAGATTTTGTGGTGTTTGAAGCATTTTAACAGTTTAAAAAGCAAGGTATGTTGTGTAGACGTCAGCATATTACATTCAAATAGGCGATGGTCAATTGTTTCATTATTCATATTACAATGCCTGCAAAGAGGGGACAGGGGAATTGAACCACTTGAATTAGAAAACTTATACGAGAACGCAAGAAAATTTAGTCCCTTTGTTCCAGAACGAATTCTATGATAAATTTTAGAAAAATACTTATTGGGAAAGGGGGAAAGAATAGGATTAATCTTATTAAAATTAATATCTGATAGCCTCCATCAGTAAATATCTCTAATTGGGATTGGTTTCCCACTTGGCTGGTCAATATTTATAGCATTTTTTGCTATTTCATCAACCTGATGATTACCACTTATGCCAGAGTGGCTAGGAATATACTGAAAATAAGTTCTTATGCCACTTGAAGCAAGATTATCTATAACACTGAGACAATGATAAGTGTCAATGTCCAACTTATACTGAGGAGCTGAGGCCAGCAACTCAAGGCTTGATAAAGAGTCGGAATATACTATAATATTATTTGAATTTGCAATCAAAGGTTGGTTTTCCTTAAGGTGTTCTAATGCCATAATTATGGCATTTAACTCAGCATACATTATATAAACATTATTATATAATCTCTCGCCCATTGCAATTTTCAGGTGAGGAAGGAAAGCACTACTTGCTACCTTCTCATTCTTTTTTGACCCATCAACAAATATTTGGAAGTGGTTTTTATAAGTAATTGTATTAAGTTCAGCAAATTTTTTCTGGACAAAAGCAATGGGGGTTAAATCTTTATTCCACTTTGAGAAATCAGTATTTATTATGGGAATTGACCACTTCCATGGAGGGGATTGGGGGAAAGTAGGTGCAATAGACTGCCGGTACAGGGAACTTTTTTGAGTATTGGCATACTCATCTGCAATGCCTCTATACATGGCTGGATTTCTTAACCAATTATGTAGGGTGTGTGAGCTATTTGATTCAATTTTTGTAAGATGTTTTGTCAAGAGAAAGCTACGTGTCTCTCTTATTGTTGTTAATCCACTCTCCATAAGCAGAAACTTGGTGCTTGTGGGTTTCCTAAGACCAAATATGAGACGTATAATTTTTTGCATCTGGGTCTTTGCACATGCACCATAGACGATGAGCCCATAGTCAATATGGGGTCTTATATGTGATTTATAAAACTGGAGTAAGGTTTTCTCCTTACATCCCCAGGTTGTGGAAAGAAGTCTTTTTAGTAGATTTATTTTTCTATAGCATTTTTTTATTGTGTTTGAAATGTGGAGGTGGAAATTAAGTTTTTGGTCAAGCATGAGACCTAGGTAATTAATATGATTATCTTCTGGAATAGTTGTTCCATTTAGAGTTAGTTTTGCATTAACATGGTTCCGCTTTCGGTGAAATTGGATTATTTTTGACTTGGTAGGTGCAATGGGTAAATCTGAATGTTGAGAAAATTTTTCAAATTGGAAAAGTGACTTTTGCAGATTTGACTGTGCTATCTCAAAGGTGTTGCCAGATGACCATAGCACCAGATCGTCAGCATGTTGTAGATTCGTGTGGGGGAGGTTCATGTCCCAGAGATATAGGGCAAAGAGGAGGCAACTGAGGACTGCTCCCTGAGGTAGGCCTTTGGTTATTGTCTTTTGGGGTGAAGAGGCTGAACCAACGCTAACAATGAAACTTCGCACTTCTATGAAGGATTTTATAAAAGATACTAGCTTGGGGGAGTAGTCCAAGGTTTGCAAGTTTGTTTAAAAGGATTTGGTGCTTCACATTGTCATATGCCCCTTCAAAATCGAGGAAAGCTGCAACTAGGACATTATTTTTTGAGAATGATTCATTTATTGCTTTTGTTAGCAAAATGAAAGCATCTGTTGAGGAGTGGTGTTTCCTGAATCCAGTTTGAGTGTGAGGGATCATATTATTTTTTTCAACAAACCAGAGGAGTCTGTAATAGATCATTTTGTCCATTATTTTCCCCATCACAGGAGTAATCATTATGGGCCTATAGGACTCAGGGTTATCTTTGGGTTTATTTTTCTTTAGGATTGGTAGGAGGGACGAACATTTCCATATATTGGGGAACATAGAAGATGCCCAAGCGTGATTATAACAGTTTAGCAGTTCCTGTTTGTATGAAGGGGTGAGATTCTTTATCCATGTAGGGTGTATATTGTCATAGCTGCCGCTAGTTTTGGTCCTAATATGATGTATTGCATTATTCATTTCCTGTTTTGAAAATGGACTAGTTATATACTAGGATCCTGGGCGTGGTTGGTACCTTGGGTTCATAGGAATTGGGGACATTTTGCTTCGATTATTTGATATTAGCTTATTAACAAAAAGAGTTGCAAATAGCTTGGCTTTTTCATTATCATTGTCATAATGGGTATTATTATGTATAAGCTCACACAGGAGTGGGTTGGGGGAAGTCTTTTTCCCACAGATGTGGCTTATGACTTTATGTATAATTGGCTCATGTGTTTCTCTGGAGAGATTATTTGCAAAATTATTCCAGTATTTATATTTAGCATCTATTATAGTCCTTTTTAGATTAGATTCTGCTTGTAATTTTTTTAAATATGTAGTAGGTGATGGTTTTTTTATGAATGCTCTCCTAGCTGCCTTTTTTGTTCTCCATTTATTTTGGCACTCATTTGTCCACCATGCTTTGGGAATGTGTTTAGGGAAGGTTTTTTTGGGTGTTGTCCTGGGGATAGCATGATTAGCTGTATTTATTAGTATGATGCCAATACTTCAGCATGTGTGTCAACTGTTGTGTTTGAAATGCATGAATTTTGGGTGAAACTTGTAATTTCATCATTTAGCTTATTTTGGAACATAGACCAATTTGCTTTAGTGTTGATATATTTGGTGGTATGTGATCGGGTTTCAGCAGGTTCAAAATGTTTAATGACACAATTTTTAGGTCAATTGTAGAGAATCTGCCACTTTTGGGGTTGAAATATGTATTCAGGTTTGGAGGGGTAGCAACAGCTAATTCAATATTATTTGAAGTCATATGCTCAATCAATTTACCAGCTTTATTTGCTGGTTTATTCCCCCACAAAAGGCTGTGGGCATTGAAGTCTCCACAAATAATGATATTTTTTAACATATTAGAATTATTTATATATTTAAAGAAATCCATGGCATCTGTAGTTTGGCCATTAGGGTTATAAAAGCTTATTATGTAGGTTTTTGTATTATTCAGCCAAACACTGATACCAATTGCATCAACATCATTTGCAAAATCTGGAAAGTTGATGCCACAGAATTTTATATTACTTTTAAGTATTAAAGCTACTCCACCTCCTTTTCTCTCTGATGATCTATCCTTTCTCAGGATAGTATATCCCAGAGACTTAATTTGTTGATTTTGGATTAAATGAGTTTCTTGGAGGCAAGCAATATTAATGGAATTATTATTCATAAAAGATATTAGTTCATTTAGCTTATTTTCTGTGAGTGATCTTACGTTCCACTGGAGTATTGATATGTGTTGTGTTGTTGATTTATTTTTCATGTGACTGTGTATCAATGTTCAGCTTTGTTAATAGTAAAGCAAGATCTTTTTTTTGCTTGAATGAGCATATCATCAGGGATGTAGATTTTTGCCAATTCTGCAATGATTTTTGTTTTCTGTAGTTGATGTATGTTCATGGCCTGAACTGCATTACAGTTTAGAATGAATAAGCATATATTTGGGGATTGCATGTTTGATTGTGCATCCTGTTTGTCAGTTAAGGGATTAATTCCTGTTAGTGTTTCTGGTTTGTTTCTTCTTGGGAGGGGGGAGGGGGCAGGCTGACCTCATCTCACCGGACAAGGAGGCTTGTTGACTTGGTGGTTCCTTCTGATAGGGGTTTGAGCTAGGGGGCTTAGAGGATGGTGTTTTATACGGGGTACTTGATGCATTGGGGGTGTTCGACTGGGGGGTTTTGGTTGGTTTCATTACGGGCTTTATTTGGTATTGTTGGGCAGCATTTGCTTCCATTGCTGCAAAGGGGTATGGAATGGCCTTCTCTGTTGCTATTTGGAGTGTTAGTGCTCTTTTCTTATATGCAGGGCATAGTGATTTATTGGTAGATTCATGTGGGCCTTTGCAATTGATACATGTAGGCTGAGTGTTGTTGCAAGTTGTCAACTCTTTAGGATGGAATGCTTTACAATTACTACACTCTAGGAGAATTTCATTGCATTTGTTTGTTGTGTGTCCCAGTTTGAGACACTTCTGACACTGGATAGGCTTTGGTTTGTATTCCTTGTGCGGTTTGATTTGCCCAAATAGGAATAACTTTTCTGGGATATTAATTTTTTCCTTCAGTGTAAATAAGAAGGATCTACTTGTTTTTAGGCCATTAGAGTTAGGTTTACCAAGTTGGGTAACATCTTCAACTGGGATTGTGTTGCCAGCCCTATCTGAGAGCCCTTCTTTTAACTCCTGAATGGGTATTTCTGGGGGAATATTATAAACTACTATTTTTGTTGGGGATTGTTTTGGGTTCCATTTAGATGCCTTAATTGGGATATTCAGAAGGGATTTTTGATTAATTATTGTGTTTGCTGATTTCTGATGTTGACAGCTATTAGCAGAGATCCATCACGGTGAATAATAAGAGAGAACATTGATTTTAGTAATTTGAAAATTGCAACTCTTATTGCAGTAATCTTTTTTATTCCAAAGGGAGTAATAGGAGAAATTTTAAGGTAAATTCCTAAGTTTTGGGAGGGAGGATCTTGGGCAGGGAGAGGGGAAATGCTTTTGTTTGGAAGATTTTTTTCCTTTTTTTAGAGGTTCTAGAAAGGACCTCTTGAAACCCATTATCATCATTTATAGTGACATTAGCCCCTACACTGATCATTGTCCTATTCTCAGAATTGGAGCTATCATGTGAACTTTGTGATAGTGAGCTTGACCAGCCAAGATGGGTATCAGTTTCATAGGTATTTGGGGTGGGATCTGTGGGGACATTTTTTTTTGGAGGACTTCTGAGCATTGCCTATTGGAATAAGCTGTTTTAAACTAAAACAAGAAAGGATATTACAATGATAACAAACCGTCTGCACTCTACTGTGGGGAAAGTTTCAGGGTCAAAAGAAACACCACAGTTTGGCCCTGAGGAGGACTTGAGCACGATTGGTTCGGTACAACTACTGATTAATTGAGATAATAATTCACAAGACATTTATTTTAAATTTCTTAAAATGTTGCTCTTAATAATTCACAAGAAATTTATTTTAAATTTCTTAAAATGTTGGTGGATTCCACGCTCAGTTACTTCTGCTTACTTCTGCACCCTCCATTTACTTTGCTAGTTTGTCATAATTCTTCTGTTGGATAAGGAAATATATCAGTCTGCCGGTTCTGGCTCCATTTTAATTAATTTAACCAGCCTGCCTTAAGGCCATCTCAGATTAAACCCTCAAGAATGCTGATTTTCAGCATTCTTGGCGCAGCAGTATGACCACTTGTTTTTGGCCGTGGTGACTTAGGTTCGAATCTTAGATAAGATAAATTTTTGTCTTAGAGAAGACTTAAAAATCGAAATTAGCAAATCGTCCCCTGAAAGCGATTTTGCCGGAATTTTTTTTTTTCAAAAAAAAAAAAATTGGAAAACGAGTTTGAAAATTTTGACATTTGTATCTCAGAATCGGCTATAGCTAGAGCGTTGATTTTCTGACCATGAAGCGAACTTCCGTTCCACAAAATCAGTAACTTTAGGCCCGAACGGATCATGTTGTATGTGATTCGGCAAAGCCGCTTTAAAGATATGTGATTCGGCAAAGCCGCTATAAAGATATGTGATTCGGCAAAGCCGCTTTAAAGATGTGTAATTCGGCAAAGGAGAACTGCAAAATACAGGCAGTTGGAGACGTCTTATAGCAATGCCAATCAGACCATTCGAAAGAGATTTTTTTTACACAAGATAGCGTTTGTAACTCAGTTCCGACAAAAATTGGTATTTTTGGCAAAACTGCTTTCAGGCGACAAAAATGTTAAACAATTTAAATCTTTTTCAAAATGCACTAAAAGTGGAAAATCATTTTTTCTTCGAAAATCTGTGAATATAAGTGAAAATGAGGGGTGCAAAACAAATTGAGCTTTAAGATTGGAAATTGGGATTACTGTCGAAAAAAATCACCAACACCATCTATCATATGTTCCTTGGCATTTTTCAAACTTGGCATTCTTAGCATTTCAGCATTTTTTTTTTTTCAAACTGTTTTTGCGTTTTTTCAAAAACCGAGACACTTGATACTACACTAATTTTGCCAATTATAGTAACTATATTAGTTTTGCCTTATTCTTACACTAGAAAATGTCAAGAAACGCCAAATGATAGATGGCAATGATGATTTTCCCAACACTAGCGCCAATTTCCGCTCCATAAGTTAACCTTGCTCTTTGTTACATCCCAGCTGGTTAAACTCAATACTCAATTCACTTGTCTAACCTGTTTTCCTGCAGCTTAGTCAGCCCTCAAGGTACTTAAAGGATCGTATTGTTTCGACATTGTTTATACTTTTCTTTTTGCCTGCACAAAATTTTAAAAATCGGGATTTTGAGTATCGAGATTTCATTTTAGCGCATCTTGGTGGTGTACCGAAAATCTTCCTTGCATAGACAAATTGATGCTAATAAAATTGGAGAAAACATGTGGGATATTCTCCAGTTCGCCCACTCTCATGTAGCATTTATGTTGTGTGGTAGAGACCTTTGCCTTGTAAAGAAGAACATTTATTCCACTGTAAGCACAATTTAAATTTTCGAATTGGAAGAAATCATGTTGCAGGAAAGGCACTAGTCTTAGCTTTTCAAAATTAGAAAAAGTTTTGGTAATCCTGTAGTAAGCTATATTATTTAGTGTATTATAGATTACAGTTCCTTTCCACGTAATTTAAGTGAATATTTTTGAAACTACTTTGTTTTCTAGTGAAAAGTGTATTCTGAATTAAAATATATTGGTCAGTTCCAATGTCATAAAAAGATTACGTTCTGCCGTCCGTTTTGTCTTTGTGTTTTTAATTTCGGTTAAAAGTCAAACCGGATTGTGTACGGGTTCATGGTTTGGATTTATATATGGCATATATAGTTAATGGGTATTGGGCCCATTGGTCAAACAAGTCTATAGAGTTATAGGCTCTTGAAAGATCCCACCAAACCACAAGCGCGCACAGGTTTGACCTGTTCAAGGGTATCAGAATATTAATCTGGGCTTGGTGGAGGGTTGGATAAAGGGCATTAGGGTGTATCAAGATTTGTAAGGCTTCATTGGTAATAACTAACAATTTTTGGATTTTTCAATGGAGCAAGAATATAGTTTTTGAGTTTTGTACAGGAACATTTGTCTTCTCGAGGACTGAAACAAAAAGAATCACCCCAGCAGGGCTGATGCTGGGCGACATGCTTGTTACTTTCCCTTGTAAAAAAAAAAGACAACTGAAAACTGAAAAGTCGATTCGACGCCCTTCAACCGCCGTCTTCTTTCGAAACTTATCAACTCTGTCGCTCTACCACATTATCTGTATATATCGCTGTTTTGGAAAATGCTCACAAAATCTGACAAGTCAAAAATTCGTTCAAGTTTCTTCCGGTTTGCAAAATATATCTTACGTTTTCCCTCTTGTACCCTCAACTCTTATCTAGTTAGAAAATTCAGCATTGCTGACCCAATTATAGCTGTGGAAAAGCAAATTTGTGCTTATAATTCCCGTTTGACGAAGTTGAACCGTCCTTAGTCGTCGGTACTGGCCCAGTAGTTAAGATGTATTTATTGTGTTTTTTTAAGTGTTAGTTTTCGCGCTTAGTGTGTATTTCTTCTCTTTTTTTGTTTATTGCTCCGTCTTTTGCTTTCTTTGTATGACGAGTTTTCCGATAAATAATAATAATGGATCTCGAGGATCTTTACTACTAGGGTTTTCAGCTATGACGATTCAAATGCTGTAGCTCCATTTCGATCCAACAGCAGTTTTGCGTGGTTTCAGGCTATTTCTAAAATTCCCACAAATCTGTTTTCGGAAGAAACTTCCACCATCAAGATTAATTAAAATAATAAAGTTACCATTATTAAATCAGCTTCAGATAACAATTTTTCTCCACTTGACAGTTAGTTTCCAAATCGTATTTTAAAATTTTCTGTTACTATTGGTTACGACTCGTTCCTTACGAGGCTGTCTCTAAGGAGGCAACCACGATTCTTTGATCTATGGTAACTTGAACATTTTGTACCTATTTTCTATAAAGTAAATATACCATTGCAAACGCGGCCAGTGAATAAAGTCCCACTAGAGCACTCTTAGAAGTGCAATAACTTTTTTTTTTCAAAAGGTGTCAGTTAAGAAATGTAACATAGACGAAATGTTCTCAATTTTTATTTTCTAGCTACGAGAAGTTGTTTCCAAAGCTCCACCCACTATAATCAGTCAACCATTATTTACATACGGTTTGACAGAAAAACAATGGTTCTTACTTCAAGCTATTTACGAAGATATGGTCAAAGAGTACAAGATGAGAAGGGAAACCTTGTTGAAGAGAGTTGATGTTACCATTCAGAGTTTTACGGTAATGCCTTTTTTAGTTTTTATATTGGTAAAATAAATATCAAAGTAGTTTTATAGTTTTATACAATAAAAATGGCCATAAAAAATGAAAATTTTGTTTTTGCATAATTCTAGTGCTAAAAGGTACGAAATTAAAGAAAGTTATGCATTATAGCTCAGCGCAAAATTTGTACATCCCATTCTGTTAAAATAGTTATTTTGTATACTTGTTTTTGCTTGAATGCACAGCTATTTGGCATAGAATAATGCTCTGTGACTAATTTCACCTTTATAAATAAACGAGAGATCATGGTGTCTTCCGGGCTTCCTACTATGGAAGATGACAATCTCTGTATTGGATTCGTTCAGCTTGAATTTCTTCGATTCTAAGTAAGGTTCGGTTAAATTCAGGAGAATTTTGGAGCTCCTCGGCTGACTCGGCTCCTCGTCAGTAACAAACAGTAAACAAGAAAAGAGATGGTTTCCCAGCCTAGGTAAATTTGGTGTAGGAAAAGAAAACAGTAATGGATACAGACTTTTGCAATTTTGTAGGTATAACAATCTAGTTATAACCAATACGGTGTTTGGTCATAAAATGGCTCATAAGTTAACATGGTATTCACGTGATGGTAAGATAGCAAACCTTATTGATTATGTTATAGTAAGCCGAAGACTGGCAGGATCAATACAAGATACTAGGGTATATAGGAGTGCTGTTATTGATGTTAAAAGTAAAGATCACCATCTAGTAGTGTCAAGGGTTAATTTAAAGCTGAAATATCGGAAGGGTAACTACCTCCCGGGAAGTTATGATGTTGATAGACTCCATGATGAGAATTTGAGAGAAACTTTCCAGGAGCAGTTGAATACTAAACTTGAGAGTTTAAAATTTGATAATGTGGAAGATGGTTGGAATAATTTTAGAAAAATAATTTGTGAAGTTGCTGAAGGTGTATTAGGGAAGAAAGCTAGAACTGCAGCTAAGAATATTAGTGAAAAAGCTTTATGTTTAATAGAAAGGAGAAAGGACTTGTACAAGAATTATCTGAGTGATAGATCGTATGAAAACAAAAGAAATGTAAAGAAAGTGGAGAAAGCATTAAAATATGAACTAAGGAGGTGTGAAGTGGAGG
Organism: Artemia sinica; assembly: GCA_027921565.1. Lineage (NCBI taxonomy): Eukaryota > Metazoa > Arthropoda > Branchiopoda > Anostraca > Artemiidae > Artemia > Artemia sinica. The sequence continues at coordinate 20,305,393 of CM051262.1, forward strand.
CTATGGATAAAATTGCCGAGGATCTGGAAGATGCAGCTAGACGGCATAATAGTAAAATATTGTACTGGCATGTTAACAAATTGAGAGGGAGTAGTCAATCCGGACTTGGCCCAGTTAAAGATAGGAATGGGGTCGCAATTAGCGATAAGGAAAAAACTAAAGAGAGATGGGCCGAATATTTTGAGAACTTGCCTAACCGAGATAGAGTTGCAGGAAAAAATATAGAGGAAAATGAAAAAGTTTGTGATACCTTGGATGTGAAGGAAGATTTGCTTTGTGAGGAGGAATTAGCAACAGTACTAAAAGGATTAAAGAATGATAAGGCTCCAGGTGCTGATAGGGTGGTAAATGAGTTTCTTAAATATGGTGGCTCTGAGGTTAGAAATAAGTTACTCAAGATTATGAATATGATTTTTGAAAAAGGGGAAGTACCTAACGATTTTAGGAAAACCTTAATTAAGCCACTTTATAAGAAAGGTGATAAAAGTGAGTGTGGATAATTATCGAGGCATTAATCTGGTCTCTGTAGGTAGCAAATTACTTAGTAATATGATACTTTTTAAACTGAGAGATGCCGTAGACAAAGTTTTAAGAGAAGAGCAGTGCGGTTTTAGAAAAGGTAGAGGATGTGTTGACCAAATTTTCACTCTTAGGCTAATAATTGAGAAGTGCCTGAGTTTTCAAACACCTTTGGTCCTCAGTTTTATAGATTATGAGCAAGCGTTCGATTCTGTTGATAGAAGAGCTTTAGTAAAGGTTTTATCCTTGTATGGTATACCAGACAAATACATTAAAGTGATTAGTGCTATGTATGAGAATAACACTGCTGCGGTTAAGGTAGGAAATGAGGTTAGCAGCTGGTTTTGTATTAAATCAGGAGTTAAGCAGGGCTGTGTTCTATCCCCCTTTATATGGATTATTTTGATGGACTTTGTTTTAAGGAGCACAGGAAAGGCAATGGGAGACCACGGAATCAAATGGGGAGGAAAAAGTCTCATAGATAGGTTGTTCTTTTCGGCCAACCATCTAGGGCTAAACGGAAAGCAGGTCGTCCCCGTCTGGGGTGGGAGGACGTCATAAAGAAAGATTTAAAGGAAATGGGAACTTCGTGGGCGGGTGTAAAAAGGGAGGCTTTGAATAGATTGGGGTGGAGGAGGAGCGTGCGTAGCTGTGTTGGCCTCAGGCGGCTTGGTGCTGCGGTGAGTTGTTAGTAGTAGTAGTAGTAGTTTTTTGTTTTAGACATCATAGCAGTGTGGTGCGACAATTGTGATGCCATTTTCACTATATAGGGCGATAGCACATGCAAAGAAAATTAAAAAAAAATATCTCTAACCCCATACAAATGGATACAAAAGAATAGGGATGCATCATGATTGTTACTGTTATCATAAGACTCAATTTTTGGTTATCCGATATTTTCAAAAACAAAAGAATCATATCATCAGAGTTTCTTTTGTGTTCCATATGGGAGATGCTCAAATTATTGAGCCAGACAATTAGGAGGAATCAAAAGTTTGAATCAAGATAGTTGGCTTACATCAGATTCTTGCAGCTATGAGAAAATATGGTCAAAATATGGTCCTTATTTCATCCTTTAAAGATGATCATTGAAGAGTAGCTTTTTAGTACCACTGAAGTTGCAAAGACAAGTATCTATTCAGATATTAAAAATGAAATTGTCAAGCATCTATAGAATAAACTTAAAGATTTTGGCCGTACTATCAAACCAGATGATTGGTATGGGAGTGGAAAATATCTTACATTTTCTAACTTGTTACTACAAAGTGGTTTGATCTCGATCCTCCTTCTCGAGAGAAGAGTCCCATTGCCACTGTACTGTAGTAACTTGTTTAAATATGATTTATCAGGTTTGACGTTATAGTATTTTTAAATGTAACCAACGCGGGTTATTTCTTCTATTATATCTTCGTAAAAAAACATGAAAAAAGGTGACATTCCTTGTTTTTTATGGTGGGGGGGGGGGCTATAACTTTCCTACATAGGTTTTCACTTCCAAAGTGTTTCAACAGTGGGTTCTGTTTTTTTTTTTTCTTTTTTTTTTTTTTTTTCTCCGCAGTTACCAGGACACTGAAACATCATAGGAAGCTGTTCAAGGGCTTATTTTAAGGGAATTGCTACATCTACATGCTTTTGTAATTACCAGAAATCTTATTCAAAACAAACTCGCTTTTTTACAAAAAAAAAAAGTTCGTTTTCAAATACAAGATGATCAATTATGGCACAGACAAGTATCTTTTTAAAAGTTGCTTCTGTGGGGTGTGGTGCCATTTTTGACTAACTTTACTGCATGATTTTCCGTGACTCGTTTTTTACTTTTCCAATGAAGAAAAAGCCATAGGCTTTTTTTTGTGCGTTATATACGTAACTAAATCAAGGTTAAAGATAAGACTTAAAAAAAGGAACCCAAGCACCGTGAATACGTCCCTGGGCCCCAAACACTGATACTTAAAATTTTTCAAGCAAGTAGAGACTCCTGGAAAATAACAATTATTTGGTTAGTGAATCTAGCTGGAAAGTTAAACCAAGAATGATATTATCAAGTTGGTAAAATGTGGATAAGTGGTTCAAATCAACAGAATAACTTGTAGTTGACAGAGTTGTTGGAAGTTTTTGTGAATTTTAATTTATTTGTGATTCTGTCGGTGTTAAATTGGTGATAAATTGCATTTTTTGCATTACAATAAAAAAAAAATTGAGCTTGTTTAATAGGCCTTGAGTGGCTAGTTTGATTGTGGCACATTTAGCTACTAGAATCATGGTTCCAGCGATAGCTACAATCTAGTAAGGAGTGAACCACAGTCCATAGTGACCAAAACTATTAATAATGTACTATATTAAAATATTCAAATAACGCTTTTAAGAAAACTGTATGTATAGTGATGAGAAATTCCCGTTTGTAGCTGATTCAGGTAATTATTACTTGAGTTAATCTTAGTCGTAAAATGTTATTTTGAACATAAATTTGCATGAATTTCAAAAAAGAACCCAAGCTCCTCGGAAATGGTGTCGGATTGAAAGGAAAAGTACGCCATTGAAAATGTCATTGTCGAAACCCCTATTTAAGACACAAACAGACCCCATCTTGAACAACAATAAAAAACGCCTGTTTGCATGGGTAGCACTGGAACATCATAGAGACCTGTTTAAGGGCTCATTTAAAAGTTAATGTTTATATCTAATCGATTTAACAAATTTGACTTGACAATGCGATCATAAGTGTCATGTGGCTCCCAAAAAGTTTACTTTTGGTGCCGTTTCTGAAACAGAAAGGCTGGAAAAATGAAAGGGGTACCATTATAATCTCCGTGGTTAGAAACCATAATTCAAAGGCTTACAATCCCACCTTTTCTGTATACCCTCCTCTCAACCCAACAGTTTTAAGAATGTTCAATTAAAAATATATAAGTACGTTCAATAATTTTATTAACAAAAACACAGCTCAAAGTGACCACAAGTCGCGCCAAAGCCAAAAAAAAAATATTTATAGAAAAACAATATTTCAGGTGAAAAGACAAATAACCTTCACTCGGACCCTAAAAAAACCTTTTAATATGATTCTTAAGTTATGGTACACTTTCTGCTTGATGAACGGATTCTAAACTGATGGGCCTATGTGTCTCGTCACATGATTCGCTCTCGTTGTGTTTCACGGCTCAGATGTAAGACTAGCATTATTCCTAGGCGAATAATCATGATAAAAACGAATTGACGCTAAAAATTTTCTTTCAAAAATCTAGTGCAAGAACATTCAAATACTGAAATACGACGACTTTTATTTCATTATCTCTTTTTCCACCAGCCTTTAAAATATTAAGATCTCTTGAAAAGTGATTCGATGCTAACAGTACCCCGATCATACCTGCCTATCAATCTTATAGCCTACTCTACTGCACTTCCACTTGCCAGTTTTTTTAACCGTTTTCTCTCTTTTTTTTTTCTTTTTTTTACGGTCAGGGCTAGTTCCTTCCGATTTGAACAAATTGGCTATCTCAAAATTTGTATTGGATGTCTTGTAGGGCTAGGGGTGGCTGGGTAGCTAGAAGGGAGCGTAAAGGGGGCTAGTTACCATCCAATTGCTCTCGACTCTTGAAAGGGGAACTAGAACTTCTAATTTCTAGTCGCATGAAAACCCCTCGGAAGTTTTGTGACCATCCATTCTGTACGACATGGCCGGGAAAAAATAAATAATGCATTAAAGACCTGCGTCTCTTTACTTTTTTTATGCAATCCATACCAAAAAGTTATGTACATTTTAGGGCACATTAGGATAGTTTTCGAAGAACCTGATTCAGTACCAAATAATGATATATAAAAGAATTGAAGGTCGAACTGTACGTTTACAAAAAGAGGGGGGGGGCAATTTGACAGAATGCAAATCCCATTGAATTTAAAAGATTCTTCATGCAGAAGTATAAATAAAAGTAAACTTATCTAACAAATAAAATAGTTAACAAATGAAAAGTGTCCTATTTTTTGCAATTTAGGTCGCATCTTCCAGGTCCGTTGTTTTTACCTTTTGTATTCTTATTAATGCATTTGTTATCGTTCTGTCTAGTGGTCATCTCGTGTGAAAGGAAAGTTGGACGAAATCGCCAAAGTTTATGGTCAAATGCGGTCAGAAATGCATCCTGAGCCAGGAGTGAGACTTGCACACATTTTGGCCGCACGTCAAGACCTTGCCATTCTTGAAAAGACAACTAGCGCCTCAGTTCGTGAAAAAACCAAAACTGATATCAATAGGTATGGGTTTTAGTATTTTATCTTTGGTGTAATAAAACAAATAGTGTAATAAGTTGCATCTGACTTCAAGTACGGGCATTTTTGTCACCCTCCGTGGTTGCACAGGAGTCTCGGTGTTCTAAGAAATCTCGGCAGATTTTTCCAGCGTTGATTCTGAGTTACTTCGTATTATTGTTTAGTTCAATCATATGGTTTTCCAGAATTATTTTGACTTCAACTTTTCTTCTTTTATTCCTTTCTTCTTTCAAAAATGTTTGATAAACCAAGAAATCTTATTCGGGAAACATTGGTGTCCAAACCATTGTTACTTGATATCCTTTTGTTTTCATATGAATCTTTCACTTTTAATTAACATCCCTGCAATCTTCATAGGATTCGTAAATGTGCTCTGTCTTTTCCTCTGATCAACTCAATTATCATCTTCGTGACTAAAAATGTTGAACTTTAATTTTTTTTTTTTTTTTAGACACATAATGACCATTTCCATGGTGTTAACCCAAGGCCGTATCCAAAGAGAAGGGAGGGGAGGGGTAGGGAATTTTTTTGTAAATCTGACCAGGCATTCTTCTATTAGGAGAATGCCTTTTTGTTTCCTCTGCCATCTCCTATTTCCGATAAATCGAGAAATCAGCTTTTCCAGAAATTATGACATCTCAGGTGTCTAGTAGAGTAAGAAAAATTTAAACTAAAGATACTCGTATTATTATTTTTTTGAACCTCTGTTGACAGTCTCGATTTTGGTGAACTAATTAGAAAAGTGTCGTCAGTCAATTTACATTATAACAACCAATTTACACATACGTCAAATTAACAACTATTATTAACAAATTAACAGCTAAAAACAATAAAAAACAATTTACCGATGTGTCAAACCGGTATTCTTCTATTAGGAGAATGCATTTTTTTTTTCACAGCCATCTCCTATCTCTAATAAATCGGAGAATCTGCTCTTCTGACTCGAGTAAAATGAATGCAAGGAATCGCAATTCCTCCAATGGCTTCAAGAACCATTTGTATGATACTAAAAGATCAACTTAGCAGTTAGAACTACTTATCGTCAGTCTTTCAGGGTCAACCTGAAATAGCTGGAATGGGTTTGTGTCAGGGTATTAGTAAGGTACAAAAATTATATGGTTCGATCCCACTTCCAAGGGCTATAATGAAAGGAAGACTGAAACCCAAATTAAAAGAAATTAATGTACAGAGAGTCTTGCAACAATATCTGTGGAGTTTGGACTGTAAACTTCAAAGCGATGACAATAGCTTTTTTATGCCCGTTTTGTATTTTTTTCATTTGTTTAAATTTGAAAATGGAAAGGCAGTTGTGGTCTAAAAAATTATTTTTAAATTGACCAGATCGAGTGGTCCCGTTTGATTATGATTGGAATTAAATGTAAAAAAAAACATTTATTTATGAGCGACAAGTGCGTGATTTAATCTTGAAAACTAGCCGGAATAGTCATATATTTGAGGGGGCGCTGCCCCTTGAAGTCCCCTCTCCACTCTTTACGCTAAAATGTAGCTTATTCTTCATTGAGAGTATCATCAGTATATGGTACAATATGTCCATCCTGAGTGCAATGGGAGAGGAGGAGGGTAGCCTCCCATACATTAGATATTTACTAGTAACTTTAAGTCTAAACGTCGCTTTAATTTGAAAAAGATTTTAGCTTTAGGAACCGGTCTTTCTTTACTTTTGTTTCTTTACCAAGAGCTGTTTAAAATCAAACCTTTCCTTTTTGTCAAGGTTTGAAAAAATCTATTTGTAAGCAAAATTATTTATATGATTTATTAATTGCATTATTTTATATTATTCAATTATTATTCTATTATATTATTTATTATATATCGCCCTTGCAACAGCCGGGAATAGAACGCCGGCTCCTATACTTCGCAGGCGCTGCACTATCCACTCGGCTGTCACAACGTATGCGTCAACTTTTTAATGTGACCTGTTTCTTAATGAGCTTGTAACTTACGAGCCAGCCGTAAAAACTAGTCTTTAAGATGGTTTTTTGAGAGGAAAATGACGCTGGAGTACAAAAGTAAATATTACAGAACGTGTTTTTGGGCATAAATAGCAGCTAAATTACATTTCAAAGAGAAAAGAAGGAAGTTACATTTAGAAATTAATATCATTATAACTTTCTTCGACGTTTTTCTCTTTATGTATACAGGATATATCTGTAAAAGAAACTATGTCCTGTCTTTAATGACAGTTCTTTCTAAACGAGTAGATGTAACATATCCTTTAAAATGAGCCCTTAAACAGCCCTCTGATGTTCTAGTGTCCTGCTAGCTGCGGGGAAGAACCCTTGAAAGTGTAGGAACCCTTAAAAGTTCGTATCTCGGACGATTTATTATTTGTGAATAAATGTACCTTATCTTATTTATTTACTTCAAACAAATCTCACGTGTTTTAATTAATCATTCTTTTTTTGTCGCTCTTAGTCTTAATCAGTGTTCTTTTCAACTCTTTAGGGTAATCATTGGAATGGTGCCAGACAGAGGAGGTAGATGTACCGAGCAAGCTCCTGTCCCTGAGATGCCATCCTGGCAGAAGAGACATGCTCCTCCTGGTAATCATTCCCTTTCTTCCCTTCTCCTAGTCTATTATTTGTTATCCACGCCCTAGTTTTTTCTTAGAGTTTGGTATTGTTTGTAATTTATTATTATCACAAGAAATGTCCTTTATTCTTTTTAAGAAGAATTGTACTGTAGTCTTTATTCTTAAATGGAACGTGAGGTCGATTCATAAATAAGCAGAGGCGAATACATTCCGTGGCTAGATGCAGGGTTGTATCCTCGATGTTACTCTTATCACAGTTGTGCTTTTTAGATACTTTATGGGTTTTTTAGCATTAGTATACCTAAGGTTTATACATTCAAGTCTAAGGTTTCTAATTAAGTCTAGAAATTATTTATCACATTCTTTTTGAGTTTCGAGTTTTACAACTTGTTTTTAAGAGATTTCGTCGTAAACGTACAAAATTAACAGTCAACGAAGTGCTTTCGAGATGTATATTCACGTATGCTATTAAAACATTATTTAAAACAAATTGCAGTTAAATTTTGTCGTGTTTTGTGCAGAAATTTCAAAGGAAACCCAAGGTTCTCATTGTAGACTATTTATAAACTTTTCAAAAAAACGATCTTATAATTCTCTTGTGTTGCATGTTTGTGACTTTTTTCTTTCTTCGTGCCTCTAATAGTCGGCTCAATGATTAACATTAAGCTAAACCTGAATATGTTGGCGGCTAGCTACTAGTGTCTTCTTGTACGTAGGGCTTTATTGTTGTTAAATTGAAGAGGCATAAAAAAACGAGACCTAGACTGTTGAATTGAACAATTTAGTGCTTAGTGTTGTTCATATGTAATTTATAAGCCCAGTTTAGTTCTTACTTGGCATTCAGTCATGCCTTCATAATATACATCAGAACTTTTTTTAAGGGTAAAATAAAAACTAGAGCCTGACCGATATATCGGTCGGCCGAGATTATCGGGCCGATGTAGGGGTCAGTGTCATTATCGGATATCGAAAAAAAGCATCGGATATCGGTCGATTTTTTACGCGCAATATATCTAGAAGATGGCGCCAGATTTCCTCAAGAGTTTTTGCCTGTCGAGCATGAACTCGTTAGTAAGAGACCATTTCATAGGAATGTAAATAAAAGATCTAAAGCCGAACTGGCCAGCCATGACAGAAAAAATATAAATACGACAAACGGATCTATGGCCAGTAAATGAAAACGAAGAAATAAAACAAAAACAAATATTTCGCCCGTATCAAACAAGGTGTATTCAGCGTAGACAAAAAAATAAACTAAAACTAAAAAATGTACATAAAACTAAAATAGACTCACCTAAAAATATAACATACAATTGCTTAAAATTAACAATTTGGAGCTACCTTCGTGAAACCACCTCACAAAGGTAACAGGATTAAACCTTTCAAAATAACAAATGAACAAGGAATAAGTTATTGCGACATAATTTTATGCAAAGCTTTTGATGCTGGTATTCGCTTAGGTTTATTACCTGAACTAACCCCTGGGACATTTTGCAATGCTTAATATTTATTTTTAAATATGGGTTCCTTTTTTAAAATAGTGTCATAAATAGGATCAATGTTTATATTCCCAGTATCTCTATTAATTGATAAACCTGCAAAAATATGTTTTTTAATTTCTAATGCTTCAAGAGCCCATTGTGTGAAACCTTTATCATTGGAAATGGCTGTTGCCTCCGCGAACTGCACAAAATGGTGCGAATTAAATAATATGTGTTCTGCTAAGGCTGAAGTGAAACTGTCTGGAGGTTTTGTAAATTTTAGAGAACTATCTGTTGAATTCCGGTGCTCAATAAATCTTTCTATAAATTGCTGGTGTCTTCGACCGATGTAAAATTTCCCGCAAGAGCAAGGGATGCTAACTCCACTTGACAAAATATTCCGTGTTATATCTTTTCCAGAACTTAGAAAAACAAGATAGGCTACCCTTTTCAGACATTTTGTTAATAAAGAGTGATAATGGTTTACTCTTTTCAACTTATAGAAAACTCTTGTGTGCTTTAGTGTCTGGCCAATGGGTAACCCTAAATATGTAATATGGTCAGCTTGTGCTTTGTTAGTGTTTCCGAGCGTGATGGATTCGGGCTTCAGCGTTTCAAGCCAGTTGAACAATAGCACTTTGGACTTCGAAGCGTTGAATTCAAGACCAATAGCTGCATACTCTCTTTCAAAAGTTTTAAAATTTTCTTCAATTCTTCCAAATTCACGGGCAATGTTTAATAAGTCATCAGCAAAGCAAACTAGGGAAAGATCTTTACTTTTAGAAATGCAAGATTTTAGATAATTTTCTTGTGCAGGAATCACGCTATTATTGAAAGCTAGAGCAGAAGTAGGTGTGCCTTGATGAGCACCCTTCTTTGCTGGGATTCTAACAGAATCTGTTTGCTTCTCATACTTGATCTTGATTTCGGCCTCGAGGTTTTCATACATATTTCTCAGGGGTAGGAGTGTATCATATTGGACGTCGCGCTTTGCCATTTCAAGTACAATCTGTTCGTGTATTAATGAGTCAAAAGCTCGCCGTATATCATGTATGCCAAGAGCGACAGATTCGCCAGAATTTTCGACATCCAATAGTACTGAAACTACCGCACTTAAAGCATGTCCACAACCAAGCCCAGGCTGGAAACCGAACTGGAAAGGCGGTGTGTAGCATTTCGTATTAATTTCCTCAATAATCAAAAGTTCGAATATCTTGCAAAAAGTTGTAGATACTGTTATAGGTCGAAATGATGTGCATTCCCCATGAGGGTTTCCCCTTTTTGGTACCAGTGCAAGACTTTCGACGCAGAACGTACTAGGAACAATACCTTGTGCAAAAATCATCTGGAATAAGAGGGTTAAATGTTCAATAAGCAGAAACGATAGGTTTTGTAGGTGGACTGCAGAAATTTTGTCAATACCTTGCGATCTCTTTTTTTTTAAGATGACGGAGGGCGTTACAAATCTCAGAAACTGATACAACACGATCGGTGCGACTTGCATGTGATAGTTGGTTATTGAGATATTTGAAATTTTTTTGCTTTTTTCTGGGCACGGGGGGTGAAAACTCTTGTTCATAGTGTGCTTTCCATGACTCTATGGGGATTAACGATGCATCAGTGGCTGGTTTTTATCTTGCATGGACCTACAAATATTATTGGGTTTTCGCAGAGCAATTTCCGATGACTTACAAATAATTTTTGCGCAATGGTTAGCTAGCTCTTTAGCAAATTTACGTTTGGTGCAAAGCCGGATTTCATTCACTATTCCGGTTCGTGGAAATCCGCAATCTTTCCATATAGAGAGCCAGAATTTAGCCTTATCACACGCATCAACTAAAGCCGCATTTTCTGACCACCCCTTTATTTGTTTTCCTGTCTTGATTTTTCGTTTTGGCACTGCTGCTTCCTCAGCTAGACGAAGTACATGTGACAACTGAGCAGTGTACGTGTTAAGCTGAATTCGCGCTTCCTTTTCGCGGCTAGGAGTGGATTGTATTAGCAGATTGTACTGAACTTTTATTTTTGATATAAGGCTATCACGTACGTGATTGTAAAGGAAGGGATCCTTTTTATTCCAATTCGTAAGCTCTACCCATTTCTGCGATCTTACTTTTTGACTAGTTTGGCGAGTGCTTGAAGAGAGAGGTGCTATATTCAATTCTATTGGGAAGTGGTCCGAAGAAAAGGGAGTATCAAAGACGCGCACTTGAGAGGGGGAAAGCTGTTTTGAACAAATCACATGGTCAAGATCAGATGTGGAACCTGTGCTATGTATGTATGTGAATTTTTGTGTTTTGTCTGACACGATAAACGAGTCATCAAGTAAACCGTAAATCATATTTTTCTAAACACTAGATTCAATACTATCAATCTCGTTGACATTAGCACTCAATAAGCAATTAAAATTATAACTGTAGCACTTAAAATTATAGCACTCAATAAGCAATCAAAAAATAACTGTAGGGAGTTTCCTACGTTTAGCTAGGAGAAGGCACTCTGATAGTTTAGCGATACTTCTGGCAAAAAGCGAATCTGAATGGTCATCCCGGTCATCTGTCGGCAGATGCACGTTAACTACTACTAAATTACCACCTACTTGCACTGCAAGGATATTTTGCGTTGAGAATAAAATCTTTTACTCAATATCTCTCCGAACACAAGTTACAAGTCCACCAGAGGGTCGACCAAGGGCCTGCTTACGCCCAGCAGGAACAGCATACATCAAATGAGACTGAAAAATGTCTAACTGATTCACAGACAATGAAAGGGCAAAGTGCTCTTGAACACTTACAATTGGGCTGGTTTTCAGCATTTCAGCTATTATTAAAGATCGGTCAGCAGTTGCCGTTTATGTTCCAAGACATAAGGTTCATGAAATTCAAGAAACACCGGATTTCATATCAGACTTTGTAGACTTGTTTGTAGGACAGCGTACGCTATAGCATGTGTGTCCGCTTGAGTTGCAGCTCGTGCAGAAGGCTGGCTGATTGCACTTGTTTAGGCGATCGGAAGTGTGATCAGTTGATCCACACTTCGAACACTGGTTGATTTGTGCATTCGGCTGCAAGATGACCAACTAAATGACACTTATAACACTGTTTCGGCAAAAATACAAAAGGCTGTGCTGGTAGTTTCTCGTAGTGTATTTTCATAGAATTAAGAAGAAAAAACTCGAGCTCGGTTCGCGATTCGAAATGTACTTTGAAGACACGTGAGGTACCACATTGCAGTATTTTTACGGCATTTGGGATGAGCGGTTTGAGTGACTGTTCATCGAAGTCCTCCGGGACTGGTTTCAGGACACCAATGTGGCTCGGCGAGCGGACAGATGCCGTAACACCCTGACTGTTATTCTTCAACGAAGCGACAACTACATCTGCTGTTTTCTTCAATTTTACAACTAATTTCCAATCATTTTTTGATTTGCGAAGCTCATTTATATCGTCAACACTGGGACATAATGTGTCAATAAACTCCTTTCGGGCAGTAGGAGTGTTCAAACTATCCGGCATGTTCTTAAGAACAACGGCATAGCTAGGTCTTTGAGTAGGCTCGTCGGTCGGTTTGCTAGGCACCCACGGGATCGGCTTATTTTGTGCTATGTGATAAAGTCCATCAACTTTTCACTTAATTTCGGTTAAGTGACAGATAACCGTAGCAGATGTGCTTTCATCCACTGCAGGAACGGAGCAAGGCAACAATATGGCAGACGTTGGAATTAGACTTTTGTCACGATTAGCCGTTTGAGCGAACCATTTGCAAATGTCTAAAACATTTTCTTCCTCCGTCTTGCTATGCCTGATTAGGCGAGTTTCGATTTTTAGGTCCTGGTGGAGCTAAAAGTCTTTGCGTCAATAATATCATCAAACGAGAAGAAACTCACTGCTTTTGCAATAATCACTTCCGCGGTTTCACCCGTTCTCATCGAGCGTTAAATGTAGTTTAGCACAGGATTGATAACAATCTTTCCACCGTGACCTGTATCACTTATTTCGCCCATAATGAACGAAATATCAAGAGCGTCTTCACTCAAAACCGGCCAGTGTCTTCACTCGAAAACAGCCAAAGTCTACTGAATCACACAATACTAGGAACAAAGGAAGTATCGGGACCCGTTCACCCATTCCACACAATTTAAGGGTAACTAAATGCGGTAGGTAAATACGGCGCTTGCGGCAGAAACCCTCTCCTCTTCAGCTTATTGCCTAATATATGTTATCAGTATTCTGTTCCGGAAACTACTTTTGAATTTTGGCTTATTTTCGAACGGTACAGTAGGTGGCAACACTGCACTGTAAGGTAATTTAAGTCTTTCTGTCTTGTTTCCAATACTTTCTGTCTGAGTCCAATACTTGTTAAGTCACTAAATCCCAAGGGAATTTAAATTCAAGCTGCAAAAATGTATATATCGCACAGGTGGAAGCCATAATTTATTAAGATGTTAATATCCAAAATAAGGTGTTGACATAACGAACTCTCAATCAAGAATGATTGATTTTATTTTCTTATATTTGGTTTTCTTTTTTCAGCATCTCAACGAGGAGGGTACCAAGGACGTGGCGGGAGAGGTGGAGGAGGTCGCGGTGGACGTGTTCAAGGTGGATGGACTCAAAATCAAGAAAAGGTTGGAGGTGGGTGGGGCGGATCTCAGGACCAAGGCTTTCAAAGTGGCGGTGGATACAGAAACCGTTATTGATCACTGTGATGACTTTTTGGAGTTTTATATTGTTTTGATTTAACGAATTAGAAATTAGATGCTCTGTTTCGTTTCTATTTTTCTTAATTGCCTCTGGCGAGCATAACGGTCATTGGAATAAGTAAGATATCAGCAGTTTGATGACCAAGAAAACAGGCTTTGCGAATTCAAATTTGTAATTTGATTACAGTGACCTTTGAGATGAACTGTATATTCTCATTAACAGAATGATCAATGCATTATTATACATGATCTCCTAATTCAACGGGATATTGAAAAAAAAAAACCTAAAATTCAATAAACTAAAAAAAAAATTTTTTTAGTAATAAACTAACAAGTTTACAAAAAACAGCAATCCCCACGTTTCTTCGGTTTAACATTCCCTCAAAATTGTAGGCTGAAATCGTTATCAGAAACTATCGAACAAAGCTCAAGGAAACTTTATGACAACTTTCAATTTATTGGCAATACAGAATTTGTTTGTTTTAACATGGAAAACAATTAAATGCGTCGCTTTAGTTCATTGTATTCATTTGAGTGTCAGTGGATACGATGTTTTTTTCATCTGTCTGATGAGCCGTGAATAAATCCGACGGTTTTATAATGCGTGAGCTGATCACATAGTGATCCGTACGAAAAGGGCCGATTCTCGAAATCTAGTCCATACACTTGCAGCGATTGTCGTTGTGCTTCGTTGATGGTCAATGCAAAAGCGAGTCACACCACAAACTCTAAGCATCAATAGCATATCTAAAATCAAATGACATATTTTTTAGATCATCGGAATACGTGGCAAGAGTATACCCTCCAATGTTCAAAATAGTAGCCTCGATGACACGGCCTATTATCTTTTTCTTCGCACAAGTCTTGCCCTGCGGCAAAGTCCTAATGGATCAAGATTTCAGAGAAAAATGATTGACACACCAATTTTCAATATTAAAATGTGTTGTGGCGTACCTCACAAATCTAGTGAATTCAAGAAATCTTTTGAGTAATTGACAATTCTTTGTTGATTCTAAAACAGTATCAATGGACTTGTACGTTATGGCTTCGTCTGGTATTCCGTTTCGAATGCTGAAATTGATTTTTTGGCCTTGTTGTTTGTAGCTGCTAATACAGCACATGCGCTGAGCCACTAATAGTTTTTGTAATTGCGCTCTATACTTGGGAAAGCCTTTTCCATCAGTTAGTCTTTGATGTAAACTTAAAAAATAATAACAAGAAAGTTAATGCTTGTTTAAAAAAAAACTGCAATTCAAAACATATCTCTGGTTTTATGAATCAATAATGAGCTAAGCAACGATAATGGTAAGGAAAACGAAAATAAAAGGGATGGATTTGTAAGCGGCAAAGAAAAGGAAGATGGTCAATATGCAATACGTATTCCGATACAAAAACCAATCTTCAAGGTTTAAACGTATTATTTTCTCACTGGAATAAACAGATAATAGAAATCCGATTGTCTGAAAACTTAATTTGTGATTTACGGCCTATAGGCACGTCACCACCAGTATGAGCAGTTTTCATTAAATCATGATTCGAGGGGGGGGGGGGGTCTAAAAAAGATTTAGTTGCAGTAATTCAAGTGGCATAATGTTGTATGATACAAAAATTTGGTAGGAGGATAAAATGACAGTTATTAAACAGTTTCTGAGTATTTTGTAGGCCCAGACAAATGTAGTTTTGGTATCAAAAGCTTATTATCCAAAAATTTCTATAGGCAAAAAGGATATTTAACAAAAGTGGGAGAAGGTAGAAACCTCAAAATAGCTTAAAAGCGAGCAGAGATATCAAAAAATGGAGTGAATGATCAATCTTATTCTTGAGCACAGTATAAATATATATATATATATATATATATATATATATATATATATATATATATATATATAATATATATATATATATATATATATATATATATATATAATATATATATATATATATATATATATATATATATATATATAATCTTTAATAGAGAGCCTAGGACTTTTCGCTACTGTTCGTATATAAATATATATATATAATATATATATATATATAATATATATATATATATATATATATATATTTATACTGTGTTCCTGAGTGAGAAAATCGTATAAAAATCTAGATTTTACAAAATAGATACGTCTACTGATTTATCACAGTCGAATTTTATATTCTGTAGTGATATTTTTCAGATAATATAACTTTCTTAAACAACCTGGATCTGTTTTCTCATCAGATGAAGGATTTTGACCAATCCGAGAGTTTCTGGTGAAACATCCTTATTGAAAGTTTCCTTACATGACAAATAAGCTTTCATTATGCTCTTCTTCCAATCTACTCTTGACGTAACATTGCTAATCTAACAATACAATGACGGACAATCTCAAAGTCACAAATAGACAAGATGTAAATTTACGAAAACTTAAACTAAACATAAATACAAAAACTATCAGTCACTAATACTTCTTATTTTCTTTTTCTCTTTGTAGACAGTCTCCATTCCCACTAAAACAGAAACATAATTAAATAAATAAAAATAGAACGGAACCTTATTAATAAGAGTAATTAATATTATCAGTAAACAAACTAAACCATATATTTTCTTGGTAAACTTTGCGACGAACCCTGTTTAATATCGATACGATACGAATTTATTATGTCAAATAACAAGAATTAAATGAGACACAATATAATTTAAATAATCCCTCTTCCTTGTCACTTACTTATTAAAATGGGACACAAAATACTGTCGAAAAGACAATCTGAATCGGTCGGATATATGAAGTATAAAAGCTCATCTCTACAATTTTATTGATACTCTATTAAAGGAATTAGATATCAAATATTATATAAAAATGCTTTATAAAAGTACACACCAATGGAAGTAAACATGATAATGTAATTAATAGAAGCATTGGGTGTATTATAAAGTAAGAATTCTATTTTTTAAGTGTTTGTTTTTAATTTTACACAAACCGTATCCTAGGGCTATATAGGGACTATCAAGGGGAAGGGGTACATTTGTGAGTAAAATGAGTAATATCTTAGGAAAGAGCATGAAAAAAGGATCAATTAGTGTATTTGCCTTCTCTCTATGTCAGTAATCATTAATGAATATTAAATTAAAGAAAAAACAACTTCTTATCTGAAAAAAGCCACATTAAAACTTAAAACAAACAGAAGTTTTTCCTTTGTGAGAGGGGCTGACCTCTTCTCAACCCCCACTCTTTATGTTAAGTTTTATAGTGCTTTTGAAATACTTCTTATTCCAATTTAATTGCAATTCAACAGCTAAGTTTTATAGTACTTTAAAAGACTTCTTATTCCAATACATACAAATATTTCAAGCCCAGGAAAAAGCCTTTGGCTTTTTCTTAATTGGATCTAGCAAAGGACAGATCCCAAGACATCAGGCACCAAATCCAATCAAATATGTCGTCACATCCCAGAGAAGCATATTTTCAAAGTATAGTATAAAGACCCTCTCGAGCCATTGCTGGCGGATAGGGCATCGAATCGACGTCTCAGTTGCTGGGTCTTTTTACAGGGACAAGTAGCAAACTTGTCAACCAACATTGCTGCGGTGGTAATAGAAATCCGGCCCCATGTTGCCAAGCAGAGCAATTTTCAAAGGATGTATATCTTTATAATATCATGCTATGCGATGTCATATTCCCATGTTATGTGATATAATTCCCTTGTCAAAAGATATCTGTGTTACCACCTTGTAAATGAAGATGCAGTTTTTTGTCAGAACTTTGCATTGTATTACAAAGTTATCTCTTATTAATTAACAGAAAGACAAAATGTGATAAACTTAAGCTGGTTGTTCTCTAATATAGATGTTACTGATGTCTGATAAACGATTTTATTTTCAAACGCAATAAAAACGGTCATGCCGATCAGCGGCAGTTTTTTGTCATAATAAGACACTGAACATATGAAAATCACAGCCATAGCCATCTTCATGCAAATATATATATTGATTCAAAATATCACAGATTCAAGTTTAAAAAGAATAATGAATTAAAGAAAATCAGAATTAAAAATCTTGACGAACGAGGGAACAAAACTAATTGCGTACCGCATATGTCGCGCTGGTACCGGCTGAAGTTTTGGTAGCGGTTGAGCTACATTTCGCGGGAGCCTTTGGCGCGAAAGGGAGAGCTCAGGGGGGAGGATTCCACGAAGCCGTGGATTTTCCAAAATACCGACACCAAATTTAAAACACAATTCATCACGGCGTGTCGATAGAGTTTTAAGTGAAAATTGTTTCAAAAGGGAGCAATAAGGGACTTTGGGAGATTTTGACACTACCAGAAGAGCTCGGTACTGGATCCTTTCCAGGCGGTCCTTCTGGTCCGAAGTCAGGCCGTAATGCCAAACGGGACAAGCATATTCTACCAGCGGTCTGACAAATGTAAGAAAAATATGCCATAGGTGGGGGGTTGGAACACCATGACGAGCAAGGAGTTTTAAAGAAAGGATACCCAGGTTTGCCCGTTTGATCATCTCCTGTGTCTGTTTTCCCACTTCAGGTCATGTGTGAGATATATTCCCAAGAGTTTGATATCCATGATGCCTGAAACATTCT
Organism: Artemia sinica; assembly: GCA_027921565.1. Lineage (NCBI taxonomy): Eukaryota > Metazoa > Arthropoda > Branchiopoda > Anostraca > Artemiidae > Artemia > Artemia sinica. The sequence goes on from CM051262.1 coordinate 20,323,491, forward strand.
GTAAAGCAAGGGATAAACTGTCCCTCAGAAAAGAGAAAGTTAATATGAGCGATTTTCACGATTGACGATCATTTTGCCCTCCTCAGCTTGACGTGATAAACTCGCCATTATTCTGTCTGCCTCACTTGAAACACTCTTTTCACCCAGCTCCATTACGGATAGATCATTAACGAATTTAAAGCGATCCGACTATCATTTGCCAACTCATTAACCATAACCAAAATAAGTAGAGGGCCTAAAATTGTTCCCTGGGGATCTCCACAGTAAATTGGCTGGGGATCAGAATAGGCTGATTTATTTTGACTGATTTACTTTATTTTGGCTGCTTTACTTAGTTTTTTGGCTTCTACCTGAAAGAAAATTTGCAACTATTCTTATCAAATATATATCAACATTAAAATTTGTCAATAACTTGAGGATAAGGGTTCTGTGGCAGATCAGGTCAAATGATTTCTTTAGGTCAATCGCGATGAGGTTGACCCAGCGTTCCGGTTCATCTAGATGCTTTAAAATATTATCAAGCAAACTAACTAAGTAATGGCTTGTTGAACTCTTGGGAATATTACCGAATTGCTGAGGGTAAGTTTTATGGAGAATAAAAGTTTTCAGCCACCCAGCGATGAAACTTTCATAAATCTTGCTAAAAATCGGTGTCATCATAATAGGCCGCACACCAGTAAAATCACAGGGGGCTCCTTTTTTGGAGATAGGGGTTATGAATCCACTTTTCCAAATTCGCTGATACTGGCCTGACATTGTAATCTTGTTAAATATTAAAGTTAACGGAGCACTTAAAAATTCAGGAAAAGCCTTAATGAGGTTTAACAGAAATATCGAGTGGTGTAATACTGGTCCTCTTCAGTTTCATCAAATTGAGGCGAACTTGAGATTCTGTGATGATTGGGAAATCCATTAGATCTGGAGAAGCATGCGGAAAATTCTCCGAGCTTAGTGGTGGAAGTGACTGAACAATCGCTGCCAGGTGAGTGTTTAGGCGTTCTGCAGTTTCTTTGCAGTTTGTTTGAGATGTTCATTGTTTGATGTGAAATTACTAACAGGAAAAAGCCTATGGCTTCTTCTTAATTGGAATAGTAACCGACGACCTGCCTACAACCTACAATTATGACGTCATTGATCAATCTTTAACATGAATAAAAATGATTCTATTTTAAAAGTAATTTGTTTTAATTACAACACGTTTTTAACCCCATTAATTTCCTTTAAAATGAGCCATTGAACAACTCTCTACGATGTTCCATTGCCAAGCTATCTGTGGAAAAGAAAAGAAAAGAAAAAAAGAAAACAAAGATGCCGTTTAGGAAGAATGTTGTAGTAGCTGCCACTTTTCTTAATTTTCAAGCCAATATATTTCCCTTGCTGTTCAAGCCAAGGGACAGAAAGTTTCCTATATAGGGGTTTCGGACAAGGTGGTTCTAATGGTGTACTTTTGCTTTGATGTGACTAGTTACTGATTATTATTTTTCTTAACAATGGACATGATTGTCTCTAACTAGGTTGCTAGCTACCGCTGCAATCCGGATGACAGCCGGATTTACTCCTCTTTTAACAGCCCTTAAAAGCATAAGGGCGTAGATCAGGGAGTCAAAGGCGTGGCGAACATCATGAATCGCCAAGTCGCGTGGACTAGCTGTATAAGAAGCATCAAGCAGAGCATTAGCAACGACTGCAAGAGCGTTTGCACATTCAATGCCATGTTGAAAGCCAAATTGATGTGGAGGCGTGTAGCATTTTTCTTCAAGCTCTTTTATAAACTTTAGTCCATAAAGCTTGCATAAACTGGTTGAAACAGTTATGGGCCTAAAAGATGAGCATTGATTGGAGGTTTTTCGCTTTTTTGGAATAGGAGAAAGATCTCCCACGCAGAATATTGACAGAACCAAGCCTTGTGTACAAAATCATCTGCAGCAGTAACATGAAATGTTCTAAAAGCGAAGGACCGCCATTTTTTATATATATAGAGCGTGAAATCCCTCTATGCCTCGTGACATCTTAAAGTGCACAATAGCATCAGCCACAGAGTCACAGACACTGTAAAATCAGAGTCAGAGAATGCATACAAAAATTGGTCAAGTTCTTCAGAATATTTGTGTTCAAGTTGGGGGTCTGGTGGAGAGGATTCAGCCTCATAGAAAGAACACCATTCAGTTAGGGGAACATCAGCAGCGGAAAGGGAGGTTTTGGGGATCCTTGGACGGAGTGTCGACCAAAAGAAATGAGGGTTGTCTTTGTTTTGTTTTTTTGTCTTGACAGTTCTGTGATTTTCTTGCGGTGGTTTTGAAGTTCCTTGGCAAACTTTATCTTTGTTGCGATGCGGATAGAACTAACAGGATCGGATCGTGGTCGGTCGCACTCAATCCACAGATGTAGCCAAAACTTTGCTGAATTACAAGATTGGGAGAGACTTTGATTTTCACACCATTTGAGAACTGTTCCTCGATGGCAACGCTTCAATGGAACAGCACAAGATTCTGTACATTGTAAAGCATGGCATATCTCTGCGCAATAAATATCAAGGATAATGCATTTTCCTCAGCGGGCAGCTGTGAGTCCTTGATTAGCAGGACGAACGGTACCTTAATCTTAGAAAGGATTGTAGAAACACTATCCCAATACAGTTCCGGGTTAATTAATGCCCAATTATGTGTATACGATGGATTCGGTGTTTTTGGGTGACTAATGGGTATCTGAGAAGTTTGATTTGGTGAGAAAGAAAACGATACAGGCAGGTGATCAGATATTAAATAATCACAAAGAACCTTCGGTTGAGAGACATTTAAGGAGGGAGAAGCGATAACATGGTCTACGTTGGACGTGAACGAGGAATTGTGAATGTATGTGAAATCTCGGTCTTTATCAACAACATACAAATGATTATCGAATATTTCACCAATCAGAGAAGAGCAGGTAGATTGAGCAGTTAGGTTACAGTTAAAATCTCCAACAATCAGAGATGCAGAATTACTAGAAATAATGCTTGAAATGCTTCTATATAACTTTTTAGAGGCAAGAGCAAAAAGGCGTTCAGACGTATCATTATGGTAATCAGTTGGCAAATATACATTATAAAAAAAATATCATCAATTTTAACAGCAAGAAAGTAATCACAGGATTCTACAAACAGCGAACGTAAAGTGGAATTCACGCAAGTCACAAGATCGCCTGACGGTCTACCAACAAATCTATTTTGCTTTGCAGGAGATACATAGCAAGTGAATTTATCTCTAGTATCCAAAATACTAAGGCTTAACTGACTTAAAAGATGCTGTTGTAAGCAAATCACATCATGTTTTGATACGAGCTCATCAGGAACTGAAGACTTTTAGACAAGCCCGCCGTTAATGTTTAGAGTTAAGCACCTCATATTGACATTATGACTGACTGTTGGCACTTCGACCATATGGATTAAGCTGAATCTTGGCTGGGTGGTTATTTGGACATTTCACACTGTAACAGTTGTGGCCACCAGTCTTGCATAACACATTGAACATACTAGCTGTGCACACGTTTTAACGGTTAGATACATGATTGATAGAACCCCATCGATCACAAATAGCGCCTGATTGGCAATTCATTGCTATGTCACCTACCTCGTGACACTTAAAGCATCAACAAGGAAGGAAGAGAAATCCAGAACAAGTAGACTTTCATAACCAATGTGCACTGATACTTTTAGGAAAAAGTCAAGGTCACTACGAGTCTCGAACTGCACTTTAAAGGTGCAGGAAGCGCCATACTGGCTTATCTTTGTACTTTTGAGGATTATTTGCTGAATGTCAGAAAAGTCTAAGGATTAGGAAACTTGCTTAACGACGGCTGCGAAGACTGGTTCTTTCATAGAGGCACTTATAGATGGCTGAGCGGCTTTCACGCTCTCAACTATTTTGTTAGCCCCTGGTTTGGAGCGCACAACAATTTTTCAGTCATTATTCGATCGCTTAAGATCCGAAATGTCATTTGAAGCTTCTTTACAAATGATGTCAATAAACTGTTTATGGTCATGAAGATCCCTGATATCTTTGGGATAATTTTTTAGTTCTACAGCATACGATGGTTTTACGCTTTGCGAATTGTAGGTAGCAGAGATTGATGCATTTTTAACTTTTTCCGCATTCTAAGTGTTCGCATTTAAGAGCGCGCGAGTTGTAACGTCAATAAATCCATCTATCTTTGCGAAATCTCGTTTACTTTCGAAGCTAGTGTAGCAGAAACAGCATCGCCGATGACTGGAGTTTCACAGGAACTGAAAATAACAAAACGCGGTTATTTTCTCTTTGGCGGCTGAGACGAGGAGCTTAAACATGTCAATAATATTTTCGTCGTCTTTGACATGACTGATAACTCGACCTTTCAAAAACAAAAGACAGCATTCAAAGCAAGTGTTTCGCTCATGCTTGTCTTTCAGTAATTAAGCGTAATCCAGGAATTTTGGATTATCGTAATCCAAAAAAGAAAAACGATATCGGATGGTATCAAAAAGGTAGTAGGCTAAAATTTCAGAACTCGAAATGCCAATAAGCGAGGGAAGCGTAGGCTTCTGCTATCTATTCCCGGCATTTAATGGGAGACACCACTCCCGGCACGTACGACGACTCTTGCTACAGACAACCTCCCCTCCTCTGCTCACTTATTAATAAAGTTCGCAAAAATAATTAATCCGTAGAAATAATTCGATAATTATTATCATTGGATTATCTCTCACTTAGTGAAATGCTGAGTAATAATTCTATTCAGGTCATGAACTATAATCCTTCGCCAAATATTGCAAAATCTAACTAGCTTCACAGGGATTAAAATTCACTGAAAAATCTTACTGGTTTTATAATTAATAATATCCAATTCTAGACAGATGTTTTCACCTTGATTTCTGAATCAATACTGATATTACATATATACAATTACTGTTCGTTTAAAATAGCGCTATATTTTTTCAATATATTGACTAAAAGTTGTATGAGATTTCGGAGGAAGGGAGCTATTATAGCTAGAAGGCCAGCATTTGCGCGTGTGCCAGCTTACATGGCTACTGTCTAAGTAATACATCTGGTGTAATTTGAAATGAGACAGCATGTCCCTTTTTAGAATATGAGAGTATATCCAGAATTTGTGTCGAGATTGGTGCCGATTTTCATGATGTTCTTAAGTTAACTAAAAGCTTGTTATTGGAAACAGGTTTTAAGCTCATCCAACACTCTTAGTGAGACCACGTAATAAATGTTTCCTGTTGCTATTTGATGCTTAAAAAATTTGAAATAATTCCCAACACACATTTTTTTTAAGGAAAAAGTGATAGGAAGGGAGCTATATGATTCCCTAGAACAAAATTATCATAGTTCTTCCCATAATTTCATGCAATCTTCAATTAAATCCCATGTTCGTCACAATTTGAGTATTTATCTCCACTGGCAAGATCTATAAGCAACAAACAGTTTTTAATTAAATATATTTTTGCCCCCCCCCCAACGCTCAGAAATGATCTGCAGGCACTAAAGGTTTAACTGTAGTACGGGACTACTTCTTTTACTCAGCCAACCACTTTTACTTACTTTAGTTACATAATAATTATGCTTTGCCTTTTTCACTTTTCCGCTTTTTGAAACAATGAGATTAAGGTAAAGGAAAGTCAATAAGGTAAAGGAAAACAAGTGCACAGAAAAGGTTCAATGGAAATAATACCAAAACAGATACAAACCTAATGGATCAAATCGAAGAAATTCAAGTTTATCTCCTAATCTATCTCTCACAACATTGACAAAATGACTAGATAATGTGCTCTGCACTTGGACCAGAACTTTCCTAAAGAAAAGAATATGATTAAAATATATAAATTCATGCAATTGAACAGAAAGTAGCAATGTGCTGGACTGGTATGAACAAAGGAATCGATCCCAATGTTTCTACTTATAAATTAAAAACTCATTTTGTGACAAGGAACTAAAAGAAAGCAGCAGAATTTACGGAGCTCAATGGGGTATATTCCCACAAAATTTAGAATATTCTCTTTTTATCTGCCAAAAAGAGGAAAATTTCTGTGAATATTAGACAAATAGTTTTCCATGATGTCTCGGCCACCTGAAAACCTGTCATTTTATCATTTCAATGAAACGCTGAATATAATATAATAAACCCTAAACGCATAAATGGTTGAGCTGTCCTAGTCGAGTAGTTAGAGCACTAGACTCGAAATCCTGAGGACAGGGGTTTGAGTCCTGGTATCGCTGGTTATTTGGTTTGGAACGGGGTTTAATGGCATGACTGTAATTTCAGCCCGAGTCGTCCCAGCTCTAAATGGGTACCTAGTGAAATCTGGGGGAAAAATACGGGAAGTGTCGGATGATATGCCCCCAACCACGCATTGCACTCCCGGCCGAAGGCAGAAAATTAGGAGAAATTATGTCCCTAACCTGTGCTACGCAGACCCTTGGTGAGCACGTGAAAAAGATGTTTGTTTTTGTTGCCAAAACTTTTGTCGTTTAGCGTTTCTAGTCAATCAAACTTACTGTTATGTACAATAAATTTAGCTTGGGGACGATTTTAGATTACTCTTAAAACAAAACGTGTAGGCTATATGGGATGTGTTGAATGGTTTTTATATAAAAAAAAAAAAAAAAATTAGGAAAACAAACAGTTTCTAGAAATATGCTTTCGAAGTTGAGGGGAGCAGTTGACTAGTTGAATGACCTTGTACATAAATACCTAGTTAAATGAATTGATTTGGAATGATTTTAAACGTGCCTCGAATAGCTCCATTATGTTAATGATTACGTAAAAATTAGTTTTATTGAAATACATCTTTTATGCTTAGCTGGATGTGTGGTAAAAATAAGGCCTTATGAAATTTTAGATTGCCGTTTAACATTCAAAAACTGAAACTTAACATCCTTTGGTTGTAGCCTATCATTATTTGTCTTCATTGCTAAAAATATTCATGTTTGTAGGTCTCTGGTTTGTAAAGGGAGGACAGACATAGTTTCCTTTCCTACCCCAACTGGGGACGACCTGCTTTTCCTTTGGCCCTAGACGGTTGGTTGAAAAGGACAATCTTTGGCAATCTGTCCTTCCTCATTCACAGAACCTTTGCCATCTTAACCTTTTGTAGAAAAATATAGCATTTTGATGTCTTTATTGTAGGCCATATATTTTGGAAAATTTACAATCATTATAATTTTACTACTATTGTTTGCAATGCTGAACTTTCAGAAAGTAAAAAAAACTAAATTTTGAAGACTAAATTGAGTGGAAATACGGTTTTCACATTAAAATTCTGTTTGGAGGATAGAAACAGGGAATCAAATCTGTAAAATAATGTAGTGTTGCTAAGTTTTGAGACTTTTTGGTAAAAAGAACATAAAATTATGTTAGGTAGTCTTTGAGCTAAGGATACTTAGCTCAGTGATACTTATGATACTAGCTAAGGATACTTAGCGAGCCGTTGTAACTTTTACTGACGCAAATATTCTGACTGTATCTTCATTTCTGTTTATCATTAATTTAGACTTTTTTTCAATACCCTTCACCTTAGCCTCTCGGATTGGTCAGATCGGATTGGTCTTGTCATGTTTGATGGTCAAGGTTCTTCATTTGTCTTCTAGGCATTATAATTACTCTCTTTACTTGCTCTGCTTACTCTAGACATTATGAAACTCTTTATAAAAGCTTTATGAATACCCTGCGCCTTGGCTATTCTACTTTTTAGATCTGCATTGTATTTCGATACTACATGATACTTCATGAAAGATAGTCACTTCAGCTGTTAGGAGAGGGGTAATGGAGTAAAAACTGACTTCATCCTGGACACAAAAAAAAACTACCTATGTCTCTAAGCTGAGTCACCAGTAGTGTTGTTCTAATCCAAATATCCACAAATAAGTAATGGGGTGTGAAAAGGTCATGCTAAAAGAAGTACAAAATACACTCTTTGGCAATCTGTCATCCTTCATCCACAGAATGTTTCCTAGGCATCTCATCCTTTTTATCATTATAGCCCTAAAATGTAGGATTGAACCACATGTCTCGAACAGCCTACTGTTTGAGATGTGGCAAAATTGTCTGATAAAGCTGCTAAAGAAATGTACGACCATGCCTATAAACTGGAGATTGAATTAAGGCTAAAATTCGGTTGAATAATTATAGGCGTATATGATTCGGTTGAGAATATATATAATATAGGTTGAACAATTCTTGACCATATTTTACTGTAACAATCACACCCCATTGGTTATTTGTGGATATTTGGCTAAGAACAACACTACCGATGACTTAGTCTAGAGACGTAGGTAGTTTATTAGGGCTATAATGAGAGAAAGGATGAGATGGCAAGGAAACATTCTGTGGATGAAGGATGATAGATTGCCAAAGAGTGTATAATGTACTTCTTTCAGCATGACCTTTTCACACCCCATTACTTATTTGTGGATATTTTGATGAGAACAAAAATACTGGTGACTCAGCTTAGAGACATAGGTAGTTTATTTTTGTACCAATCAAATGTAACATTTGATGACAGGTGATAAAACTGTTTATAGATATGATATAAAAACTGAAGTTTGATTTCTCCGAAGGCTGCAACCAGGGGGTACTACTGGGTTTGAACCCGCACCCTTGCAAAACGTTTGACCAATTGCAAAACGTTTGAACAATTGAACCCGCACCCTTGCAAACGTTTGACCAAAAAAAAAAAAATAGCGAAAATTCATATAAACAAATTTTTGATGCGTTCCCCCCCCCCCCTGAACAAAAATCCTGAATATGCTCTTGATCTCTCCTTACCTACTTGTAAGGTTTGAAGATAATTTAAAAACAGGGCCCTAATTTCACAAAAAAAATAGAACTAGCTTGGAAGATGCAATTTAATCCCATTCACCAATGGAGCCACATATGGCCTAAGGACCTTTTTTCTGTACGGTTGATAATGCTGTGCAATATCAATTTGAGTTGAGTTTATGAGTTGGTTGGGTATGACAAGCAGCACCAGCCTTCTAGAAAAACTCCCTTTTTGATTTGTAACTAACTTAAAATCTTTTTTATAATTGTGAATAATTTAAGCTTGAAACAATCAGAAATTAATATCAAAGAAAACTGAAGCCCTTGGGCTTCAACAGAAATTAAAATGAATAATTTAGTAAACATAAATTACTATTAAACCATGAATTACTATTGAAGAATAAATTAAATCCAAAACAAACATAAATTAAGATGAATGATCACATAAACATAAAAATAATATATGCTAATATTGATGAATAATTAAATTCTAAAGGATTAAACATTAAAATGAATACTCAAGTCAAACTTAAAACAAACAGAAATTACTTACTGTACTACCAACAGGAATTTGGCTACTGCCCCCCCCCCCCCTAAACATAAACCTTCTATAGTCTACTGCGTCATTAAGTGAAAAAATCATTTATTCATCATTTTTTATTTTAAAAATCATTTTTTATTATTTATTATTCATTTATATTTGAAAAATTACAACAAAATGTTCAAAATATATATGGTTTTAAATAAAGCACAAATGATACAATAGACTTTAAAAGGTTTATGGTTTGGGGGAAGTCAGTAGCCAAACTCCTGTCTGTAGTAAGTAATTTCTATTCGTTTTAAGTTTGTCTTGAGTAAAAAAAAAAAAAGTTTTTCAAAGAAAAGTAAAGAGCTATAATAAAACACGAGATGAGCAGAAATAAAGTCTTATAATAATCCAAACTTAAATGACCAAAAATTATAATTTAGGGTATAGTAAAAATAATACAATATATATATATATATATATGATAAATACAAAAATATATATCATATACAAAACAGTTCAATAAACAAAATCCTTTTATTTTCAATTATTCAATTATTTGACAGTGAAAGACAAAAAAAAAATCTCTGGATATTTTGGTCACATACACAGTGGCTGTCATCAGAAGATAAACTGACATATAAACAGCAGATAAAAGGGCCATTTTTTCACTCATCAATGTGCTAAGATCTTACATTTTTTGTCAGAAAACGCTTAAAAGTGAAATCTTTGAACTAAGATCTTACATCTTTTGTCGTTTTTATGCAAACTTCTTTCATCATTCTGCTCTGATCAGTGGTCTGATAACAATGATGTGTATATCATCAAAATTCTCTCATCATAGTTCTATATGGCATAAAGATGGCGTCTTTCACGGCGGCGTCAGTTCATTCTGGACTAGGGGGGGGTCTAAGAAACCTCTGTGGGGCCGGCTCGTAGTTGTTTAAGAGCAACATTCCTTCACAGTGGTTAGCACAGGCTTCTCCCAAAATAAATTAATAATAGTAAGAAGCAATTTAAAAGTTTTTAATAAATATAGAGAACTTAAGTTGGAAACTAATTCACAGTTTTATTGCAAAACTAGAACCAACAAGGTCTCATTTTTCCAGAAATACCAACCATAGCCTCGAAGTCCAATGATTTCACACAATTTTTTTTCACTAGACACCAACATCAGATCACTGAGCCTTTCATCACCCATTGTTGATCTTAAATAGGTTTTAATGAGGCTTAATTTAGGAGAGAATCTCATTACAAGCTGTTGTGATAGGCAGAGTAATGAAGATTTATATAATTTTCAAAATTTCAGGATATGCTATCAACATTGCCTTCACAAAATAGTGAAGTTCTAAGAGATCTTTTGGCCTATTACCTAAAGAGTCGATAAATCTTCTCACAAGATCTGGTTGTGAGGGAAACAGGATTGTGTCAATGCGAACTTCTTTGTAATGTACTGTCACACTAGCTAGTCAGCTTGTATTGAGAAAGTGCTGCATATTCGGGAAGCAGCTTTCAAACTCATAGCACAATATGCCTATCACAAGAAAATAATCCCTTCTGAAAGCATCTTTAGTTGATTGTTCAACTTCAGCATGGTCACTTTTTCCCAAAGTTGACATGGTTACAAAATCAGGTAAGCTGGAAGCTACTTACTGTGCACGCTTTTGTCTTTTTCATGAGGAACCAGAATTCGGAAAATTTTGTAAAAGGTCTACAAGAGAAAATTCTTTTGGTAGTAGCTCTAGAGAAAACTAGGTCTACCACCTGCAGCTGCTCAAAGAGAGATATTGTGGCAAAAAATCTGCTAGATGAAGTGTAAATATAAATCCAAATGTCTGAAGACTGGTTGCGAGTCTATGGGCCTGAGCCCACGTTTTGGTAATTGATGAAACAGTCAAGATACAATTATATCTATTCAGTACTTTGTTCACCAGTATATATCAATATAACAATCTTGTAGTAGATGATTTCTCCAACTGAGGAACAGTTACACCAGCGGCTTTCTGAGCATTAACAAACAGTTGGTAATGTCTATTGCTATTTGTGATAAGACAATACAGCTCATGAAGAATGGAGGAGAAAGATGCTATTTGTCTCAAGTTCTAAATACAAGCACCCAACACAAGGTTGAGTCTATGAGCATGGTGGTGAATGTAAATTACACACAGTGCAACTGCTTTAATGCCAGCTTGCATACCTGAATGTGGCTGCTCATGACACTGGCTTGATATTTTCACAGAAAAATTGAAAAAACAACAAATCCCCCCCCCTTCTGGATGTCAAAAAGTAAATTCACCCCCCTCCCCCTGCCATCCAAAATTTTCTTGAATTGACACCAATTGGTAGGTCTCTTATTTGTTTTAGTTTTTTTTGTCATGCTGTTCTTGCCTTTTTTATAAGTTGGTTCAAGCCAAGCCCTCCCCCCTTATTGATAAGGCCTTTCAATTGTGAAGTAGAAATATTGGTCTTTGATTGTTGGTACAATTTCTTTTTAACTGTACTATTAACAAATCTTGTGCTTTTTCCATATTTTCATTTTGTGATAATATTGGCTATGTAATATTAGGTACTGTCCTTCAAGATTGTTATCAATTCTTTGAATTGTTCTTTTATATAATATATTTTTTCTTATCTTTCCTGAAATCATAAAAAAACAACTGGTCTGAAATTCTCACTTTGATTGTCTCAAAATTCAAGAAGCTAAATTTCAAGACAATCCACACAATTCAGAACAGATTTAAGAACACACTCTTAGAAATAAAAAGTACATAATACATATATATAGAAGGAATCACTGTCCCAGAATCATGTAACCAATGTGTTTTGTTACAGATCCTGCATTGCCCTGTTTTATTGTGATGAAAGTCAGGCACCATGGCTTTTACAACAAGACAATAAAAATGTGTCATGAAATAGGAATAATAAATAAATATGTTCAGGAATGAAGCTCACAATAGATTGTTGTGAAGTACAGCTCTATGAGAAACAGATTTTTTTTAATTGAAAACACAATTTTTTCACACTTAAGATAAAATCAATATAATTGTGACTACTGTTTTGGGGCCCCTCCTAAAATCAAAGAGGGACTATTAAAAATAAGATCTTAGTGCTAAAAAAAAACGGCCCTAAAGTGTTTATCTGCTGAAGACAGCAACTGTATAATGACAAAAATATGGAGACATTTTTTTAGTTTCACTGTCAAAAAAAGGATTTTTCCTACTGAATTGTTATTTATACATCATGGAAAGGCAGTGTGATCTTCAAAACTATCTATATATAGAAAAAATAATATGGTAACAAAACAATGACACATAAGCAAAAAAATAATACAAACACACAAAACCAGCAAACTTTGGTATATAGCCTATATTGGGGCCAATAGGGGGGGGGGCAATTTCAACTGTACTAATTATTATATTTGAAAAGAAAGTAGAATAGAAATCAAACAGTATGTTTTTTCCCTATCTGGTTTTTACCCTACACTATAAATCCACCTACCTTTGTATCACTAAGTTTATCAAAATTCCCTCTCATAGGAGAGGAAATGAGTGAAGAACAATATTTTCAAAGATCTTAATAATGCCTAATTTAGGTTCTATGCCCATTGCTGAAAGTTTTATTTGCTCAATTATCATCAACAGCTGATTCTGATGAACAAACAGATCCAAAAAAAACTTTGGCACAAAGCCTATGTCTACATCTATCCTCATTTGGTAGGGGGGGGGGCTAGGACACAGTTGGAATAGTAGCAATTGCCAAATTTGGGGTAGCAGTGTGTTCTATGGCTTGTTCTGAAGGACACATAACAAAAGAGTATTACCATTTAATTCCCCAATCAACACTTTCCAAATATAATGGTTGCTACCGTTACAATTACTCCCCCTCTCCCAATCAAATTTTCATGTTTCCTTCCATATCCATCCCATGTTTATACAATATATTTATCAAATTATTCTCACTGTTTCATAATGGCATGATGCAATTGACCAAGTTAAGAACAATATAGCAAGTGAAATTCCTGATGAGGGGTCAGGAATGGGTCAAGAGTCTGAATCATAATCTGGAAATGTCTTTAAAAAAAACTCTACCTCCCCCTCCTAAGGAACAATTAATGTAGATCAATTTAGATTAATCTTTGGCATAAATGTACAACTTTCAGAAACAGATCTACAGCAAAAAAATCCAATTTTAAACCAAAATTAAGGAAAAATTTTACTTTATATTATGCAGCAAGTTTCTTTTTACCATATTTTTCTCTTTCTTTCATTTTAATCAATATTTTTCAATCATCTTTAAACTAGATAATTTCACTGAAATTCATTTAGATACTTGTTAACAAAATTTTTGAAAAAAGGTACAACATATTTGCTATTTATTTTGGCTAAGAAAGAAGATTCTAAAAATCTGTAGTGATTTTTTAACTGTGGTTGTTATCTTTGCTAACTGTTACATTTAAGGTGGTCAACAACATCATCCAAGGGGAAAATCCATAGAGAATAGCCTATATAATTAAAGCTTACTGTATTTTGGTACTAATAAATACATAAATAAATGAATAATGGAGTGGAAACCTAAAATTAGAGCTATCAAGAAGGAAACATGTTAAGAAAATGATTCTTACTTCATAATATGTAGAAAAATTACAGTTGTTAACTAGTCTTCCATATAAAGGACTAGTTCAACCCAAGCTTGAAGATGAGATGTCTGTAGACTCCCTGTATTTTAAAAAAGACATAAAGTTTTTGGAAGATATGCCACCAAAATTATATCTGGCATGTGGGAACTGTCTTACCCTGCCAGACTAGCTAAACTGAAACTCCCAACAGTTGTATACAGGAAAAAAGAGGTGATGCCATTCTAACCTGTATCCTGGTTAGAATGGCAAGTTTCTTTTAACCATATTTTTCTCTTTTATTTCATTTTAATCTATGTTTTTCAATCATCTTTAAACTAGATAATTTCACTGAAATTCATTTAGATACTTGTTAACAAAATTTTTGAAAAAAGGTACAACATATTTGCTATTTATATTGGCTAAAAAAGTAGATTCTGACTGTAGTGATTTTTTAACTGTAGTTGTTACCTTAGTCAACTGCTACATTTAAGGTGGTCAACAACATCAGCCAAGGGGGAAATCCATGGAGAACAGCCTATATAATTAAAGCTTACTGTATTTCGGTACTAATAAATACATAAATAAATGAATAATGGAGTGGAAACCTAAATTAGAGCTATCAAGAAGGAAACATGTTAAGAAAATGATTCTTACTTCATAATATGTAGAAAAATTATAGCTGTTAACTAGTCTCCCATATAAAGGACTAGTTCAACCCAAGCTTGAAGTTGAGATGTCTCTAGACTCCCTGTATTTTAAAAAGACATAAAGTTTTTGAAAGATATGCCACCAAAACTATATCTGGCATGTGGGAACTGTCTTACCCTGCCAGACTAGCTAAACCGAAACTCCCAACAGTTGTATACAGGAAAAAAAGAGGTGATGCCATTTTAAGCTACAAGCTAAAGAAGGCCAATATGCTTCCAGCTTTATTTACTGTTGTTGGTCCTAATTCAAGAACCAGATGTCATTAGCTGAACCTTGTAAAGCAGTCTGCCATGACAAGTTTTTGGCACTTCATATTATTGACTTACAAATAAAGTAAATATACTACTCAATGCCTTTTTTATGCTCTTTCTGAATATAACAATCATTTTTGTCAGAAATGAATTTTACCCCCACACCTATATATACCAATTCAGGGTATATATTTGCACATCAGGGGGTGGGGGTAAAGTTTATTTCTGATGCAAATGAGAGGTAAGTTTGAACTTTACCCCCACCCCTAATATGCAAATATATAGGCTACCATGAATTGGTATATATAGGGACAGGGGTAAAATTCATTTTCAATGAAAATGATTATTATATTTGTCAATAGCATACAAAAGGCATGGTAAATATTACCAAATCATATTATTGAGTTACAAATAAAGTGAATATACCATTCAATGCCTTTTTTTATGCTCTTTGCAAATATAATAATCATTTTTTTCACAAATGAATTTCACCCCCACCCATATTTATACAATTCAGGGTATATATTTGCACATTAGGGGGTAGGGGTAAATTTTATTTCTGATGTAAATGAGAGGTAAGTTTGAACTTTCCCTCCACCCTTCTAATGTAAAAATATAGGTAAATATTTACCAAATCATATTATTGACTTATGAATAAAATGAATGTACCACTTGATGCCTTTTTTTATGCTCTTTCCAAATATAATACTCATTTTTGTTGGAAATGAATTTTATCCCCACCCCTATTCCAATTCAGGGTATATATTTGCACATTAGGGGGGGGGGGGGTTAAACTTTAAACTTACCTCCCATTTATATCAGAAATATAATTTACCTCTACTCCCCACTAATGTGCAAATATATACCCTGAGGTGGTAAATTTCTACCAAATCTTATTATTGACTTATGCATAAAGTGAATATACCATTTGATGCCTTTTTTTTATGCTGATTATGAATATAGTAATCATTTCTATTGGAAATGAATTTCAGCCCCCCCCCCCCCTCTATATATACCAATTCAGGGTATATATTTCTACAACCTAACCTAACCCTGAATTGGCAGATATAGGGGGGGCTGAAATTCATTTTCAATAGAAATGATTATTATATTTGTAATCAGCATAAAAAAGGCATCAAATGGTGTATTCACTTTATTCCTAACTCAATAATATGATTTGGTAGAAATTTACCAATTGGTATATATAGTGGTGGGGCATGGGGGCTAAAATTCATTTCTGACAAAAATGATTAGCCTATTATATTTGTAAAGAGCATAAAAAAAGGCATCAAGTGGTGTATTCACTTTATTTATAACTCAATAATATGATTTGGTAAATATTTACCAAAGGCATCAAGTAGTATCTTCACTTTATTTGTAAGTCAATAACATGAACTGCCAAAAATTTACCTCTGCCATAACCAGAGTCCAGACTAAATTCTTTTTCTCAAGAATTGTCAACAATTGGAATAAATTCTCTGAAGACACAGTTACTGCTGAATCTATTGACATTCTCAAATGGGTAAAGTTCTACCAAATCATATTATTGAGTTAGGACAAAAGTGAATACACCATTCAATGCCTTTTTTATGCTGATTACGAATATAATAATCATTTCTATCGGAAATGAATTTCAGCCCCCCCCCTATATATGCCAATTCAGGGTTAGGTTAGGGGTAAAGTTCTACCAAATCATATTATTGAGTTAGGAATAAAGTTAATACACCATTCAATGCCTTTTTTTTATGCTGATTACAAATATAATAATCATTTCTATAGGAAATGAATTTCAGCCCCCCCCCCCTATATATACCTAACCAATCCCAACCTAACCTAACCCTGAATTGGCATATATAGGGGGGGGGGACTGAAATTCATTTCCAATAGAAATGATTATTATATTCATAATCAGCATAAAAAAAAGGCATCAAATGGTGTGTTCATGGTAAAGTTCTACAAAATCATATTATTGAGTTAGGGCTAAAGTGAATACACCATTCAATGCTTTTTTTATGCTGATTACAAATATAATAAGCATTTCTATCAAAAATGAATTTCAGCCCCCTCCCCCCCTATATAGGCTATACCTAACCTAACCCAACCTAACCTAACCCTGAATTGGCATATATAGGGGGGGGCTGAAATTCATTTCTGATACAAATGCTTATTATATTTGTAATCAGCATAAAAAAGGCATCAAATGGTGTATTCACTTTAGTCCTAACTCAATAATATGATTTCGTAGAACTTTACCATGTTCACTTTAGTCCTAACTCAATAATATGATTTGGTAGAACTTTACTGGGTTAGGTATATATAGGGGGGGGGGCTGAAATTCATTTCTGATAGAAATGATTATTATATTCGTTATCAGCATAAAAAAAGGCATCGAATGGTGTATTCACTTTATTTCTAACTCAATAATATGATTTGGTAGAACTTTACCCTCAAATGAAGGCTGGATGCTAAGTGGTCCTAGAGGGATTGGAAAATCATCTGTGAAGCTACTGATCATGCAACTGCACCTGGTCACTTAATAATAATAAAAACAGTTTTGATCATCAGCTCTGGAGCTTCAAAAGGTAAAATCCTTAGGTTGCTTCAAGCTGCAAATTAAAGTATAGAAGCTTACTTGGATTTTGATCTTGCAAACAGAATCCTATTCAAGAACATTTTCTGTGCTATTTATCTATCTGGCTAAGATTAAAAAATAGATTGTATAGATGGTGCATAAAAACCAAAAAATGATCTATCAAAGGATTTAACAGCATTCCTTGCCCCTCGCAGCTTGAGAAGTTCGAATTGCCCAAACTATTATAGCACCATAAGAGAGGGGATATGACGGTAACACTCAAGCTATTCATCCACGAAAAGTCTATCACACATCTTTTAACTGGAAAGCTCTTCAAGAACGAGAGGACAAGCCTAAATTCTTTTCCAGAAGCATGTTAACAAAAGACTATGCAGCAAATTCTTGTACAGCCCATTGTTTAGTTTGCAGAGCGTATTGGACCAGGATACAGTTTCTTCTGCCAGTCTTGACTCATTCAATTTATCAGTTGATAAGAAATAGTGAAACTAGCCCTGGTGAACATTTTGGGACTCGCCTGACGAGCTGTGACATTATATTCAATGACCAGTGGCTTTAGCATCATCCTATCGCTGGTAAGTAAGATTTAAGGTAGGCCTAATTAGGATAACTTGAAAGGAAAAAGTCAAGCGCTGCATGATAAGAAAACTTCACGAGCTCAATTGGAGATAGCTATAATATTTCTGGGAAAAAATGTATAGCCCAATCTTAAAATTTGTAATCAGGCTTATTATGGTATTTCAAACCTAGATTAGTGACAAATTAAGATTTTGGCATCACAACCATTTCAATATTCTACAGGTCAGTTGTATAGAAATGTAGCACATCAGGTCAAATTATTTCAACAATGGGTTACGTCGTACCAAGGAATTTTGTCTAGAGGGAACAGGGGGCAAAACATGCGGGTTAAAAGTAAGTGAGGTTAAATTAATAATTCCCTCGCCATAAACTCATAAAAGATGTTTTTTTCTCACTTTCAACTTTAACCTTTCAAAAACCTCAAACAAATTTGATACTTTTTTAAGGTAGCAATTGGCTCTAAAGCCTTGGGTGGAATAGTAGGGGTTGAGTAAAATACAGCCATTTGTAACCGAAGCCGACCTTTTAGTCTTACCGGTGGTTTTGTGGAACAATTCATGTTAGAAATAAGGATTCTAGTTGGAAGAGTTTTAGAAAACAACATCTTTAAACTACATATTTAAATCTTATAAAAACCGAATATTTATGTTAGAACTCTTAAACTCACTGAGAGCCCATTTGAAGTTATTTACATGAGTTTACTCACTTTAATGAGTAGAATAATGCTGCAAAATACTACGAATAGCTTCAAAGAAGCCGAAAGTTGTAAAGCTTTCCAAAAAAAAGGATTTTCAAGGAAAAGTAAGGGCATATTAAACTACAGATCAGTAAATACAAATACTTGTTAAAATTCAAACTAGAATCGAGAAGAAACTACTATTAAAGAACAAATGAAACCCAAAACGAACAGAAATTAAATAAACAATCATAGCAAACAAACATACAACAAGTACTAACATAAATGAATAAATTACAAGAAATTACATTTAAAGAATGAATGAAACCCAAAACGAACAGAAATTAAATAAACAATCATAGTAAACAAACATACAACAAGTACTAATATAAATGAATAAATTACAAGAAATTACTATTAAAGAATGAATGAAACCCAAAACGAACAGAAATTAAATAAACAATCATAGCAAACAAACATACAACAAGTACTAATATAAATGAATAAATTGCAAGAAATTACTATTACAGAATGAATGAAACCCAAAACGAACAGAAATTAAATAAACAATCATAGCAAACAAACATACAACAAGTACTAATATAAATGAATAAATTACAAGAAATTACTATTACAGAATGAATGAAACCCAAAACGAACCTAAATTAAATAAACAATCATAGAAAGCAAACATAAATCACAGCAAACAAGAGTTTGGGTTTTCTCTCGTTAAATTCTAAAACCTACTGCGTCATTATATTACATTACAAATATTATATTATTAATATTCAGTTTGTATTAAAAATAACATTATATTACAAATATTTTCTTTTGTACTTATTATAACATTGGATATAAAGATAAGAATCAGAGCAGAATTAAATTTTGAAGTGATGAGCTTTCAGGAATTAACATAATAATATAACAAATATTGAAAGTAATTTTATTAGTTCTTCCCAAGACTTTTCAAGACAAGCATAGTTTCACTACAAACAAGAGTTTGGATACTGCCCCCTTACTTAGCTGTAAAAGTCTAATGCCAACTCCGTCATTGGCGCTTCACTGAAAACGAATTATATTACAAATATTTTCTTTTCTAGTTATTACAGCATTGAAAATGAAAAAAGACCTAAAGCAAAATAAAATCTTGAACTGATTATCTTTCGACAATTGATGTAATTATTTATCAAATATTTAGTCTGATTTTATTTGTACTTTTCAAGACTTTTCAAGACACATATAGTTTTCAGTAAAGCGCCAATGACGCAGTAAGTTTTAGACTTTTACAATGAGAGAAGGAGACAAAACTCAAACCCTTGTTTCCAGTGATTTTTATTTGTTTCAAGCTTGATTTGCATATTCAGTTAAAGTTTTACTTTATTTATTCATTTATATTTGTACCTATTGTATGTTTGTTTGCTATGATTGTTTATTTAATTTCTGTTTGTTATGTGTTGCATTTATTCTTTAGTAGTAATTTCTTGTCGTTTCTAGTTTGAATTTTATTTTCAACGTCAAACTTTCATCAATGTATCAAAACTAGTATAAATGTACCAGAGTATCAAAGTGAAGAAAGCATCAAAGTAAACAAGGTATCAATGTAAACAAAGTATCAAAGTGACAATAAGCAAGTTTTGTTACTCAAGGCCATTTCCCAGGGGCTAAGGGGGGGGGGCTCATACCCGGAAACGTATTTATTTGGTTTTTGAACTATTTTGAACAAAATGGCTATCTCAAAATTTTGACAGGATGCCCTTTGGAAAAGTGGGGCGTGGGTTAATTATCCATTGATCACTTTTGACTCTTAAAAAAAAGAACTATAAGTTTCAACTTCCGATCAAATGAGCCCCCTCCAAAGTTAATACGACCACCCCTTCCAAAAAACTTATATTCTAATAATGGGCAACTTACATAAGTTACAATCCTTTCCCTGGAAGTTATGGAGGATTTCTCAACCCCTAAGTTATAGCAATTTGAATTTAGGACTATTTTCAACAAAATGGCTATTTCAAAATTTTTATAAGATGTATTTGGGGGGAAAAGGCATAAGGGGAGGGGTTGTTACTTTTGATCATTTTCGATTCTTAAAAAGGGGAGAATAAATTTCGATTTCCGATCGAATGAACTTCCTCCAAAGTTTATACGGCCACACCTATGATAGAAGTTTTATATGTTAACGATGGGCTGCTAGTATAACTTACAGCCCTTTCCCCCAGGGCTGGGGGAAGGCTAAAACCCATAACCCTAGCTATTTGAAATTTGGACGACTTTGAACAAAATGGCTAACTAACAATTTTGATCGAAAGCATTTAGAAAAAAAAGGCGTGAGAGAGGGGGGTTGCTTACCATCTGATTACTCTTGACCTTTAGAAATGGAGCTAGAGCTTCCATTTTAAATCGAATGAGGCTTTTCCGAAGTCTATACGATTACCACTTCGATAAAAACCTTATATATGAACAATGGACACCTTGCAAAAATTACAGCCCTTTTCCTGGGGGCAGTGGGAGGTTTTGTCAACCCCCTCGGAGTAATTATTCCTCGGGGGTTCGCAACGCCACCCCTTGCATATGAGGTGCCTCAGGAGAAAAAATTGGAGCCTTATGGCCTTGGGGTTGGTGGGAGAGACTAGTTGCCATCCGATCACTTTTGACTCTTAAAAATGGAGCTAGAGCTTTGAGTTTATAATCATTTGAGTCCCCTCCCAGGTTTATATGACTACCTTTTCGTAAAAACTTTATAAGACACCGGGACATAAGTTACAGCCCTTCCCCCGGGTTTTTTTGTTTGAAAGGGGAGGGGGGTATGTGGGCCGTTGGAATGTTTCAAACAAAACAGCTATCTCAAAATTTTGATCGGATACATTTGGGGAAAAGAGGGAAAGAGGAAGGTATACGCCCGCCGATCACTTTTGATGACTTAAAAAGGTAAAGAGAAATTTCAATGAGCCACCTCTTATGTTTATACGACCACTCCTAACAAAATCCCTATCTGCCCCCGGAGCATAACTTATAAGACTTCTCCCGGGCTCTGGGGAGGGGGCTGTGTTGGCCCCTGAGTTTTTGTTATTTGATCTTTAAACTATTTTGAACAAAATTGCTATCTCAAAATTTTGATCAGAGCATTTTTGGGGAAAAGGGCTTTTGGGGGGGGGGGGAGGGGGCTAGTGGCCCTCTGGTCACTCTTGACTCTTAAAAAGGACACTAGAAATTCCGATTTACAATCGAATGAGCCCCCTTTGAAGTTTATGCTGCCATCCTTTCCATAAGAGTCTTATATGCCCCCGGGCATAATATACGACACTTGCCCCCAGGTTCTAGTGGGCTGTGTTATCCCTGGAGTCTTTGTTGTACATAATTTTTGGTGTATTTTGAACAAAATGCCTATATACAAAATTCAATCGGACGCATTTGTGGAAAAGAGGGTTGGCGGGGGGGGGGGGCTTGTTGCAATCGGATTACTTTTTAATCCTAAAAAGAGAATTGTAACTTTCAATTTCTAATCGTTTGAGTCCTCTCCGAGGTTTATGCGGGGTGTTCCCATTTGAGCGCTTTCCCATTTGAGCGCCACGGAATTTTGTTCCATTTGAGCGCCATGGAATTTTGTTCCATTTGAGCGCCACGGAGTACCATTTGAGCGCCAAACCCAAAATTGTGATTTTGCGGTGGATGAAGCGTGGTTTGCTGCCACATTGACCTGTAGAAATATTTATTGCCACGAAGACAACGAACAAAACTGAGGATTTTATTGGGTCAATGGTTGTGAAATAACTCTGTACTGAGAGTTAAGAAGCTAAACGTTTGTTAAGCTTGTGAAGAATATAAGTGAAGATTTTACGCACGTTCATAGGGTAAGAACTGATTGCCGCTGAAGAAGGCTTGCTGGTCAAGTCGAAATATTCGGCTCTTTTTTAGAGTTATTTCACAACGATCGTTTAGAAATGGAACGAAATCACCCAAAAATCGTGCCAAAAACGGATAATTCAAATTAATATATTGGTAAAAATACAAACAAAAACTGCTAATATCACACATCCGGCGAAATGTTATGTGCGACACCCAAGAGAAGCTCGTCTGCTGTTCGAGTTCCAGCCCTGTACTCCGTCGACAGCTTTTCGAGTCGTTCGTTCAGCCCTGCATACTTCTTGTTCGTCCGATGGATGACATGACCCTGGAGTAGCTGTGTCCTTGCAGAATCGACGACTGCTTGTTCTTCCTTCAGGAAAGAGATAAACTGCCACAAGTTCGGGTGGTAGCGACCGACTCTTCGGTTAAACCGCATGTGCCATGATTCGAGGTCGTTGTTTGTCCTTCGCTGGATGCCGTAGACTGACCAGAAATGAGGAGGACATTGGTCGAACCACTGACGGCTGAAGTAAGTGACAAACGGACGAGCCGAAGGCCAGGTACGAACGATGTGAGAAATGATTGGACCAGAATTGATTCTGACGATAGCTGGAGGTAGGAACGCCAGAGCCAGAAGCTTTCGAACGTAGAGGTTGAAGTCTGCATCGGTCATGTACAGCTCACGGACTGAGTGACGCCCCAAGTTTCTGATTACTGCTTGGCAAAAGTGGAAGTAACACCCACGGTGCTTGGCGGCCGGAAAAACTTGCTTCACGGATGTCAGCAGACCGGTCTCAAAATCAGAGACGACGGTCGTCGGGCGAAGTGTCACTCCTTTCATCGCAGCCTGTAGGATCAGCTCGCTGAAGACGTCGTTGTAAAGCTGTGCAGACTTGCTCTCCATGAGCACGAAGACAGCGGGAAGTTGCTTGTCGCCGAAGAAAACGTGAACGGTGAACAACTGGCCGAATGGGGAAGGAGCTGAGTCGAAGGTGCCGTCCATATACCATTCCGGGCTTCGTTCAAGCAGACTTAACGGCTCGTCGGTTGCAAAGCAAATCGCAGCGTTATTTTGAAGCTGAAAGAGGAGGAATCTCTGGTTTGCAGACGTCTCACTGAAAGCCTGGGGCAAGGGCGTCGGTACGGATATAGTATCAGCGGGCAGTGGTGGTATCAGCTTGTTTCGTGATCTGTACATGGACGACTTCACGTGCTTATAGGGTAAGTGAGGCAAAGCCCTCAGCCCACTGGCAGCAGCACTTGCGACCTGGCCGTCGTAGATAGCGGGAATCGGACGAGTAGTACGGGCTGACTCGCTTCGAAGGTCTGACCGGAATTTGTACTGCTGGGTCTGCAGAGGATCAGCGCTGTGGTCGTGCGTACCAACTGAAACTGGTGAGCCGTCGCTGGAATCAGTGTGTAACCGCCCGAGACATCCCTTCTTCATGCATCTCCAGCTCTTCTTTCTTCCTCCAGAAATCGGCTTATCGAATCTGTAGACGAAACCGTCGTGTTCTAGCAGTTGTTTATTCTTGGAGCTCTTCATTGTCAAACTGACTTCCCAGTGGTCCTAGAATATCGAGGGAGGGCTTATTCGAATGGAAATTAAAAGTTCTAGTGCCCTTTTTCAGTGACCAAAAATAATAGAGGGCAATTAAGCCCCCTCCCAGGCTCATTTTTCCCCAAAGTCACTGGATCAAAATTTTAAGATAGCCATTTTGTTCAGCATGTTCGAAAAATACAATAACTACGTCTTTGAGGATGACCCCCACAGTCCCACGGGGACAGTCTGCAAGTTCTGAACTTTGCCCAATGTTTACACATAATATTGGTTATTGGGAAGTATACAGAAGTTTTCAGGGCGAATTTTTTCTGGTAGTTGGGGGGGGGTCGGGTTTTACGTGGGAGGATCTTTCCATGGAGGAAGAGACATTACTATGAAGGGGGTGCCGGATTTCCCAGAATTATTTAAAAAACAATAAGAAATTAAATAAGAAAAAACAATATTTTCAACTGAAAGTAAGGAGCAACACCAAAACTTAAAACAAACAGAAATTAATACGTACATGATTGGGTTCGCCTCCTAGTCATTAGGCTACCTCGCTCTTTGCGCTATTTTTTTTTTTTATTTTCATCCGAGCTATTTATTCTAACTAACGGCATTTGTGATTAAGGGGTCATTCTAAGAAAACTGGAACAAAATTTGAACTTCGGCGTAAAGAGCGAGGTATTGAATAGGGGGCGAACCCCCTAATATACGTAATAAAAATATACGAATATAGAAGTTCGTTATGTAAGTTAAATCGTAAGTTATGTCAGTTATGTCAGTTATGAGTGATCGAAACTATATATATATATATATATATGTATATATATATATATATTTATATATATATATATATATATATATATATATATATATATATATATATATATATATATATATATATATATATATATATATATATATATATATATATATATATATATATATATATATATATATATATATATATATATATATATATATTATATATATATATATATATATATATTTATATATATATATATAAAATTTTGAAAGTTATTCCACTATGCTTTCCCTCCTTAATGTGCAAAAATATAGTAAAAATTAATATTTTTCTATGCATTTTGCTATGCATCACTCTTTTTTCAACAAGTATAACCGTAAATCAAATAAATGCTGACGAAAGCAAGAAACGGGGAAACATATGGGAATAATACAATTCGTCTATCTATACGTCTGCACATATAGCCCCAATTTTAGGCTTATACTATATATATTGCTTTATAGTATTATAAACTAAGTAAATATATATAGTATTTATGTATACCATATATATTTACTACTAAAGGTATATACAGGTACTTATGCATTATGCGGTATCCACCGCTATATACTGTATGAGGAAAACAGACATGAAGACCCGTCGGTAAATTTTTCGCAGTTGATATTATTGACATAAGAATAAAGTAAACATACCACTCGATACCTTTTTTATGCTCTTTCCAAATAGAATAATCATTTTTTCTGATATGAATTTTACCCCCACCCCTATATATACCAATTCAGGGTATATATTTGCACATTAGGGGGGGGGGGGTAAATTTTATTTCTGATGTTAATGGGAGGTAAGTTTAAAATTTACCCCCACCCCCCTAATGTGCAAATATATACCCTGGATTGGTATACATAGGGGTGGGGGTAAAATTCATTTCCGACAAAAATGATTATTATATTTGGAAAGAGCCTAAAAAAGGCATCGAGTGGTGTGTTTACTTTATTCGTAAGTCAATAATATGATTTGCGAAAAATTTACCTGATCACCTAGCTATATCACCTAATATTAAATTTTTACTTACTTAAATTTCTCTCAGCTCCTTTCCCGTGATGAAAATTTTCAAACTGAAGGAATTTACCCCGGGTGTTTGACAACTTGGCTTTTGTTTTGATTTCAGACCAACAACAATCGAAAGGTTTCATTTTGTTAACTTTTCAATGAGGTTTTTGTGTGACGTTCGGAAGCCGGAAGTAAGTTTATATGAAAAAGGTGACAGCTTGTCTTTTATCTTGACCGTGGCGATCAAAAATCAGGGTTAATAATACCATTTATAGGTGAAAGAATTTTGAAGACATTTTCAGAAAGTTTGCTTCAGGGAAGAGCAAGCAACCCCGGAAAACACAAAACAGAACTAAAAAATAAGTAGATATAAGTCTTAGCACTCATTTGGTGATGAGTGACATTTTTTTTATGAAAGTAATTTGTTTTACCTCATAAATTTGGAAAATGTGTCCACTTTATGTCTAAAATCTGTCCATTTTTTGCCCTATTATGTCCAGGCACATAGAAATATGTCCTTTGGACATAAAATATGTCGGGTTGGCAACCCTGCTTGTATCACGCTAAGCTGAAAGAAACTAACGAAAAAAAACCGGTTCTATAATGAACGGTAAGGGCTATACCGTAGGTAAACGGTTGTGCAATCGCTTACGCAATTAGGTCACCTGACCTTGCATCGTAAATTAGGATTAATGGGCGCTCGAAGTAAATGTTATAAGAGGGTGCAAGATTGTTAGCTCAGTTCAGTTCAATTTCGGACTTGGATAAGAGAAGAGCGATTTTCAACATGAAGAGGAAACGCAAAATATTATCTGGCGCTCAAATGGGACACAACTGAACTAATTAAAATACGGCGCGCAAATGGGAATTTCCCATTTGCGCGCCATGGCGCTCAAATGGGAAAGCGCTCAAATGGGATACACCCGTTTATGCTACCACTTCTTCTATAGAAACTTTATATGCCCCCCGGGAATAAGTTACAATCCTTCCCCCGGGCTCTAGGATGGGTATTTTGACCCCGAAGGTTTTGTTATCTGATCGTTGGACTATTTAAAACAAACTGACAATCTCAAAATTTTAGTCGGATGTATTTGCGGAAAAGAGGGTGTGTGTGTATGGGGGGGGGGGTAGATACCCTCCGATCCCTTTTAACTCATAAAAAGGTAACCAGAACTTTCAATTTCTAATCAAATGAGCCACTTCAGAAGTTTATATGCCCTCGGGGCATAACTTAAAACAGTGGTTCCGCGCTCTTGGGTTTGTGTTGACTCCAGAGTTTTTGTTATCTGATTTTTGAACTATTTAAAAAAAAATGGCCATCTCAAAATTTTTATCGGATGAGTTTGGAAAAAAAGGGCGTGGGGTGATGGTTGCCCTCTGGTCTCTTTTGACCCTTTAAAAGTGAACTAGAACCTTTAATTTCCAATCAAATGAGCCCTCTGTAATATTAATACGAGCATCCCTTCTATAAGGACCATATATGCCCCAGGGTATAACGTATAACGCCTGCCCCTGGGCCCTGGGGGGCTGTGTCGGCCCCAAAGTTTTTATTATCTGATCTTTGGAGTATTTTTTGGCAAAATGGCTGTCTCAAAATTTTTATCGGATGGGTTTGGGGAAAAAATCGTGGGGGGGGGGCTAGTTGCCCTCTGATCTCCTTTGATCCTTAAAAATCGAACTAGAACTTTCAATTTGCAATCAAATAAGCCCTTTAAAAGTGAACTAGAACCTTTCATTTCCAATCAAATGAGCCCTCTGTAATATTAATACGAGCATCCCTTCTATAAGGACCATATATGCCCCAGGGTATAACGTATAACGCCTGCCCCTGGGCCCTGGGGGTTTGTGTCGGCCCCAAAGTTTTCATTATCTGATGTTTGGAGTATTTTTTGACAAAATGGCTGTCTCAAAATTTTTATCGGATGGGTTTGGGGAAAAAATCGTGGGGGGGGCTAGTTGCCCTCTGATCTCCTTTGATCCTTAAAAATCGAACTAGAACTTTCAATTTTCAGTCAAATAAGCCCTCTCTGAAGTTTATTCGACCTCCCCTTACATAAAAACTTTACATGTCCTCGGGGCATAACTTAAAACACTTGTTCCGGGCTCTGGGGGTTTGTGTCGACTCCTAAGTTTTTGATATCTGATGTTTGAACTATTTTAACAAAATGGCTATCTCAAAATTTTTAATGGCTATCTCAAAATGTATTTGGGGGGAAAAGGGCATGGGGTGAGGCTAGTTGTCCTCTGATCTCTTTTGCTTCTTAAAAAGTGAACTAGAACTTTCAATTTCCAATCAAATGAGCCCTCTCTGAAGTTTATACGAGCATCCCTTCTATAAGAACCACATGTACCCCTAGGCCATAACGTACAACGCCTACTCCTGGGCCCTGGGGGTTTTGTCGACCCCGGAGTTTTTATTATTTTATGTTTGAACTATTTTAACAAAATGGCTATCTCAAAATGTTTATCAGATGCATTTGGGGAAAAAAGGCATGGGGGTGAGACTTGTTGTCTTCTGATCTCTTTTGACTCTTAAAAAGTAAACTAGAACGTTCAATTTCCAATCAAATGAGCCCTCTCTGAAGTTTATACGAGCATCCTTCTATAAGAACCATATATGCCCCTGGGGCAAAACTTACAAAGTCTGTCCTTAGGCCCTGAGGGGTTTTGCCGACCCCGGAGTTTTTATTATCTGATGTTTGAACTATTTTTAAGAATATGGCTATATCAAAATTTTTATCGGATTAGTTTGGGGAAAAAAGGGTGCGGGGGGGGGGGGCTTGTTGCCCTCCAATCACTTTGACCCTTGAAAAGTGCACTAGAACTTCCAATTTTCAATCGAATGAGTCCCCTCCGAAGTTTGTAAGACCACCCCTTTCATATGAAGTGCCTTGGGAAAAAAATAATAAATAAATAATAAAACATTGGGCCCGCATGGCCTTTACTGTATGCAACGCTATAGAGTTGCGTCTGATAATACTATGAGTTTACTTATTTCGATTGTTGGTTAAATGAGCAAAAAGCGTTAGAACTACTCACAGAGTGATGCAAAACCTGAAAATACAACTACTCTATGGATGTACACTATTATAGGATTGTATTCAGCAACATAATTTTATTATGTTTAGACATTACTTGCACTGTTCAAGGATTCTATTTCACAAAAGTAAGTATAGTTTCTTTGGTCCAAAGAGTCTCAAAACTGCTGAGCATATCTTTATGCCTGGGAAACTGTAGATACAGTGGGCTTCACTCACAGTAGTAGTATTGATATTACTAGTTATAGTATTAAATAGCAGTAGTACTACTAGCAGCAGTAGTATTAACTTATGGCCTTTTGGTCAGCTGAACATCCCTCTCATCATGTCCTGGAAGTGTCAACTTAATACAATTAGCTATTGCTATACTATTGCTGATATGTCCTTTTGATAACCTGTATGTTTATATACCTCTTGAAATTTTTATCTCAATGCTTTTAGCCCTTGCAATAGAAGTAGTAGTAGTTACAATAGAAGTAGTAGTTGCAATAGAAATAGTAGTAGTAGTAGTAAATGTAGCAGTAACAGTAGCATTAGTAGTAGTGTGCACATATTGCCTTTTGGTGACATGATCTTCCCCTTTAAGTATTCTCTTAAAGTTTCAACTTAATACCCAAATCAATTCTTGAGATACACTATTTTGACAATGTGCGTGCACAAAGCGTCTTTTGATTTAGTTCAAATTTCCCCTTAGTACTCTAAATGAAGTAATGTGGTAATAGAAGTGGCGGTAGTTATAGTAGTATTGGTAGCATGCAAATACTGGCTTTTTGATCATCTCCCTTATCATTTCCTGAATTTTCCAAATTAATACATTCAGTTATTCCTGTGTTGTGCCCTTTTGACAATCCGTATACACATAACGTGTATTGATTTAGTTCAACACTCACCCCAACAGTCTCTGAAAGGCTAACCTGAATACCCTTCGTCTTGTTGGAAGGTAAAGTTCAAACATGCACACCTTTCTCAATAATATATATTATTTGTAACCAATGAACGAATTGCCTAAATTGCAACCCTTGTCCTGAGACCTGTGGGGAGGTCGACATCCTCAACTGGACCTTTCACCAATGCTGAACAAAATAGCTCTCTTAAAATTTTGATCGGATATGTTTTGGAGAATGATGGACTTCGGCGGGGCCTGACGTTCCTCTGTTCAATTTTGACTCTTAAAAAGGGCACTAAAACTTCCGACTTCCAATCAAATGAGCTCCATCCAATCCAAAGTTTATACAAATAACGGTTCCATAAAAACCTTATTTGCCCTGGGTCTAAATTACAACCAGTATCCATGGACTCTGGGGGATTGTGTCTACCCTAAAGACATTGTTATATAATTTTTGGACTATTAGTAACAAAATGGCTATTTCATAATTTCGATTGAATGTGTTTTGGGAAAAGAGGATGTCCGGGAGGGGAGGAGGGCAAATGGCTCTTCGTTATGTTTGACTTTTAAAACGGAACTAGAACTATACATTTCAAACCAAATGAGCCTCTTCTAAAGTTCACACGAACACCCCTTCCAGAAAAAATAACTTACAACCCTTGCCCCCAGGGGGATTCTGTCCACCCCAAAGGGCTTATTATATGATCTTTGGACTATTTTTAAACAAATGGCTCTCTCAAAATTTTATCAGATGCATTTGTGGAAATAAAACCTAGAGGGGTAGGCGGGGGGGGGGGGGGGGGGTTGGCTGACCCTGATAAATTTGACTCTTAAAAAGGGAGCTAGAACATCGGATTTCCATTTAAATGAGACCCCTCCGAAATTTAAACAACCTTATAAGAACCTTATATGCTCTTGGGGCATAAATTCTAGCCCTTGCGCTGAGGCCTCTGGGGGGGTTCATCCTCCAAGAAATAATTTCCAGACCTTTCAACTACGCTGAACAAAATGGCTGTCTAAAAATTTTGATTAGACATGTTTTGGGAATTGATGGGCTTTGGGGGGGGGGGGGGGGTTCGTTGCCCACCAATCGTTTTTCACTATTAAAAAATGTCCTTTCAATTTGGAATCGAATGCGCCTTTTTTGATGTTTCTACAACAGTAGAGATGACCCTAAAGGTCCCACGCGACACCCCTGCTGCCACCTACAACTTTTTGCACATCAAATATGGGCATAGCCTCCCTAGGGGAAATGGATTTCTGAGAAATTGATTGCGTAATCGATTGGGAATTTGGAACACCTGTGCTGTCAGTCATTAATCAAATTGTTTCCAGGCAAAGTTTAATAATGTCTGACAGGTACTGTCAACATTTCTCCAGGAATAGATCCAAGTCATTAATGTCTTTGCCTCGGAAACAACTCTTTTGATCGAACTCCAAAAGATATTAATAACCAAACGCCATGGAAACAATTCTCCAAGAAACATCTTAGCGATGAATTGTTTTAGCGCGGGAATCAGGTTTCTTAGTAATTTGAAATGCGTCAGCGCAGAGATGCCAAAAACAAAAGGAACACGCTGAAATTACGTTTATGGATTATTTGGGCGAAACTGTTTTAGACAGGTTATGGAATTATTTCGGCGAAACAGTTAGAGACATTTTAAAAGATGATTTTTGAAAAGGTTTTAGAAGAGGATTTGAGGGTGAAACTCTGTGGTCGTTATACTACACAAGTTCCATTGAACAGTGTCGTGAGGTCCTCTACCCCAACCCCAAAGGGTCCTCATACCCCACCCCAACCCCGAAGGAAGCCCCCGGTCCTCAAAGGTCCCCCCGGCACCCCAAAGGACCACCCGGCCCTCAAGGGTCCCCCAGACCCCCAAAGGACCCCCCGGGCTCCAAAGGGCCCCTCCCCCCCTTGGCCCCCAAAGGGCCCCTCCCCCTCCCTCCCTCTCCTCCCCCTCCTCATCGCCCCCTCCCCCCCCCCCCCTCCTCCCCCTCCCCCATTTTTT
The DNA here is from genome assembly GCA_027921565.1 of Artemia sinica. Classification (NCBI taxonomy): domain Eukaryota; kingdom Metazoa; phylum Arthropoda; class Branchiopoda; order Anostraca; family Artemiidae; genus Artemia; species Artemia sinica. The sequence goes on from CM051262.1 coordinate 20,355,358, forward strand.
TATATTTTTTTTGCATTGAGACACAGAAGGTTACCCCCCCCCCCCCCCCGAGCCCCCCAAAGGGCCCCCGGTGCCCCAATTGCTCCTGAGCCCCCATTTTAATACTTTTTAAGGCATTATTATATCTTTTCAGAACAAATTATTATTTTAGGGAATTATTTCGGCGAAACGGTTAGAGACATTTTAAAAGATGATTTTTGAAGATGTTTTAGAAGAGGATTTGAGGGTGAAACTCTGTGGTCGTTATAATACACAAGTTCCATTTGATCAGTGTCGTAAGGTCCCATACCCCAACCCCAAAGGCCCCGGTCCCCCTAATGCCCCTCGAGCCCCCAAAGACCACCGGGACCCCTCCCCCCCCATTTTTTTAAAAATAATTTTTGGAATTTTTTTAACATGGTATTTTTTTTAACTTTTTTACGTATCTTAAAATGATATGAAATATGCTTACGGCACTACCAATCGTACTCTGTGCTTGTTCATAGACACGACGCGGCTTTCCCACTGGTACTCTATGGCAGGTTATCGACACTACCTAGTTTATTGTGTGCATTAAATCAGTATTTTTTTCGCAGTGGAAGGATAAACACACAATTCATATCTGTAAAAAAGTGAAGATGAATTATTCGACGAAAGTATGTACGCATGAAAAAATCATCGTCGCGTTGAATGCTGACAAGGAGAAATACCTGAACTATGAAACGAGTGCAAGTGGTAACACTATTGGAAATGTGTGCATGCGTTGTCATGACAGCGAGAAGTTAGATTTCTTTGGAGTACCCAAGAATTTCAATCGTGTAAACGGTGGATATGCGAGAGTAACATTACCAGAGAAATTAGTGCTCAAAGAGAATGCAAACTTAAAAATAATTGTCGATGATCGGGGACAACTCCTTGCTACTGTTGCTGGTAACATATTACCTGTTGATACATCCTATCAGCATCTTTCCGGTATTAGCATTTTAAAGAGAACAAGAAGAAGACAAGCATACTCCTGCAATAATGTCATTAATCATATCTTGTCAATATGTCAAAACTGCTATCTATGTAAAAATAATGTGACAATAGACAGTGAAATCGCAGGCAGAATAAAAAGGACATTTGCGGACAATATAATCAATGAATATAAAGATGAATTGACGGAAAGTGAAGCGAAAGTGTACTAATAACGTATAATAATGTATTTAACATATTTTTATATTAATATTCTACATGTCGTTATTTCATTAAAAATATCTTATGCATTATTTTGTTAAGTGTTCATTATTTTTAGGGTATGCTAGAACGTCAAACGTTCAGAATATCTATTAAAAAGGTCAGAGATGTAAGAAAAAGAATTTTTAGAGATAAAGATACTACTAGCAGGCTCAATTTTTCATAGAAGATAGAAAAGTTCAAGGTCTCTTCTGAATTTTACCAAAGAACACAATTCAATTCTAATTTCTCCAGAGAAAATAAAAAGCTTACACTTCAGTTTTAAGTTCACCAAGACATAAAAAATTTAAAGTTCAGTTCTAAATTTTTCCGTAGAAGATAGGAAAAGTTATACTAAGATTGTGATTATTTTCTATGAAGATAAAAAGTCTCACTTTAATTCTAAACTTTCTTAAATTCAGTTCCGACTTTTCACATAGAGATGAAAAAAATTTAAAGTTCTGTTCCAAATTTTTCATAGAATATTGGAAAAGTTATACTTTGATCGTGAATATTCAAGTTCTCTTCTGAATTTTACCAAAGAACACAATTCAATTCTAATTTCTCCATAGAAAATAAAAAGCTTACACTTCAGTTTTAAGTTCACCAAGACATAAAAAATTTAAAGTTCAGTTCTAAATTTTTCCGTAGAAGATAGGAAAAGTTATACTATGATTGTGATTATTTTCCATGAAGATAAAAAGTTTCACTTTAATTCTAAATTTTCTTAAATTCAATTCCGACCTTTCACATAGAGATGAAAAAAATTTAAAGTTCTGTTCCAAATTTTTCATAGAATATTGGAAAAGTTATACTTTGATCGTGAATATTCAAGTTCTCTTCTGAATTTTACCAAAGAACACAATTCAATTCTAATATCTCCATAGAAAATAAAAAGCTTACACTTCAGTTTTAAGTTCACCAAGACATAAAAAAATTTAAAGGTCACTTCTAAATTTTTCCGTAGAAGATAGGAAAAGTTATACTATGATTGTGATTATTTTCTATGAAGATTAAAAGTTTCACTTCAATTTTAAATTTCTCAAAGAAGTGAAGAAAAGTTGAATTTCGATTCTGAATTTTCTCAATGAAAATGAAATAAGTTATTGATCATTTCTATTTTCCCAAAATAATATAAAAATTTTCCACTTCAGTTCAGATTTTTCTCAAACAGATGAAAAAATTTAAAATACCGTTCCAAATTTTTCATAGAAGATAGAAAAGTTCAAGTTCTAATCTGAATTTTACCAAAGAACATAATTCATTTCTAATTTCTCCAGAGAAAATAAAAAGTTTCCATATCACTTTTAAGTTCACCAAGACATAAAAATTTAAAGTTCAGTTCTAAATTTTTCCATAGAAGATAGGAAAAGTTATACTATGATTGTGATTATTTTCCATGAAGATAAAAAGTTTCACTTTAATTCTAAATTTTCTTAAATTCAATTCCGAACTTTCTCAAAGAGATGAAAAAATTTGAAGTTCTGTTCCAAATATTTTCCCGGAAAAAGAAAAGTTCAACTTCGATTCTGAATTTTCACAATGAAAATGAAATAAGTTATTCATCAATTCTGTTTTCCTAAAATAATATAAAATTTTCCACTTCAATTCAGATTTTTCTCAAAGAGATGACAAAATTTTAAATATTGTTCTAAATTTTTCATAGAAGATAGGAAAATTTATATCATGATTGTGATTATTTTCTATGAAGATAAAAAGTTTCACTTTAATTCTAAATTTTCTTAAATTCAGTTCCGACCTTTCTCAAAGAGTCAAATTTAAAGTTCTGTTCCAAATATTTCCCCGAAAGAAGAAAAGTTCAACTTCGATTCTGAATTTTCTTAATGAAAATGAAATAAGTTATTGATCAATTCTTTTTTCTCAAAATATTATAAAATTTTCCACTTCAATTCAGATTTTTCTCAAAGAGATGAAAAAATTTAAAATATTGTTCCAAATTTTTCTTAGAAGATAGAGAAGTTCAAGTTCTAATCTGAATTTTACCAAAGAACATAATTCAATTCTAATTTCTTCAGAAAAAATAAAAAGCTTCCACTTCAGTTTTAAGTTCACCAAGACAAAAAAAATTTAAAGTTCAGTTCTAAATTTTTACATAGAAGATAGGAAAAGTTATACTATGATTATGACTATTTTCCATGAAGATAAAAAGTTTCACTTTAATTCTAAATTTTCTTAAATTCTGTTCCGACTTTTCACATAGGGATGAAAAAATTTAAAGTTCTGATCCAAATTTTTCTTAGAAGATAGAAAAGTTCAAGTTCTCTTCTGAATTTTACCAAAGAACATAATTCAATTCTAATTTCACCAAAGAAAATAAAAAGCTTCCACATCAGTTTAAGTTCACCAAGACATAAAAATTTAAAGTTCAGTTCTAAATTTTTCCGTAGAAGATAGGAAAAGTTATACTATGATTGTGATTATTTTCCATGAAGATAAAAAGTTTCATTTTAATTCTAAATTTTCTTAAATTCAGTTCCGGCTTTTCTCAAAGAGATGAAAAAATTTAAAGTTCTGTTCCAAATATTTTCCCGGAAGAAGAAAAGTTCAACTTCGATTCTGAATTTTCTTAATGAAAATGAAATAAGTTATTGATCAATTCTATTTTTCCAAATAATATAAAAAGTTTCCACTTCAGTTCATATTTTTCTCAAAGAGATGAAAAAAATTAAAATACTATTCCAAATATTTCTTAGAAGATAGAAAAGTTCAAGTTCTCTTCTGAATTTTACCAAAGAATACATTTCAATTCTAATTTCACCAGAGAAAATAAAAAGCTTCCACTTCAGTTTTAAGTTCACCAAGACATAAAAAAATTTAAAGTTCAATTCTAAATTTTTCGTAGAAGATAGGAAAAGTTATACCATGATTGTGATTATTTTCTATGAAGATAAAAAGTTTCACTTTAATTCTAAATTTTCTTAAATTCAGTTCCGACCTTTTTCAAAGAGATGAAAAAATTTAAAGTTCTGTTCCAAATATTTTCCAGGAAGAAGAAAAGTTCAACTTCGATTCTGAATTTTCTTAATGAAAATGAAATAAGTTATTGATCAATTCTATTTTCCCAAAATAATATAAAAATTTTCCACTTCAGTTCAGATTTTTCTCAAAGAGATGAAAAATTTAAAATACTTCCAAATTTTTTATAGAAGATAGAAAAGTTCAAGTTCTCTTCTGAATTTTACCAACGAACACAATTCAATTCTAATTTCTCCAGAGAAAATAAAAAGCTTCCACTTCAGTTTTAAGTTCACCAAGACATAAAAAATTTAAAGTTCTGTTCTAAATTTTTCCGTAGAAGATAGGAAAAGTTATACTATGATTGTGATTATTTCCCATGAAGATAAAAAGTTTCACTTTAATTCTAAATTTTCTTAAATTCAGTTCCGACTTTTCACATAGAGATGAAAAAAATTTAAAGTTCTGTTCCAAATTTTTCATAGAAGATTGGAAAAGTTATACTTTGATCGTGAATATTCAAGTTCTCTTCTGAATTTTACCAAAGAACACAATTCAATTCTAATTTCTCCAGAGAAAATAAAAAGCTTCCACTTCAGTTTTAAGTTCGCCATGACATAAAAAATTTAAAGTTCAGTTCTAAATTTTTCCATAGAAGATAGGAAAAGTTATACTATGATTGTGAATATTTCCTATGAAGATTAAAAGTTTCACTTCAATTTTAAATTTTCTCAAAGAAGTGAAGAAAAGTTCAACTTCAATTCTGAATTTTCTCAATGAAAATGAAATAAGTTATTGATCATTTCTATTTTCTCAAAACATTATAAAATTTCCCACTTCAATTCAGATTTTTCTCAAAGAGATGAAAAAATTTAAAATACTGTTCCAAATTTTCCATAGAAGATAGAAAAGTTCAAGTTCTCTTCTGAATTTTACCAAAGAACATAATTCAATTCTAATTTCTCCAGAGAAAATAAAAAGCTTCCACATCAGTTTAAGTTCACCAAGACATAGAAATTTAAAGTTCAGTTCTAAATTTTTCCATAGAAGATAGGAAAAGTTATACTATGATTGTGATTATTTTCCCTGAAGATAAAAAGTTTAATTTTAATTCTAAATTTTCTTAAATTCAATTCCGACCTTTCTCAAAGAGATGAAAAAATTTAATCTTCTGAATTTTACCAACGAACACAATTCAATTCTAATTTCTCCAGAGAAAATAAAAAGCTTCCACTTCAGTTTTAAGTTCACCAAGACATAAAAAATTTAAAGCTCTGTTCTAAATTTTTCCGTAGAAGATAGGAAAAGTTATACTATGATTGTGATTATTTTCCATGAAGATAAAAAGTTTCACTTTAATTCTAAATTTTCTTAAATTCAGTTCCGACTTTTCACATAGAGATGAAAAAAATTTAAAGTTCTGTTCCAAATTTTTCATAGAAGATTGGAAAAGTTATACTTTGATCGTGAATATTCAAGTTCTCTTCTGAATTTTACCAAAGAACACAATTCAACTCTAATTTCTCCAGAGAAAATAAAAAGCTTCCACTTCAGTTTTAAGTTCGCCATGACATAAAAAATTTAAAGTTCAGTTCTAAATTTTTCCATAGAAGATAGGAAAAGTTATACTATGATTGTGATTATTTCCTATGAAGATTAAAAGTTTCACTTCAATTTTAAATTTTCTCAAAGAAGTGAAGAAAAGTTCAACTTCGATTCTGAATTTTCTCAATGAAAATGAAATAAGTTATTGATCATTTCTATTTTCTCAAAATATTATAAAATTTCACACTTCAATTCAGATTTTTCTCAAAGAGATGAAAAAATTTAAAATACTGTTCCAAATTTTCCATAGAAGATAGAAAAGTTCAAGTTCTCTTCTGAATTTTACCAAAGAACATAATTCAATTCTAATTTCTCCAGAGAAAATAAAAAGCTTCCACATCAGTTTAAGTTCACCAAGACATAAAAATTTAAAGTTCAGTTCTAAATTTTTCTATAGAAGATAGGAAAAGTTATACTATGATTGTGATTATTTTCCATGAAGATAAAAAGTTTCATTTTAATTCTAAGTTTTCTTAAATTCAATTCCGACCTTTCTCAAAGAGATGAAAAAATTTAATCTTCTGAATTTTACCAGCGAACATGATTCAATTCTAATTTCTCCAGAGAAAATAAGAAGCTTCCACTTCAGTTTTAAGTTCACCAAGACATAAAAAATTTAAAGTTCTGTTCTAAATTTTTCCGTAGAAGATAGGAAAAGTTATACTATGATTGTGATTATTTTCCATGAAGATAAAAAGTTTCACTTTAATTCTAAATTTTCTTAAATTCAGTTCCGACTTTTCACATAGAGATGAAAAAAATTTAAAGTTCTGTTCCAAATTTTTCATAGAAGATTGGAAAAGTTATACTTTGATCGTGAATATTCAAGTTCTCTTCTGAATTTTACCAAAGAACACAATTCAATTCTAATTTCTCCAGAGAAAATAAAAAGCTTCCACTTCAGTTTTAAGTTCGCCATGACATAAAAAATTTAAAGTTCAGTTCTAAATTTTTCCATAGAAGATAGGAAAAGTTATACTATGATTGTGATTATTTCCTATGAAGATTAAAAGTTTGACTTCAATTTTAAATTTTCTCAAAGAAGTGAAGAAAAGTTCAACTTCGATTCTGAATTTCTCAATGAAAATGAAATAAGTTATTGATCATTTCTATTTTCTCAAAATATTATAAAATTTCACACTTCAATTCAGATTTTTCTCAAAGAGATGAAAAAATTTAAAATACTGTTCCAAATTTTCCATAGAAGATAGAAAAGTTCAAGTTCTCTTCTGAATTTTACCAAAGAACATAATTCAATTCTAATTTCTCCAGAGAAAATAAAAAGCTTCCACATCAGTTTAAGTTCACCAAGACATAAAAAATTTAAAGTTCAGTTCTAAATTTTTCCATAGAAGATAGGAAAAGTTATACTATGATTGTGATTATTTTCCATGAAGATAAAAAGTTTCATTTTAATTCTAAATTTTCTTAAATTCAATTCCGACCTTTCTCAAAGAGATGAAAAAATTTAAAGTTCTGTTCCAAATATTTTCCCGGAAAAGAAAAGTTCAACTTCGATTCTGAACGTACGCGCGCGTACGTAGGCTAACCTATCCTAACCAAACTTAACCTGAAATAACTTAATCTAGTCTAACCTAACCTAATTTAATCTTTTTACAATGTTTAAGTTAGGTTAGGTTAGCTTATCATGAGCGCTCATGATAAGTTAACCTAACCTAGCCTAACTTAAACATGGAGAAATGTTTCTAATTATTTATTAATATTTATTTATACCTAACCTAACCTATTGTTTTTGGTGGTTAGATGAATGAACTGAATTTAAGAAAAATTAGAAATAGAGTGAAACTTTTTATCTTCATGGTAAATAATCACAATAATAGTATAGCCATTCCTATCTTCTATGGAAAAAATTTAGAATTGAACTTTAAATTTTTATGTCTTTGAGAAATTATGAACTGAAATGGAAACTTTTTCATTTTCATTGGTAAATTTCAGAATTGAGCTAACTTTTTTTCTCCTCTCTAAGAAAATTCAGAAGAGAACTTGTACATTTTGCACTTCTTCGAGAAAACTTAGAAATAAAGTGGAGCTCCATATCTTCATGAAGAATATTCACAATCAAAGTACAACTTTTTCTATCTTCTATGAAAAATTTGGAACAATATTTTAAATTTTGTCATCTCTTTGAGAAAAATCTGAATTGAAGTGGAAAATTTTATATTATTTTAGGAAAATAGAATTGATCAATAACTTATTTCATTTTCATTGAGAAAATTCAGAATCGAAGTTGAACTTTTCTTTTCCGGGAAAATATTTGGAACAGAACTTTAAATTTTTTCATCTCTTTGAGAAAGGTCGGAATTGAATTTAAGAAAATTTAGAATTAAAATGAAACTTTTTATCTTCATGGAAAATAATCACAATCATAGTATAACTTTTCCTATCTTCTATGGAAAAATTTAGAACTGAACTTTAAATTTTTTATGTCTTGGTGAACTTAAACTGATGTGGAAGCTTTTTATTTTCTCTGGAGAAATTAGAATTGAATTATGTTCTTTGGTAAAATTCAGAAGAGAACTTGAACTTTTCTATCTTCTATGGAAAATTTGGAACAGTATTTTAAATTTTTTCATCTTTTTGAGAAAAATCTGAATTGAAGTGTGAAATTTTATAATATTTTGAGAAAATAGAAATGATCAATAACTTATTTCATTTTCATTGAGAAAATTCAGAATCGAAGTTGAACTTTTCTTCACTTCTTTGAGAAAATTTAAAATTGAAGTGAAACTTTTAATCTTCATAGGAAATAATCACAATCATAGTATAACTTTTCCTATCTTCTATGGAAAAATTTAGAACTGAACTTTAAATTTTTTATGTCATGGCGAACTTAAAACTGAAGTGGAAGCTTTTTATTTTCTCTGGAGAAATTAGAATTGAATTGTGTTCTTTGGTAAAATTCAGAAGAGAACTTGAATATTCACGATCAAAGTATAACTTTTCCAATCTACTATGAAAAATTTGGAACAGAACTTTAAATTTTTTTCATCTCTATGTGAAAAGTCGGAACTGAATTTAAGAAAATTTAGAATTAAAGTGAAACTTTTTATCTTCATGGAAAATAATCACAATCATAGTATAACTTTTCCTATCTTCTACGGAAAAATTTAGAACAGAACTTTAAATTTTTTATGTCTTGGTGAACTTAAAACTGAAGTGGAAGCTTTTTATTTTCTCTGGAGAAATTAGAATTGAATTGTGTTCGTTGGTAAAATTCAGAAGATTAAATTTTTTATCTCTTTGAGAAAGGTCGGAATTGAATTTAAGAAAATTTAGAATTAAAATGAAACTTTTTATCTTCATGGAAAATAATCAAAATCATAGTATAACTTTTCCTATCTTCTATGGAAAAATTTAGAACTGAACTTTAAATTTTTATGTCTTGGTGAACTTAAACTGATGTGGAAGCTTTTTATTTTCTCTGGAGAAATTAGAATTGAATTATGTTCTTTGGTAAAATTCAGAAGAGAACTTGAACTTTTCTATCTTCTATGGAAAATTTGGAACAGTATTTTAAATTTTTTCATCTCTTTGAGAAAAATCTGAATTGAAGTGTGAAATTTTTATAATATTTTGAGAAAATAGAAATGATCAATAACTTATTTCATTTTCATTGAGAAAATTCAGAATCGAAGTTGAACTTTTCTTCACTTCTTTGAGAAAATTTAAAATTGAAGTGAAACTTTTAATCTTCATAGGAAATAATCACAATCATAGTATAACTTTTCCTATCTTCTATGGAAAAATTTAGAACTGAAGTTTAAATTTTTTATGTCATGGCGAACTTAAAACTGAAGTGGAAGCTTTTTATTTTCTCTGGAGAAATTAGAATTGAATTGTGTTCTTTGGTAAAATTCAGAAGAGAACTTGAATATTCACGATCAAAGTATAACTTTTCCAATCTTCTATGAAAAATTTGGAACAGAACTTTAAATTTTTTTCATCTCTATGTGAAAAGTCGGAACTGAATTTAAGAAAATCTATAATTAAAGTGAAACTTTTTATCTTCATGGAAATAATCACAATCATAGTATAACTTTTCCTATCTTCTACGGAAAAATTTAGAACAGAACTTTAAATTTTTTATGTCTTGGTGAACTTAAAACTGAAGTGGAAGCTTTTTATTTTCTCTGGAGAAATTAGAATTGAATTGTGTTCGTTGGTAAAATTCAGAAGATTAAATTTTTTCATCTCTTTGAGAAAGGTCGGAATTGAATTTAAGAAAATATAGAATTAAAATGAAACTTTTTATCTTCATGGAAAATAATCACAATCATAGTATAACTTTTCCTATCTTCTATGGAAAAATTTAGAACTGAACTTTAAATTTTTATGTCTTGGTGAACTTAAACTGATGTGGAAGCTTTTTATTTTCTCTGGAGAAATTAGAATTGAATTATGTTCTTTGGTAAAATTCAGAAGAGAACTTGAACTTTTCTATCTTCTAAGGAAAATTTGGAACAGTATTTTAAATTTTTTAATCTCTTTGATAAAAATCTGAATTGAAGTGGGAAATTTTATAATATTTTGAGAAAATAGAAATGATCAATAACTTATTTCATTTTCATTGAGAAAATTCAGAATCGAAGTTGAACTTTTCTTCACTTCTTTGAGAAAATTTAAAATTGAAGTGAAACTTTTAATCTTCATAGGAAATATTCACAATCATAGTATAACTTTTCCTATCTTCTACGGAAAAATTTAGAACAGAACTTTAAATTTTTTATGTCATGGCGAACTTAAAACTGAAGTGGAAGCTTTTTATTTTCTCTGGAGAAATTAGAATTGAATTGTGTTCTTTGGTAAAATTCAGAAGAGAACTTGAATATTCACGATCAAAGTATAACTTTTCCAATCTTCTATGAAAAATTTGGAACAGAACTTTAAATTTTTTTCATCTCTATGTGAAAAGTCGGAACTGAATTTAAGAAAATTTAGAATTAAAGTGAAACTTTTTATCTTCATGGGAAATATTCACAATCATAGTATAACTTTTCCTATCTTCTATGGAAAAATTTAGAACAGAACTTTAAATTTTTTATGTCTTGGTGAACTTAAAACTGAAGTGGAAGCTTTTTATTTTCTCTGGAGAAATTAGAATTGAATTGTGTTCCTTGGTAAAATTCAGAAGAGAACGTGAACTTTTCTATCTTCTATAAAAAATTTGGAAGTATTTTAAATTTTTCATCTCTTTGAGAAAAATCTGAACTGAAGTGGAAAATTTTTTATATTATTTTGGGAAAATAGAATTGATCAATAACTTATTTCATTTTCATTAAGAAAATTCAGAATCGAAGTTGAACTTTCTTCTTCCTGGAAAATATTTGGAACAGAACTTTAAATTTTTTCATCTCTTTGAAAAAGGTCGGAACTGAATTTAAGAAAATTTAGAATTAAAGTGAAACTTTTTATCTTCATAGAAAATAATCACAATCATGGTATAACTTTTCCTATCTTCTACGGAAAAATTTGGAATTGAACCTTAAATTTTTTTATGTCTTGGTGAACTTAAAACTGAAGTGGAAGCTTTTTATTTTCTCTGGTGAAATTAGAATTGAAATGTATTCTTTGGTAAAATTCAGAAGAGAACTTGAACTTTTCTATCTTCTAAGAAATATTTGGAACAGTATTTTAAATTTTTTCATCTCTTTGAGAAAAATATGAACTGAAGTGGAAACTTTTTATATTATTTGGAAAAATAGAATTGATCAATAACTTATTTCATTTTCATTAAGAAAATTCAGAATCGAAGTTGAACTTTTCTTCTTTCGGGGAAATATTTGGAACAGAACTTTAAATTTGACTCTTTGAGAAAGGTCGGAACTGAATTTAAGAAAATTTAGAATTAAAGTGAAACTTTTATCTTCATAGAAAATAATCACAATCATGATATAAATTTTCCTATCTTCTATGAAAAATTTAGAACAATATTTAAAATTTTGTCATCTCTTTGAGAAAAATCTGAATTGAAGTGGAAAATTTTATAATATTTTAAGAAAACAGAATTGATCAATAACTTATTTCATTTTCATTGTGAAAATTCAGAATCGAAGTTGAACTTTTCTTTTTCCGGGAAAATATTTGGAACAGAACTTCAAATTTTTTCATCTCTTTGAGAAAGGTCGGAATTGAATTTAAGAAAATTTAGAATTAAAGTGAAACTTTTTATCTTCATGGAAAATAATCACAATCATAGTATAACTTTTCCTATCTTCTATGGAAAAATTTAGAACTGAACTTTAAATTTTTATGTCTTGGTGAACTTAAAAGTGATATGGAAACTTTTTATTTTCTCTGGAGAAATTAGAAATGAATTATGTTCTTTGGTAAAATTCAGATTAGAACTTGAACTTTTCTATCTTCTATGAAAAATTTGGAACTTGATTTTAAATTTTTTCATCTGTTTGAGAAAAATCTGAACTGAAGTGGAAAATTTTTATATTATTTTGGGAAAATAGAAATGATCAATAACTTATTTCATTTTCATTGAGAAAATTCAGAATCGAAATTGAACTTTTCTTCACTTCTTTGAGAAAATTTAAAATTGAAGTGAAACTTTTAATCTTCATAGAAAATAATCACAATCATAGTATAACTTTTCCTATCTTCTACGGAAAAATTTAGAAGTGACCTTTAAATTTTTTATGTCTTGGTGAACTTAAAACTGAAGTGTAAGCTTTTTATTTTCTCTGGAGAAATTAGAATTGAATTGTGTTCTTTGGTAAAATTCAGAAGAGAACTTGAATATTCACGATCAAAGTATAACTTTTCCAATATTCTATGAAAAATTTGGAACAGAACTTTAAATTTTTTTCATCTCTATGTGAAAAGTCGGAACTGAATTTAAGAAAGTTTAGAATTAAAGTGAGACTTTTTATCTTCATAGAAAATAATCACAATCTTAGTATAACTTTTCCTATCTTCTACGGAAAAATTTAGAACTGAACTTTAAATTTTTTATGTCTTGGTGAACTTAAAACTGAAGTGTAAGCTTTTTATTTTCTCTGGAGAAACTAGAATTGAATTGTGTTCTTTGGTAAAATTCAGAAGAGACCTTGAACTTTTCTATCTTCTATGAAAAATTGAGCCTGCTAGTAGTATCTTTATCTCTAAAAATTCTTTTTCTTACATCTCTGACCTTTTTAATAGATATTCTGAACGTTTGACGTTCTAGCATACCCTAAAAATAATGAACACTTAACAAAATAATGCATAAGATATTTTTAATGAAATAACGACATGTAGAATATTAATATAAAAATATGTTAAATACATTATTATACATTATTAGTACACTTTCGCTTCACTTTCCGTCAATTCATCTTTATATTCATTGATTATATTGTCTGCTAATGTCCTTTTTATTCTGCCAGCGATTTCACTGTCTATTGTCACATTATTTTACATAGATAGCAGTTTTGACATATTGACAAGATATGATTAATGACATTATTGCAGGAGTATGCTTGTCTTCTTCTTGTTCTCTTTAAAATGCTAATACCGGAAAGATGCTGATAGGATGTATCAACAGGTAATGTGTTACCAGCAACAGTAGCAAGGAGTTGTCCCCGATCATCGACAATTATTTTTAAGTTTGCATTCTCTTTAGCACTAATTTCTCTGGTAATGTTACTCTCGCATATCCACCGTTTACACGATTGAAATTCTTGGGTACTCCAAAGAAATCTAACTTCTCGCTGTCATGACAACGCATGCACACATTTCCAATAGTGTTACCACTTGCACTCGTTTCATAGTTCAGGTATTTCTCCTTGTCAGCATTCAACGCGACGATGATTTTTTCATGTGTACATACTTTCGTCGAATAATTCATCTTCACTTTTTTACAGATATGAATTGTGTGTTTATCCTTCCACTGCGAAAAAAATACTGATTTAATGCACACAATAAACTAGGTAGTGTCGATAACCTGCCATAGAGTACCAGTGGGAAAGCCGCGTCGTGTCTATGAACAAGCACAGAGTACGATTGGTAGTGCCGTAAGCATATTTCATATCATTTTAAGATACGTAAAAAGGTTAAAAAAAATACCATGTTAAAAAAATTCAAAAATTATTTTTAAAAAAATGGGGGGGGAGGGGTCCCGGTGGTCTTTGGGGGCTCAAGGGGCATTAGGGGGACCGGGGGCCTTTGGGGTTGGGGTATGGGACCTTACGACACTGATCAAATGGAACTTGTGTATTATAACGACCAAAGAGTTTCACCCTCAAATCCTCTTCTAAAACATCTTCAAAAATCATCTTTTAAAATGTCTCTAACCGTTTCACCGAAATAATTCCCTAAAATAATAATTTGTTCTGAAAAGATATAATAATGCCTTAAAAAAGTATTAAAATGGGGGCTCAGGAGCCTTTGGGGCGACCGGGGGCCCTTTGGGGGGCTCGGGGGGGGGACCCTTCTGTGTCTCAATGCAAAAAAAATATAAAAAAATGGGGGAGGGAGGAGGAGGGGAGGAGGAGGGGAAGGAGGGGGGAGGGGGAGGGGCGGTGAGGAGGGGGGAGGAGGAGGGAGGGAGAGGGAGGGGAGGGGCCTTTGGGGGCCAAGGGGGGAGGGGCCCTTTGGGGTCCGGGGGGTCCTTTGGGGGTCTGGGGGACCCTTGAGGGCCGGGTGGTCCTTTAGGGTGCCGGGGGGACCTTTGAGGACCGGGGCTTCCTTCGGGGTTGGGGTGGGGTATGAGGACCCTTTGGGGTTGGGGTAGAGGACCTCACGACACTGTTCAATGGAACTTGTGTAGTATAACGACCACAGAGTTTCACCCTCAAATCCTCTTCTAAAACCTTTTCAAAAATCATCTTTTAAAATGTCTCTAACTGTTTCGCCGAAATAATTCCATAACCTGTCTAAAACAGTTTCGCCCAAATAATCCCTAAACGTAATTTCAGCGTGTTCCTTTTGTTTTTGGCATCTCTGCGCTGACGCATTTTAAATTACTAAGAAACCTGATTCCCGCGCTAAAACAATTCATCGAGAAGATGTTTCTTGGAGAATTGTTTCCATGGCGTTTGGTTATTAAAATCTTTTGGAGTTCGATCAAAAGAGTTGTTTCCGAGGCAAAGACATTAATGACTTGGATCTATTCCTGGAGAAATGTTGACAGTACCTGTCAGACATTATTAAACTTTGCCTGGAAACAATTTGATTAATGACTGACAGCACAGGTGTTCCAAATTCCAATCGATTACGCAATCAATTTCGCAGAAATTCTGATTACCAATCCAGTGAACCAGTACGAAGTTTATACGACCACCCTTTCTATAAAAATCTTATATGCCCCCAAGGCATAACTTACAAACCTTTACCCCGAGGGCGAGGTTGGGTTGTCATCCTTAAAGACATAATTTCCACACCGTTGAACTACGTTGAACAAAATAGATATCTCAAAATTTTGATTGGATGCATTTGGGGAAATGGTGGGCGTTTGAGGGGGGTTACTTCCCCTCCAGTCACTTTTGACTAGTAAAAGAGGCACTAACCCCTTCAATTTCCAATCGAATGAGCCTTTTAGAAGTTTCTAAGACAAAAAATGACCATCTCAAAATTTCTATAAGTTGCATTTATAGAAATTACGAGGTGTGGGGGAGGGGTGTCCACCCTCCGACCAATCTGGATCTTAAAAAGGGCACTAGAAATTCTTATTACCTGTCCAATGAGCCCCCTCCGTAGTTTATACGATCCCCCTTTCAATATGAACCTTATATGCTTCCAGGGCATAACTTGCAACCCTTGCCCTGAGGGCTGGGCAAAATGGCTATCTCAAAATTTTTATTACATGTGTTTGGGGAAATGGTGAGCGTGAGAGGGGTGTCAGTTGCCCTCCACTCACTTTCGAATATTAAAAAGGACACCAGCCCTTTCAGTTTCCAATCGAATGAGCCCTTTTCAAAGTTTTATGATGGCAAATGCCCATCCCAACTTTTTTTCAGATGCATTTCGGGAAAATACGAGGATTGGGAGGCTATCCAATCCCCCATCACTCTGAATCTAAAAAAAAGTCGAGAAAACTTCTAATTGGCAATCCAATGAATCCCCTCCAAACTTTATATGATCAACCTTTCTATATAAACCTTATATGCCACAAGAGCATAACTTACAACCCTTGCCCTGAGCACTGTAGGGGGGTTGTCATCCTCAAATAGATAATTTCTGCACCTTCTAACTACGTTGCACAAAATGGCTATGTCCAAAATTTGATTGGATGTATTTAGGGAAATGACGGTTGTGGGAGGGGGGTTAGTTTGCCTCCAATCACTTTCGACTATTAAAAAGGGCACTAGCCCTTTCAATTTCCAATCGAATAAGCCCTTTTCGAAGTTTTTACGACAACATATTGTCATCTCAAAATTTATATGAGAAACATTGCAGAGAAATACAAGGTATGTGTGTGGGGGGGGGGGGTATACACCCTCCGATCACTCCGAATCTCAAAAAAGGGCACTAAAACTTCGGATTAGTAATCCAGTGAGCCCCCTCCGAAGTTTATACGATCACACTTTCTATATAAGCCTTATATTCCCCCAGGGGATAACTAATAACCCTTGACCTGAGGGCTGTAGTGAGGTTGTTATCCTCAAATACATAATTCGAACCTTTCAACTACGTTGAACAAAATGGCTATCTCAAAATTTTGATTGGATGTGTTTGGGGAAATGGTGGGTGTGGGAGGGATGTTAGTTGCCCTCCAATCACTTTTGACTTTTAAAAAGGGCACTAGCCCTTTCAATTTCCAATCGAATGAGCCAATTTGAAGTTTCTACAGCAACTCCTTCGATATGAAGTACCCTGGTCTAAAACCAAAAACCCAAAATAATAATAATACATTGTGCCCACATCACTCTACTTAGGCAGCGCTGCGAGGGAAACATACTTTCTGTGCTGTCTTTTGAATTGCAGCTGATGCAAATATTTAATTTGTTTGAGTCAATCGGCCAAATTTTAATCTGGATCAAAGAAATTAGAAAATGTATAAGTTACGAGTTGCAAGAGACTTCTTCATAAGGTAGACAAATTCCAACATAATTAATCTGCAATACCTGTCCATATCTAGGGGATTGGGGGCGACTTAGGGGTTCCAACCGCCATCCGCTCTCCCAGAAATTGTTGTCTGACTCGTAAAAAAACATAAGAAAATGAAGTAAACTTGAAAATTAGTATCTTAATTCCAAAAATTGATTAAGCTAACTTAAATAAAACATGTAAAAATAATGTAAAACAAAAATCAAAAACAAGAAACAAAACTCCTTTTTCTACGCTGACATCAAGTCAAAATATTCAGGTTTCTAGGTTTCTTTATTAATCAAAGTTTTTTTTTACCACTGCTTTGTTTAAAAATATTGTACCAGTTATCTCTATATTTCTTTTTGTTAAATTTTCTAAAAAAAAAGATTCCTTTGAATTCTAAGTTGTTTTTTTTTCAGCAAATCCAGGTAAAGATCTATTCTGCCTTGCCCCAGTTGGCTTCGGGATTACAAAAGTTATCAAATACGACCTGTTCATAGCGACCTTTTTTTAGCGATCTTCAAGGAATCTTTATTCCAACAACGTTTGTTGTTGCCACTCTAAGGATCAAGGTTATTCTTGAGCATCTTCGAGAGATTCTTCTTCTGGTCATCATCAGGTATCCAAGACGGAAGGGGGTCACGGGGCTGATATCGCAGGATAGGGTTCTGATTGGTCTTCAAAACGCATCTCAAAGGAATTCCAGTCTTCGTTTTTTTTTCATGATTACTGAGAAAGGAGTGTCTTTTTGTGTAGCAAATTCGAACTGAAGTGTTTACACGTGATATCATCAGTTGCAACATAGAATATCCTACATGCAATGATGTCTGGATTCTCCTAGGGAGTGAGTTTCTCCATGTTTTAGTGGTCAAGTTTCATGAGTATGCAGTAGGATAGATTGGATGGGTACCTTGGATATGTTGATCTTAGTTTTTATGCGGATCTAAGGCCTTTTCCAGAGAGACTTACTCACACTGTGAATATGCCGTCCCGGCTTTTCCTATTTGTGTTCCAATTTCGGTCTCTACACCATCATTTTGATTTAGGCTAGAGCCGAGGAACTCCTTTACGGTAACAGTGGCTTCATCGTCCAGTTTAACGTCTATTCTGTTCAGGTCGTTTGCTTTCACCACTTTTGATTTTGGCTGGCTGATCATGAGACCAGTTAGGGAGGCAGGGGTGGTCGGCATGTGTCATGGTCATTATAAAAATGCAAAACACAATTATCGCTATTTCAGACCAGTGTTGCAGACTGTCAATACGCATGTGAATGTGTAATGGCAGGGGCGGATTCAGGACTTTTTTTAGGGGGGGGGCGCAAAATAGGTTGATCCGAAAAAACTTTTTAGGGGAAGGCGCAAAATATGTTGATCCGATGAACTTGCGTTAGGAGCAAGTTTACTTAACGCAAACTTGAGTTAATTAAGTAAATTACACTACTTTAGACAACGCTAGGTGGGGGCCCTTCGCCCCCTAGATCCACCACTGTACAGTGGGCATTAGAAACTGTACCAGAAGTGCTAAGTTCAAACCACAAAAATCTTGAAGTAGTATTTGATTGGATAAAAGTAATCACAAGACATGACTTTCAACTACTTTAAGGGCTTTTCAACTGACGTAAGGTTATTGAAATGGAATATGCCATTTTATGCATTTAATCAAAGTGGGTACTGACAACCAATGAAGACCTGTGTTTGTTGATTTAAATTAAAATTTTATGATCCTTGTGGTCCGTATTTGGCACCTCTGATACAGTTTCTAATACCCTCCTGACTTACACACGCGTGCATTGACAGTGTGCCAGTGCAATTGACCAAAATAGCGATACCCGGGTGTTATGCAAGTGAGGTTTATGAATCACGTTTGCACACTGTAAAAAGCGAATCAAATGTTAACACAAATGAAGACTTTCATTGTCTCAGGAAACAAGAAATACGGCAACCAAAGCGAAACGTCACGGCCTAGCTTATGCAACATAAATTCCCGCTTCAATCGATTTTTATTACACTCGAGTCCAGCCAATCAAATTCTAGTCTAAGCTTCTAAATATGTATTCTGTATATTTTAAGTTGTATATGTATATGTTGTATGTTTTCCTACATAAGAATATGTTGGAATTGGAACTTACTTATGGATTTAAACAAAACTGCAGCAAAGAGCTTTGAGCTTTTATAGCTATTATTTGAAAAAAACTACGTTTTCTAAAGAGTTAAAGAGGCTGAGTTACAAGGTCGAACCTTAAAACGTACAGGGATTAGGAGGCACAGTTGGGGGACTGCCGCCCCCCCAAACCCACCGCTTTCGCAGCCTTTAAATAAAAAAAAATTCTTTAAACTGAAAGTAAGGAGCGACATTAAATCTTAAAACGAACAGAAATTATTCCGTATATGAAAGGGGCTGTGCCCTCCTCAACGCCTCGCTCTTTACGCTAAAGTTTGACTTTCTCACAACTCTTTTTTTTAAACAATAATAACTTTAGCGTAAAGAGCGAGGCGTTGAGGAGGGCACAGCTTAACATAATTTTTTCGGTCTGAAAATATCAAAAGGCCCTAACAGGTCGAATTCTGCTTCGAATGAGTCCTCATTCACCCGGATCAGTTGCCAACTGTGGCCTGTAGGCGTGGCTAAGAAAAAAAAGAAATGATGAATTTTAAGTGGCTATATTTGTTTTTTTGAAAACAGGGAAGGAGTGATCGGATTGAGCTGAAATTTCGAGGACAAGCTCCCGGGCCCTAGGAAAGCTTGGAAAGCTCAGCCCAATCGGACAACGTTAAAGGGGGGCTGTGGTGGGAGGGTCGAAACTTCCGGCCCAGTTTACCCCATGAAGATAAAGTCAGAGGAGGATGAAATTTTGCAACTTTCTTAGTTTGAGCTTGGGCTACAAAATGCAATTACCGCCGTCTCTCTGCGACCTCTAGGACCTGAAATCGCTTAACATTGTGGTGGGTCGCCTCTTTATATAGGCACAAGTGTGCCTCCTTGATTTTACAAACCACACAGCTTTTCCATCTGTTATATCAATTCTTTGAATATGGCTTTATTAATAGCGTAATGTGATCCGCGTAAATCGGCTTTTACCAATTTTTTTTAGTGCTCCGCTATTTTACACTATATTTTAACTCTTTTTCGAAGGGTTTTATCATCAAAATATATTATCTTCACTACCGATAACAGTAGGATGTCATTTACTATTATCCAGCTCACACTCCGTTTCATACTCGTGACTTTAGATAATGACATAAAATAGATTAGTTCCACTTCCTCAGTAAACTACGCCATAATTAAAACAGCTGCTCTGAATATAATCTCTAGGTTGTTTTATATATTTGAAGATACGTATTAGAATAACATAACAAGCCATTTTCTATATAAAGGAAGGTATTTTTTTAATATTTAAAAAATTGTTGTTTTCGGCAATGTTATTAAAGAACTATTTTCTGGAGGGCAAGGAGGGGAAAGATTTGGGAAAAGTTTTCTTGCCTGAAAATTATCATTATTTGAAGACAATTGCGTGTTTGTAACTTCTGATGCTTTGAAGCAGCCAGCAAAATGTTACACACAAAAAAATACACAAGGAAATTATTTAGATGTAAATCGAAATTCTTCGCAGCGCGTATACTCTAATAGTAGTAGCAATAGCAGCAGCAAAAGACATTGGTTTCGTCTTTTAAGCTTAATTAATTAAAAGAAATTAAATATTAATGAATAAAAAAAATACTATAACGAGTAAAACTTAAATTAAATATGCAAATCAAGCTTAGAACGAACAAAAGTCACTACAAACAAGAGTTTGGCTACTGCCCCATTTCCTAACTGTAAAAGTATAAAGCCTTCTGCGTCAATGGAGCTTTACTGAAAATTGAGTGTCTTGAACAGTCTTGGAAAGAACTAACAAAATTAAACTGAACATTTGATATAAAATGATATTAATTGCTGAAAGCTCTTCAGCTCAAGATTGTACTTCATTGTAATCTTCATTTTATTTTCAAAGCTGTAATAAGTAGCCTACAAAAGAAAATATTTGTAATATAATTCGTTTTCAGTAAAGCGCTAATGACACAGAAGGCTTTATACTTTTACAGTTAGGGAAGGGGTAGTAGCCAAATTCTTGTTTGTATTGATTTTTGTTCGTTTTAAGCTTGATTTGAAAGTTAAATTCGAGGTTTACTCGTTTTAAGATTTATTTATTTATTTATATACCGTATATAAGATTCATTAGATTTAGTGTTACCCTTCAAAAGCTACGAATCTGAGAAAATGTGTCTGGTTTTTGAAAAAAGGAATATCCCCCAAAAGTCGAAGAATCTTATTGAAAATGGCATCATCAGATACAGCGTATCAGTGAGCCCTACTGTAAAGGTTTCAAGCTCCCATCAACAAAAATATAGAATTTTGTGTTTTTTTTTACCAGAAGAAGGATCACGGATGTTTTTTTTTGTGCTCTTCCCTGGGTGATCGTATTGCATCGGTAGTCATAGAAGATCAAGAGATCTTCTAATTTTCCATTTCTAATTTCCATTTGAATGGAAATTAAAAGTTCTAGTGTGCTTTTTAAGCGACCAAAAAAATTAGAGGACAACTAGTCCCCCTCCCATACCCCTTTTCCTCCAAAGTCGTCCGATCAAAATTTTTAAATAGCCATTTTGTTCAGCAGATTTGAAAGGTGCAATAACTATAGTAGGAAGGGCATAATATCTCCGAGGTACACCTAATTTATGCATGTTTTATGGTTTTGTCACTGAGAATGAAAAAACAGGATTTTTCTCACTTTGATGTATTTTCATGGTTTATTGATTCTAATGGGGTCAATGACACCTCTTTCAAGGTCGATTTATTTGTTGTTTCCAAGTATATTGTTTCCGGGACGAAGTTTGCACATGCGCATTAACGGGGGAGAGATGTATTGATCTAGGACAAGAGGGGGAAGTGGATTTCCGAGAACTTGATTTAAATAATCGGTGGGGAGAGGATTTCTCAGAAATTGATTACATAAAAGAAGGGGACAGAATTTCTGAGAAATTGATTTGCATAATCGAGGGGAATTATTGATCTACAAAAGGGGAATTAGAAATGACCTCACTTGTTTCCTAGGAATTATACGGGATTCTAAAGAGATAGAAATTCTATTTTTAAATATGGCTTCTCTGATCTTACGTGACAGAGATAAATTAATATTCTATTTTTAAATATGGCTTCTCCGATCTTTAGGTCAGAGTGGTAATTTGATATTCTATCGAAACCGAAATAGTGTAGCTAGGAACATCTTAGAGATGAAGAGATTAACGCGGGAAAGGGTTTCCTAGGAATTTCAAATGTGACAGCGCAGGGATGCCAAAACAAAAGGAACACGCAGAAATTACTTTTAGGGGATTATTTGGGCGAAACCGTTTGAGACATTTTAGAAGATGATTTCGGGTGAAACTCTGTGGTCGTTATAATACACAAGTTCCATTTGAACAGTGTTGTGATGTCCACTACCCCAACCCAAAGGACCCAATCCCCCCAACCACAAAGGGCCCCAAAGGGCCCCGTCCCCCCAGACCCCCAAAGGGCCCCCGGTCCCCTAGCCCAACCCCAAAGGGTCCCAATCCCCCCAACCCCAATGGGCCCCAAAGGTTATCCCTCTGGACCCCCAAAGGTCCCCTGGACCCCCAAAAGGCCCCCGGTCCCCAAAGGGCCCCCAAGTGCCCCTGGACCCCCAAAGGGCCCCCGAGCCCCCAAAGGGCCCCTAAAGACCCCCCCCCTCCTCCCCCCTTTTTTGATTTTTTTTTAAAGATTTTTCGAACTGAATTATTTTTAGACTTAGAAATTATCCAACATTTTCCGGTTTTTTCTTTAACCCATTGGCATAGAGTTTTACCTTAGAGTCTTAGCTTAGAGTTTTAGTTAGAGTTGAAGTTTAGTTTAGTTACAGTTAAGAGTTTAGAGTTTTTAGCTTAGAGTCTTAGCTTAGAGTTTTAGTTAGAGTTGAAGTTTAGTTTAGTTATAGTTAAGAGTTTAGAGTTTTAGCCTAGAGTCTTAGCTTAGTGTTTTCAGTAGAGTTCTAGTTAAGTTTAGTTTTAGTTAAGAGTTTAGAGTTTTAGCCCTGAGTCTTAGCTTAGAGTTTTAGTTAGAGTTGAAGTTTAGTTTAGTTATAGTTAAGAGTTTAGAGTTTTAGCCTAGAGTCTTAGCTTAGAGTTTTCAGTAGAGTTCTAGTTAAGTTTAGTTTTAGTTAAGAGTTCAGAGTTTTAGCTTAGAGTCTTAGCTTAGAGTTTTAGTCAGAGTTGAAGTTTACTTTAATTTTAGTTAAGAGTTTAGAGTTTTAGCTTAGAGTCTTAGCTTAGAGTTTTAGTTAGAGTTCTACTTTAGCTTAGTTTTAGTTTTAGCTTGGAGTCTTAGCATAGAGTTTTTGTTGACGTTCTAGTTTAGTTTAGTTTTAGTTAAGAGTTTAGAGTTTTACCTTAGAGTCTTAGCTTAGAGTTGTAGTTAGAGTTGAAGTTTAGTTTAGTTATAGTTAAGAGTTTAGAGTTTTTGGCTTAGAGTCTTAGCTTAGAGTTTTTGTTAGAGTTCTAGTTTAGTTTAGTTATAGTTAAGAGTTTGGAGTTTTACCTTAGAGTGATAGCTTAGAGTTTTTGTTAGAGTTCTAGTTAAGTTTAGTTTTACTTAAGAGTTTAGAGTTTTTTAGCTTAGAGTCTTAACTTAGAGTTTTAGTTAGAGTTGAAGTTTAGTTTAGTTTTAGTTAAGAGTTTAGAGTTTTAGCTTAGAGTCTTAGCTTAGAGTTTTAGTTAGAGTTGAAGTTTAGTTTAGTAATAGTTAAGAGTTTAGAGTTTTAGCCTAGAGTCTTAGTTTAGAGTTTTAGCCTAGAGTCTTAGCTTAGAGTTTTAGTTAGAGTTGAAGTTTAGTTTAGTTATAGTTAAGAGTTTAGAATCTTAGCTTAGAGTCTCAGCTTAGAGTGTTTGTTGAAGTTCTAGTTTATTTTAGTTTTAGTTAAGAGTTTAGAGTTTTACCTTAGAGTCTTAGCTTAGCGTTTTTTTCAGAGTTGAAGTTTACTTTAGTTTTAGTTAAGAGTTTAGAGTTTTCGCTTAGAGTCTTAGCTAAGATTTTTAGTTAGAGTCTTAGCTTAGAGTTTTAGTTAGAGTTCTAGTTTAGCTTAGTTTTAGTTAAGAGTTTAGAGTTTTACCTTAGAGTCTTAGCTTAGAGTTTTAGTTAGAGTTGAAGTTTAGTTTAGTTTTAGTTAAGAGTTTAGAGTTTTAGCTTGGAGTCTTTGCTTAGAGTTTTAGTTAGAGTTGAAGTTTAGTTTAGTAACAGTTAAGAGTTTAGAGTTTTAGCTTAGAGTCTTAGCTTAGAGTTTTAGTTAGAGTTCTAGTTTAGCTTAGTTATAGTTAAGAGTTTAGAGCTTTACCTTAGAGTCTTGGCTTAGAGTTTTTGTTGAAGTTCTAGTTTAGTTTAGTTTTAGTTAAGAGTTTAGAGTTTTTAGCTTAGAGTCTTAGCTTAGTGTTTTTGTTGAAGTTCTAGTTTAGCTTAGTTTTAGTTAAGAGTTTAGAGTTTTAGCTTAGAGTCTTAGCTTAGAGTTTTAGTTAGAGTTGAAGTTTAGTTTAGTAATAGTTAAGAGTTCAGGGTTTTAGCGTAGAGTCTTAGATTAGAGCTTTTGTTAGAGTACTAGTTTAGTTTAGTTTAGAGTTTTACCTTAGAGTCTTAGCTTAGAGTTTTAGTTAGAGTTGAAGTTTAGTTTAGTAATAGTTAAGAGTTCAGAGTTTTAGCGTAGAGTCTTAGCTTAGAGTTTTTGTTAGAGTTCTAGTTTAGTTTAGTTTTAGTTTAGAGTTTTGCCTTAGAGTCTTAGCTTAGAGTTTTAGTTAGAGTTGAAGTTTAGTTTAGTTATAGGTAAGAGTTTAGAGTTTTAGCCTAGAGTCTTAGCTTAGAGTTTTAGTTAGAGTTGAAGTTTAGTTTAGTTTTAGTTAGGAGTTTAGAGTTTTAGCTTAGAGTTTTGTTAGAGTTCTAGTTTAGTTTAGTTTAGTTTAGAGTTTTACCTTAGAGTCTTAGCTTAGAGTTTTAGTTAGAGTTGAAGTTTAGTTTAGTTATAGTTAAGAGTTTAGGGTTTTAGCCTAGAGTCTTAGCTTAGACTTTTAGTTAGAGTTATAGTTTAGTTTAGTTTTAGTTCAGAACTTTAGCCTAGAGTCTTAGCTTAGAGTTTAGTCAGAGTTGAAGTTTAGTTATAGTTAAGAGTTTAGAGCTTTAGTTTAGAGTCATAGCTTAGAGTTTTAGTTAGAGTTGAAGTTTAGTTTAGTTAAAGTTAAGAGTTTAGAGTTTTTAGCTTAGAATCATAGCTTAGAGTTTTAGTTAAAGTTTAAGTTTAGTTTAGTTATAGTTAAGGGTTTAGAGTTTTAGCTTAGAGTCTTAACATAGAGTTTTTAGTTAGAGTTCTAGTTTAGCTTAGTTTTAGTTTATAGTTTTAGCTTCGCGTTTTAGCTTAGAGTTTTAGTTAGAGTTGAAGTTTAGTTTTAGTTAAGAGTTTTAGCGTAGAGTCTTAGCTTAGAGTTTTAGTTAGAGTTCTAGTTTAGTTTAGTTTTAGTTAAGAGTTTAGACTTTTACCTTAGAGTTTTAGCTTAGAGTTTTAGTTAGAGTTCAACCTTAGTTTAGTTTTAGTTAAGAGTTTAGAGTTTTATCTTGGAATCTTAGCTTAGAGCTTTAGTTAGAGTTCTAGTTTAGTTTAGTTTTAGTTAAGAGTTTAGAGTTTTACCTTAGAGTCTTAGCTTAGAGTTTTAGTTAGAGTTGAAGTTTAGTTTAGTTTTAGTTAAGAGTTTAGAGTTTTACCTTAGAGTCTTAGCTTAGAGTTTTTGTTAGAGTTCTAGTTTAGTTATAGTTAAGAGTTTAGAGTTTTACCTTAGATTCTTAGCTTAGAGTTTTAGTTAGAGTTCTAGTTTAGTTTAGTTTTAGTTAAGAGTTTAGAGTTTTACCTTAGAGTCTTAGCATAGAATTTCATTTAGAGTTCTAGTTTAGTTTATTTTTAGTTAAGAGCTTAGAGTTCTAGCCTAGAGTCATAGCTTAGAGTTTTAGTTAGAGTTCTAGTTTAGTTTAGTTTTAGTTAAGAGTTTAGAGTTTTAGCTTAGAGTCTTAGCTTAGAGTTTTAGTTAGAGTTCAAGTTTAGTTATAGTTAAGAGTTTAGAGTTTTAGCTTAGATTCTTAGCTTAGAGTTTTAGTTAGAGTTCTAGTTTAGTTTAGTTTTAGTTAAGAGTTTAGAGTTTTAGCTTAGAGTCTTAGCTTAGAGTTTTAGTTAGAGTTCTAGTTTAGTTTAGTTTTAGTTAAGAGTTTAGAGTTTTAGCTTAGAGTCATAGCTTAGAATTTTATTTAGAGTTCTAGTTTAGTTTAGTTTTAGTTAAGAGTTTAGAGTTTTAGCTTAGAGTCTTAGCTTAGAGTTTTAGTTAGAGTTCTAGTTTAGTTTAGTTATAGTTAAGAGTTTAGAGTTTTAACCTAGATTCCTAGATTAGAGTTTTAGTTATAGTTGAATTTTAGTTTGATTATAGTTAAGAGTTTAGAGTTTTAGCTTAGAGTCATAGATTAGAGTTTCAGTTAGAGTTGTAGTTTAGTTTAGTTTTAGTTAAGAGTTTTAGCTTAGAGTTTTACCCTAGAGTTGAATTTTAGTTTATTTATAGTTAAGAGTTTACAGTTTTAACTTAAAGTCATAGCTTAGAGTTTTAGCTAGAGTTCTAGTTTAGTTTAGTTTAGTTAAGAGTTTTAGCTTAGAGTTTTAGCCTAGAGTCTTAGCTTAGAGTTTTAGTTAGAGTTGAAGTTTAGTTTAGTTATAGTTAAGAGTTTAGAGTTTTAGCTTAGAGTCTTAGCTTAGAGTTTTAGTTAGAGTTCAAGTTTAGTTTAGTTTTAGTTTAGAGTTTTAGCTTAGAGTCTTAGCTTAGAGTTTTAGTTAGAGTTGAAGTTTAGTTTAGTTATAGTTAGGAGTTTAGAGTTTTAGCGTAGAGTCTTAGCTTAGAGTTTTTGTTAGAGTTCTAGTTTAGTTTAGTTTTAGTTAAGAGTTTGGAGTTTTACCTTATAGTCTTAGCTTAGAGTTTTAGTTAGAGTTGAAGTTTAGTTTAGTTTTAGTTAGGAGTTTAGAGTTTTAGCGTAGAGTTTTAGCTTAGAGTTTTTGTTAGAGTTCTAGTTTAGTTTAGTTTTAGTTTAGAGTTTTACCTTAGAGTCTTAGCTTAGAGTTTTAGTTAGAGTTGAAGTTTAGTTTAGTTATAGTTAAGAGTTTAGAGTTTAGAGTTTTAGCTTAGAGTCTTAGCTTAGAGTTTTAGTAAGAGTTCTAGTTTATTTTTACTTAAGAGTTTTAGCTTAAAGTTTTACCCTAGAGTCAAGGAGGGGGGGGGGGACAATAGATATTGATGACAATACTAAACTAACATAACCACAAAATTCCACATTAAATACCAAAACCATAGGTTAGATTAGGTTAGGTTAGGTTAGGTTAGAGATTAGGTTTCTCTACGTTTAAGTTAGCTCTCATGATAAGCTAACCTGACCTAACTTAATGTGGAAAAACCAAACCTCTAACCTAACCTAATCTAACCTATGGTTTTGGTATTTCTATGTAATAATGTGGAATTTTGTGGTTATGTTAGTTTAGTATTGTTATCAATATCTATTGTCCCCCCCTCCTCGACTCTAGGCTAAAACTCTAAGCTAAAACTCTTAACTAAATCTAAACTAAAATAGAACTCAAACTAAAACTCTAAGATAAGACTCTAAGCTAAAACTCTAAACTCTTAACTATAACTAAACTAAACTTCAACTCTAACTAAAACTCTAAGCTAAGACTCTAGGCTAAAACTCTAAGCTAAAACTCTTAACTAAACTAAACTAAACTAGAACTCTAGCTAAAACTCTAAGCTATGACTTTAAGTTAAAACTGTAAACTCTTAACTATAAATAAACTAAAATTCAACTCTAGGGTAAAACTCTAAGCTAAAACTCTTAACTAAAACTAAACTAAACTAGAACTCTAACTGAAACTCTAATCTATGACTCTAAGCTAAAACTCTAAACTCTTAACTATAATCAAACTAAAATTCAACTATAACTAAAACTCTAATCTAGGAATCTAGGTTAAAACTCTAAACTCTTAACTATAACTAAACTAGACTAGAACTCTAACTAAAACTCTAAGCTAAGACTCTAAGCTAAAACTCTAAACTCTTAACTAAAACTAAACTAAACTAGAACTCTAACTAAAATTCTAAGATATGACTCTAAGCTAAAACTCTAAACTCTTAACTAAAACTAAACTAAACTAGAACTCTAACTAAAACTCTAAGCTAAGACTCTAAGCTAAAACTCTAAACTCTTAACTAAAACTAAACTAAACTAAACTAGAACTCTAATAAAACTCCAAGCTATGACTCTAAGCTAAAACTCCAAACTTTTAACTATAACTAAACTTCAACTCTAACTAAAACTCTAAGCTAAGACTCTAAGGTAAAACTCTAAACTCTTAACTAAAACTAAACTAAACTAGAACTCTAACTAAAACTCTAAGCTAAGACTCTAGGCTAGAACTCTAAGCTCTTAACTAAAAATAAACTAAACTAGAACTCTAAATGTTCTAAATGTTTTATTTAGAGTTCTAGTTTAGTTTAGTTTAGTTTTAGTTAAGAGCTTAGAGTTTTAGCTTAGAGTCTTAGCTTAGAGTTTTAGTTAGAGTTCTAGTTTAGTTTAGTTTTAGTTAAGAGTTTAGAGTTTTACCTTAGAGTCATATCTTAGAATTTTAGTTAGAGTTCTAGTTTAGTTTAGTTTTAGTTAAGAGTTTAGAGTTTTAGCTTAGAGTCTTAGCTTAGAGTTTTAGTTAGAGTTCAAGTCTAGTTTAGTTTTAGTTAAGAGTTTAGAGTTTTAACCTAGATTCCTAGATTAGAGTTTTAGTTATAGTTGAATTTTAGTTTGATTATAGTTAAGAGTTTAGAGTTTTAGCTTAGAGTCATAGATTAGAGTTTCAGTTAGAGTTGTAGTTTAGTTTAGTTTTAGTTAAGAGTTTTAGCTTAGAGTTTTACCCTAGAGTTGAATTTTAGTTTATTTATAGTTAAGAGTTTACAGTTTTAACTTAAAGTCATAGCTTAGAGTTTTAGCTAGAGTTCTAGTTTAGTTTAGTTTAGTTAAGAGTTTTAGCTTAGAGTTTTAGCCTAGAGTCTTAGCTTAGAGTTTTAGTTAGAGTTGAAGTTTAGTTTAGTTATAGTTAAGAGTTTAGAGTTTTAGCTTAGAGTCTTATCTTAGAGTTTTAGTTTGAGTTCTATTTTAGTTTAGATTTAGTTAAGAGTTTTAGCTTAGAGTTTTAGCCTAGAGTCGAGGAGGGGGGGACAATAGATATTGATAACAATACTAAACTAACATAACCACAAAATTCCACATTATTACATAGAAATACCAAAACCATAGGTTAGATTAGGTTAGGTTAGAGGTTTGGTTTTTCCACATTAAGTTAGGTCAGGTTAGCTTATCATGAGAGCTAACTTAAACGTAGAGAAACCTAATCTCTAACCTAACCTAACCTAACCTAATCTAACCTATGGTTTTGGTATTTAATGTGGAATTTTGTGGTTATGTTAGTTTAGTATTGTCATCAATATCTATTGTCCCCCCCCCCTCCTTGACTCTAGGGTAAAACTTTAAGCTAAAACTCTTAAGTAAAAATAAACTAGAACTCTTACTAAAACTCTAAGCTAAGACTCTAAGCTAAAACTCTAAACTCTAAACTCTTAACTATAACTAAACTAAACTTCAACTCTAACTAAAACTCTAAGCTAAGACTCTAAGGTAAAACTCTAAACTAAAACTAAACTAAACTAGAACTCTAACAAAAACTCTAAGCTAACACTCTAAGCTAAAACTCTAAACTCCTAACTAAAACTAAACTAAACTTCAACTCTAACTAAAACTCTAAGCTAAGACTCTAAGGTAAAACTCCAAACTCTTAACTAAAACTAAACTAAACTAGAACTCTAACAAAAACTCTAAGCTAAGACTCTACGCTAAAACTCTAAACTCCTAACTAAAACTAAACTAAACTTCAACTCTAACTAAAACTCTAAGCTAAGACTCTAAGCTAAAACTCTAAACTAAAACTAAACTAAAGTTGAACTCTAACTAAAACTCTAAGCTAAAACTCTAAGCTAAAACTCTAAACTCTTAACTATAACTAAACTAGAACTCTAACTAAAACTCTAAGCTAAGACTCTAAGCTAAAACTCTTAACTCTAACTAAACTAAACTTCAACTCTAACTAAAACTCTAAGTTAAAACGCCAAGCTAAAAATATAAACTAAAACTAAGCTAAACTAGAACTAACAAAAACTCTATGCTAAGACTCTAAGCTAAAACTCTATACCCTTACTATAACTAAACTAAACTTTAACTCTAACTAAAACCCTAAGCTTAGACTCTAAGCTAAAACTCCAAACTCTTAACTATAGCTAAACTAAACTTCAACTCTAACTAAACTCTAAGCTAAGACTCCAGGCTAAAACTCTCAACTCTTAACTGTAATTAAACTAAAATTCAACTCTAACTAAAACTTTAAGCTAAGACTCTAAGGTAAAACTCTATGCCAATGGGTTAAAGAAAAAACCGGTAAAATGTTGGATAATTTCTAAGTCTAAAAAAATTCAGTCCGAAAAAAAATTAAAAAAAATCAAAAAGGGAGGGAGGAAGGAGGGGGTTGGGGGTCTTTAGGGGCCCTTTGGGGGGCCTGGGGGGTATTTTGGGACATGGGGGCTCGGAGGGACTGGGCGCCTTTTGGGCCCTTTGTGGTTGGGGGGATTGGGGCCCTTTGGGGTTGGGGTAGTGGACATCACAACACTGTTCAAATGGAACTTGTGTACTATAATGACCACAGAGTTTCACCCCAAATAATCTTCTAAAATGTCTCAAACGGTTTCGCCCAAATAATCCCCTAAAAGTAATTTCTGCGTGTTCCTTTTATTTTGGCATCCCTGCGCTGTCACATTTGAAATTCCTAGGAAACCCTTTCCCGCGTTAATCTCTTCATCTCTAAGATGTTCCTAGCTACACTATTATGGTTTCGATAGAATATCAATTTATCACTCTGACCTAAAGATCGGAGAAGCCATATTTAAAAATAGAATGTTAATTTATCTCTGTCACATAAGATCAGAGAAGCCGTATTTAAAAATAGAATTTCTATCTCTTTAGAATCTCGTATAATTCCTAGGAAAAAAGTGATGTCATTTCTAATTCCCCTTTCGTAGATCAATAATTCCCCTCGATTATGCAAATCAATTTCTCAGAAATTTTGTCCCCTTCTTTTACGTAATCAATTTCTCGGAAATCCTCTCCCCACCGATTATGTAAATCAAGTTCTCGGAAATCCACTTCCCCCTCTTGTCCTAGATCAATACATCTCTCCCCCGTTAATGCGCATGTGCAAACTTTGTCCCGGAGACAATACACATAGAAACAACAAATAAATCGACCTTGAAAGAGGTGTCATTGACCAGTTAGAATCAATAAACCATGAAAATACATCAAAGTGAGAAAAATCCTGTTTTTTCATTCTCAGTGACAAAAACCATAAAAACATGCATAAATTATGTGTACCTCGGAGATATTATGCCCTTCCTATTAACTATGCCTTTGCGGATGACGTTACACCCCAAAACCCCCAGAAAAAGGGCTATAAGTTGTGAAATTTGCCTATTGTTTACGCATAGTATTTGTTACTGGGAAGTATACAGACATTTTTTTTTGGGGGGGGGGAGAGTCTTATTTGGAGCGAGATTTTCTACGGGGAGAATTTATCGTCGGGAGGGAAGTTTCCGAGGTTGAACATTCCATGGAAAATTTTACGCTTGAAAATTTACCATTATTCATTTACAAAATTCGTTTTATTTGTCTTACTTTCTCTTTGGCGACTTATTTTTATATGTAGGGACGTTCTGGGGGAACTGTCCGGGTAAATTTTTTAGAGAGGTTGGAACTCTCTTGAGGGTTTCCTTCGGGAAGAGAGGCTTACGCGGGAGAAAATCTCCATCGGGAATTATCACCCGAGAAACTCTCCATGGGGAAATTTTCCACGGGAGAATCTTTCCATTGGGGGTGGAGATTCCAGGGAAAAGCTTCCACATATGGGGGCTTTTGGAATGAATTGAAACATGATCAGAAATAGAATTAAAAAACAAGTTTTTTTATCAAATGAAAGTCTGCTAAGGAGAATTTTCAGGCGGAATCTTCCGCAACAAATTTTCTGGGGGGAATTTGCAATTCCAGGGAGTAATTTCCTTGGGAGAGGGTTTTGCAGGGACATCTTTCCATGAAGGAAATTTTGGTGTGTAGAGGGAGGATTTTCTATGGAGTGGGAGACGGATTTCGCAGCACTGTTCAAAAAATAGTCAGAAATTAAATAATAAAACACGTTTTTCAACTGAAAGTAAGGAGCAACGTTAAAACTTAAACCGAAAAGAAATAAATCCGCATATAAAAAGTGGTTTCCCCCTCCTCATTACCCCGCTGCTTAAGCTAAAGTCAGAGCTTTTGCCCCCATTCTTTAAGAACGACTCCTGAAACAAAAGGGCAGTTTAATTAAGCTAGACTTAGTATCTTTCTTCTTAAATTACTAAAGAACTTTAGCGCGAAGAGAGGGGTAATGAGGAGGGGGTGACTCCTTTCATATACGGAATAATTTCTATTCGCTTTAAATTTTAACGTTTGCTCCTTACTTTCAGTTGAAAAAATGTGTTTTTTATATTTAATATTGAATAAGGAAGATCGTGCGAAAGTGACAACAGACAAAGGTATACGCGTCGTAAGTGGAAGGGGGGGGGTCTTAATATTGTTGGCTAGTTAGCAAATGTTCTCTCTCCATCTCCCCCCCCTCTCTCTCTCTCTTTTTTTATCCCCGCCTCTCTCGCTCTATCTATCTATCTATCCGTAATTGTTCGCTATTGTATTTGTATATTCACAATTCAGCTAGCCTGAATGAAAAAAAAAATCGTTTTAGATTATTACATTTCTAGGTACACTTCCACCGCCTAGGCAGTAGTCTTTTTTTTTCACGGACAGGCTCAGGTAGGTACTCTTCTTTTTTACGTAGTTCTTGTCGCAGACTTGTTTTACCCAAACGATCATCTACAGCAGCCCAGAGGTCTCCTGTTTATCTGTTAATCTGTTATGGAACTCCATCCCTCCGGATGTCCCTCTATTTCTTTCTCCAAAGGCAGTTTTTCGTCTGGTTTTTCCAGTTTAGTAGCTTCTCTCTCTCCTTTGTTCATTTTCCGTTTTCTCTTTTCCGATTGTTTCTCCTTTATGGATTTCTTTTCCAACTGATCTCTCTCTCCTATTCTTCTGAAAAAAAAATTCAGGAATCTTCCTAACTTTTAAAGTCCTTGTCTTTTTTTTCTCTCTTTCTTTTTTTTGTCCCATGTTGTAATGTAAACTTGGTCTTTCCTATTCCTCTACTTTCTTGGTTTCTATTTATTACTATTATTATAATTAATACCAGTTTTTTTCTTTTTTTGTTGTATGCTAGTGTGTTTATTCTCCTCCATCTTTGTTTCATATGTATTGTTTGATTTAGGGTATTATTTATGGTTCTTTTAGTGCTTTATTATTGTGTTGTAATGTCCACAACAAGCTAAGCTTCTTGGGCCGAATAACTTTTTACGTTTGTAATAGTGTTTTAGTATTAATAAAGTAATTGCCGATGATTGATTGATCTTCTAATAATTAATTTTAAAAAAAAATTCCACAAAACAAGTTTTTCGGAGAAAAGTAAAGAGCTCCATTAAACCAAAATAGAGCAGAAACGAAGTCGAATAATCTTCAAAACCTAAAACTAAATCAAATCACCATCATTAAGTAAATGAACCCCCAAAACAAGCAGAAATTATAACAAATAACTGAGTTAAACTCAAAACGTGCAATAATTAACATGAGTAGGGTTGACAACCCCATGCCTTCTTATGACCAGAAAATAATTTGCATTTTACGGAAAACAAAATAAATAAACGAAATTTTCATCTTTTTGAATTTAATAAGTAAAACTGATTACAACTTTAAATAATAAATATCAGCATATGTACATTAAACTGGCAATCCATGTATTTTTTTTTTTTTTTTTTTTTTTTTTTTTTTTTTTTTTTTTTTTTTTTTTTTTTTTTTTTTTTTTTTAACCGTTCCTGAAGCATTGCTGATACGTCCTCTTGACGACCAGTGTGGGTATAGTGTGTTCCGATTTAGCTAAATACGGTTTCAATATCCCCCAAATTCGCCTTAATACTCTTAGCTTTAGTAGCAGTAGCAGTAAGTAGTAGTACCAGCAGTAGCAGTAGTAGCAGTAAAATTAATAGTAGTAACCTTAGCTTTAGTAGCAGTAGTAGAAGTAGTAATAGTAATAGTAGTAGTGGTAGTAGCAAGAGTAGAAGCAGTAGCAGTAGGACGTAAATATTGTCTTTTGGTTAGTTCAACAACAACAACAACAACAACCAACAACAAATTATGTACGTTTTAACTCCACACACCCAACTATTCATAAAATATTGCTGATACGCCCTTTTGACAATCTGCTTATGGACGGTGTGTTGTGATTCATTTCATCTCCCCTCTCAAAAGTCCCCAAAAATTGCACCTTCATACGCTTAGGCATAGCTGAATAGTAGTTACAGCAGTAGTGTTAGTGTTGACAGTATTAGTATAAATAGTAATAAAATTAGTACTAGTAGCAGCAGTAGTATTGACGTTTTGCATTTTGGTAAGTTGAACATCCCTCTCATCAAGTCCTGGAAGTCTCAAGTTAATAAAATTAGCTTTTGATATGACATTACTTATAAGTCCTTTTGATAACCTGTATATTCATGTACTTCTTGAAATTTGCATCTTAATACTCTTAGCCTTCCAAGCAGATGTAATGGATAATTGAAGTAGAAGTAGCATTAGTAT
Organism: Artemia sinica; assembly: GCA_027921565.1. Taxonomy (NCBI): domain Eukaryota; kingdom Metazoa; phylum Arthropoda; class Branchiopoda; order Anostraca; family Artemiidae; genus Artemia; species Artemia sinica. The sequence continues at coordinate 20,390,077 of CM051262.1, forward strand.
TCAATGTATTAGCGGTAGTGGTGGTAATATTAGTAGTAGCGTGCACATTGCCTTCTGGTCAATTGGTCTTCTCCTTTAAGCATTCTCTAAAAGTTCCAACTTAATAACCAAATCCATTCTTGAGATACACTCTTTTGACAGTATGCATGCAAAATAGTGTCTTTTTGATTTTGTTCAAATGGCTCCTCAATATCGTAAATGAAGTAGTGTTTAGTAGTAGCAGTAATAGCAGTGGTAGCAGTAGCAGTGGTGGTAGTAGTAGCAGTAGTAGTAGCATGCAAATATTGCCTTTTTGGTCAATTGATTATCTGCCTTACCATATCCTGAAAGTTCTAAGTTATTATACTCATTTACTCATTCATTCATGAGTTACGCCCTTTCACAACCTGTATGCGGTTCATTCTTCAATGAGCCCTGACGGACTCGGTTTGATAGTAAGTGATTCACTTAAATGGAAGCCAAGGGAGGATTTTGATGTCTGGAGGGAGAGAAGGTAAGATAGAAACATTTTCTATGGAAATTGAGATTGGTTTGAGGCTTAGCGCGAGGAAAATTATCCTATCAGTTGTTTATAAGCCTCCAAGTGCGTCGTATGAGGATTTCACATAAGGTTTCCAAAGTCTTCTAATGATGGTTCAGAGGTCACAGCAAAAGTTTTTATGCATGAGTGATTTTAGTTTTTATCTTTTATCTACAGGTGGTTTTAACTTAGAATTTTTTAATTTTATGGTTTCTAATGATCTTTTTCCCACAGTAACTATACCTACTAGGATCACGGATCACTCTGCTAACCTGATTGACAATTTGTTTGTCTCTTCAAAGTATATCTGAAATATGTTTTCTAATATTGTAGTGAATTCGGCGTCTGATCATTTCCCAGTAGTATTTAGTCTAGAAATACAAGTGTCACGTAAAAAAAAGTAAAATGAAATTGTTCGAGAGATTAAGCCTGAAAACATCAGATGTTTAAAGAAGAAATAAGAGCAACATCTTTTGAATCTTTCTTGAACCAGGAAGACCCATTTGAAGCCTTTGCGCAATTTAGTAGCATCATAACCACTGCACATGATAAAACTTGTCCGCTGAAGACACTCAGACAGAAACCAAATATACCGAGAAAACCATGGGTTGATGAACAGCTAGTGAACTTATTTGAACGACGGGACAGTGCGTTTCAAGATTATCTGAGATTTTCAAAGGATTAAGATAACACTCGTTTTTAAACAGATTCGGAATATGGCGAACTCACTAAAAAGGAGAAAAAAGAAACACTATTACTCGGCACTTTTTGAGGAAAATAAAGCAGATCCAAAAAGAACTTGGAAAGTTATCAATGAACTGGTTAGCGGGCCTCGGAGAACTCAAGACCTTCGAATTGGAATCGAAGGAGTGGTTGTAGAGAATAGACAAGAGGTGTATGACAAGTTTGGTGATTATTTTACCAATATGGAAACGAAGATACAAGCGGAAACTAGAAATTCCCAAGCTCTTGTGAACGGCAACTCGTTTGCTGGTGAGCGGGGCGTGGGAATGGAAATGAAATTTCGTCCCTGTGATTCAGCTGAATTAACGAAGATCATCAGCTCGATTTGATCCAACAGTGCTGGATTGGATGGTGTTAACCTGAAGACTCCGGCGTGGGGTCCGGCAAGGTGCCGTCCTTTCTCCTTCTATTTTTAAATTTTGTATATCATCTGTTCTTTCTTCTATTCCATCCGCCTGTATTCTTAATTCCGTTAACATCTCTTATCTTGCTCATGCAGATGATATCCTTTTGATCAGCAGGACTAAAAAGGAGCTTTCCCTGTCTGTTTCAACAATAGCATCTAAACTTCATACCATTGGACTTTCTCTTAATCTTTCAAAGTGTGAATATCTATCGCTTAATAGTAATAATACGACCCCTCTTGTTTGCGGATCTTTTTCTGTCCCGTCGGTTCCTTCTTTCCGGTGGCTGGGTATCAACGTTAGAAACACATTAAAACAGTAGGGAGGCATCTCTAATTCCGACACGAACAAGATCAAAAGCCTATTTCTAGGCCAATCAGAGGGCTAGCATACGACTAGTGCAAGATCAAAAGCCCTTTGAATCTGACCGGGAGTGGCATCACAACTTCTGAGAATTATTAGCTTGAATTTTACGTAATTTGCTTGTCGAAATCAACCTACATATTATTTGTTTGTTATGGTTTCACACATTATAAGTTGTTTTTGCATCTCGTCCAGAATTGATTGCATTATTAGCGGTATCTAATAATGATAACTGTTTGTCATGGTTTAACACATTACAAGTTGTTTTTGTATCTCGTCCAGAATTGTTTGCATTATTAGCGGTATCTAATAATGATAGAAAGTTATATCATTTTCATAGGGGTGAAACAAAGCTTATTAATTGGATTTTATGAAGGGGATAAAAGAGTTAAAAGTGCGTGAGAGGGGATAAAAGAGTTAAAAGACCTGGCAACACATAAACGCTGCATATCTGTTTTTCTACACTTACCTTGCCCTATCAAACTTCAAACGAAACTAGCGCTATCGCATTTTTCTCTGTATCGACATTAGTTTTATAAAAACTTAATTTAAAATGTACCTCTTAACCTGGTCCAATTCTGTGTTTTGACAAAAAAAATGGGCCTGGTCACACATAAAACATACATGGGACTTATCTATTTTTCAACACTTACCTTACCCTATCAAACTTCAAACAAAACTAGCGCTATCGCAGTTTTTTTTTTCTGTGTCGACATTAGTTTTATAAAAAATTAATTTAAAATGTACTTCTTAACCTGGTCTAATTTTTGTTTTGACAACAAAATGGGCCTGGCAACACATAAACACATACATGGTGCATATCTATTTTTCTACACTTACCTTACCCTATCAAACTTAAACAAAACTAGCGCTATCGCAGTTTTTATCTGTATCGACATTAGTTTTATAAAAACTTAATTTAAAATGTACCTCTTAACCTGGTCCAATTTTTTGTTTTGACAAAACAATGGGACTGGCAACACACATAAACATACATGGGGCATATCTATTTTTCTACAGTTACCTTACCCTATCAAACTTCAAACGAAAGTAGCGCTATCGCAGTTTTTTTTCTGTGTCGACATTAGTTTTGTAAAAAAATAATTCAAAATGTACCTCTTAACCGGGTCCAATATTTTTTTTTGACAAAAAAATGGGCCTGGCAACACATAAGCACATACATGGTGCATATCTATTTTTCTACACTTACCTTACCCTATCAAACTTCAAACGAAACTAGCCCTATTGCAGTTTTTCTTCGTATCCACATTAGTTTTATAAAACCTTAGTTAACAATGTACCTCTTCACCTATTCCAATTTTGTGTTTTGTCGAAAAATGGACCTGGCAACGCATAAACACATACATGGTGCATATCTGTTTTTCTACAACTACCTTACCCCATCAAACTTCAAACCACACTAGCGCTATCGCAGCTTTTTTCTGTATCGACATTAGTTTTATAAAAACTAAATTTAAAATATGCCTCTTAATCTGGTCCAATTTTGTGTTTTGACAGAAAAAAAACGGGCCTGGCAACACATAAACATATACATGGTGCATATCTATTTTTCTACACTTACCTTACCCTATCAAACTTCAAACCACACTAGCACTATCGCAGTTTTTTTTCTGTATTGACATTAGTTTTATAAAGGCTTAATTTAAAATGTACCTCTTAACCAAGTCTAATTTTGTATTTTGACTAAAAATGGGTCTAGCAACACATAAACCAGTTTCTCACCAATTATCATTTTTAGGTTTATTTAATTCATTGTATCTTTGTTTTAAAATTATTAGGAGGAGCTCTTCAACCCTGAACTTCGTATTGGAAAAATTAGAATTCCAAAAGAGTATGTACAAGGGCACCTATAGCCCGCAAGATGGTAACATTTTAATTCTTTGCAAGATTTTCGCTCCTAAGTGTATGAGGAACTGATAAGAGAGGAAACTGGTGCTAATGCTGAAAAAAGAGACAACCACGCTATCGAGCCTTTTTTTGCAAATATAGTAACTCTTCTGTAGTGCCAATTTAGTAATTCTTTTTATAATTCATTTAAAAACTTTTTCCACAAAATAAGTTTTTCAAAGAAAAGTAAAGAACTCCATTAAACCAAAAATGAGCAAAAATAAAATCAAATAATCTACCAAGCGTGAAACTATCACAAATCAACATCGATAAACAAATGAAACCCAAAACGAACAGAAATTACAATAATTAACCGAGTCAAACTCAAAACGAGCAGAAATTAACATAAGTTTGGCGCAAAAAACCCCTATGCCTTCCCAAGGCCAGAACAAAATATGCACTTTACTGAAAAAATACAAGTGAATGTACATTGTCAGTTTAATATACATATACTGATATTTAGTAATCCAAATGTTCATTTTTGTAAAGCTTGATTTTGAAATAAGGAATTTTTAAAAACTTGAAAGTTTGTGCAATCAAAAACGAACAAAAATTAATTAAAAAAAAACTTTCCAAAAAATAAGTTTCTCAAAGAAAAGTAAAGGCCATTTTAACTTAAGCTCAGCAGATACAAATACCTTTTAAAAATCAAACTCAAAACGACCAGAAATCACAATTAAAGAATAAACGAAGCCCAAAACGAACAGAAATTAAATACACAGTCATAGCAAAAACATACAACAAGTAATAATGTAAATGAATAAATATATCTTAAAGCGAGAAATACTACTACTACTAACAACTCATCGCAGCACCAAGCCGCCTGAGGCCAACACAGCTACGCACGCTCCTCCTCCACCCCAATCTATTCAAAGCCTCCCTTTTTACACCCGCCCACGAAGTTCCCATTTCCTTTAAATCTTTCTTTATGACGTCCTCCCAACCCAGACGGGGACGACCTGCTTTCCGTTTAGCCCTAGATGGTTGGCCGAAAAGAACAATCTTCGGCAATCTGTCATCCTTCATCCGAACAACATGCCCTAACCACCTCAACCTTTCTAAGCGAGAAATGCTTAGATTGAATATGAATATCAAGCTTAAAACGAAAAAATATTTTTCTATTAAAGTATAAATGAAACTCAAAACGAACAGAAATTAAATAAACAATCAATGCAAACAAACATACAATAGATATTAATATAAATTAATAAATAAATCTTAAAACGAGTACAAATCAGCATCGATAAATAAATGAAACCCAAAACGAACCCGAATTACAATAATTAACCGAGTCAAACTCAAAACAAGCAGAAATTAACATAAGTTGGGCGCAAAACCCCTATGCCTTCCCAAGGCCAGAACAAAATTTGCACTTCACTGAAAAAATATAAATGTTTTCACTTATAACTTTAATAAATCAAATAATATTGACATTTTCATTACTAAATATCAGTATATGTATATTAAACTGACAATGCACATTCATTTGTATTTTTTTTAGTAAAGTGCAAATTTTGTTCTGGCCTTGGGAAGGCATAGGGGTTTTGCGCCCAACTTATGTTAATTTATGCTCGTTTTGAGTTTGACTCGGTTGATTATTGTAATTTCTGTTCGTTTTGGGTTTCATTTATTTATCGATACTGATCTGTGGTAGATTCACGCTTGGTAGATTATTTGATATTATTTTTACTCATTTTTTGTTTAATGGAGTTCTTTTCTTTTCTTTGAAAAACTTGTTTTATGGAAAAAGTTTTTTTAAATTAATTTCTGTTCGTTTTATATTGACATAGTCTTCTCAGGGAAAAAGAAAATAATACTTTAAATCTTTTCGTTTTTTAGGACTCCATAGTTTGGCCTGCTATTTGTATGCTGGAGAAAATTTTTCAGCAATTTTTAACAACATCACCCTTTTAAAAATCTGGATACAAATAGTACTGTTTAATTTAGTTTCATACCTCCCTTAGTTGACCTGAAATGGAAAACCTGATACCATTCGCAAAAAAAATCTGTTTACTTTCTTTGATAGCTTGGATACACTTATACTATTTTGATTTGGTTAAATTAAAAGAGCAGAAATGGGAGGGTTGGCGTGGGAGGGTGGGAGTGGAAGGGGAATTACTTGCCTCAAATCACTTTCGACAATTAAAAAGGGCATCAGTTCTTTCTATTTTCAATCGAATAAGCCCTTTTCGAAGTTCCCACGACAGCTCCTTGGATACGATGTGCCCTGGTCTAAACCGCAACAACAACAAAAAACAGTACATTATACCCACTTCGATCTTTACTAATAAAATGTCAAGCCTTCCAATCACTTTCGACTATTAAAAAGGGCACTAGGCCTTTCGATTTCCAATCGAATTAGCCCTTTTTGAAACGACAACGCTTTCTATAAACACCTTATATGCCTCCAGGGCATAAATTAAAACCCTTACCCTAAGGTCTGTTAGGGTGGTTGTCATCCTCTAAGACCGAATTTCCAGAACTTTCATCTACGTTAAACAACATGGCTATCTCAAAATTTTGATTGGATGTGTTTGGGGAAATGGTGGGTGTGAGCGGGGTGTTAGTCGCCTTCCAATCCCTTTCGACTATTAATAAGGGCACAAGTCACTCCAATTTCCAATTGAATGAGCGCTTTTCGAAGTTTCTACGACAACTTCTTCGATACGAAGTGCCCTGCTCTAAAGGAAAAAATTAATAAATAATACATTGTGCCAACATCGTTCGTTGTGGGGGAGTGTCCTCCTCTTTACTTAGTCCCCGTTTCTTGTCTCGTTCTCGAGTGTCCCCGTTCTTTACTTAGGCAGCGCGATCGTGCTGCCTATGATTTACACAACAACTTTCTATATAAACCTTATATGCCCCCAGGGCATAACTTAAAACCCTTGTACTGAGGGCTCTGAGAGGGCTATCATCCTAAAAGACCAAATTTCCAGAGCGTTCAACTACGTTCAACAAAGTGGATATCTCAAAATTTTTATTGGATGTGTTTTGGAAAATGGTGGGTGTGAGAGGGGTGTTAGTCGCTATCCAATCACTTTCAAATATTAAAAAAGGCACTAGCCCTTTCAATTTCCAATTGAATGAGACCTTTTGAAGATTCTACGACAACGCTTTCAATAAAAACTTTATATGCCCCAGGGCATAACTTACAACCCTTACACTGAGGGCTGCAGGGAGAGTGGTTGTCATCCTTAAAAACCTAATATATCATATCAACCTAATATCAATAACTTTCAACTACGTTGAATAAAATGGATATCCAAAAATTTTGATTGGATGTGTTTGGGGAAAAGGTGGGCGTGAGAGGGGGGCTAGTTGCCCTCAAATCACTTTCGACAATAATAAGGGTACTATCCCTTTGAATTTCAAATCAAATGAGCCCTTTTTCAAGTTTCTACGACAAAGATTTCAACAAAAACCTTACATGGCCCCAGGGCATAACTTGTAATCCTTGCCCTGAGGGTTGTAGGGGAATGTCCTCCTCAAAAATATATTTTCTATCTGGAAATCAACTACTCTGAACAACATGGCTATCTCAAAATTTTTGTTGGATGTTTTTGGGGGCTATGATGGGCGTGGGGGGTACTAGTTGCCCTGCAATCACTTTCGACTATTATAAAGGACACCAGCCCTTTGAATTTCCAATCGAATGAGCTTTTTTTGAAGTTTCTACGACAACGCCTTCTTTAAAAACCTTATATGCCCCCAGGGCATAACTTAAAACCCTTGCCGTGAGGGTTGTGGGGGAGTGTCCTCCTCAAAAACATATTTTCTATCTGGAAATCAACTACGCTGAACAAAATGGCTATCTCAAAATTTGGATTGGATGTGTTTGGGGGAATGATGGGCGTTGGGGGGGGGGCTAGTTGCCCTCCAATCACCTTGGACTATTAAAAAGGGTACTAGCCCTTCGAATTTCCAATCGAATGAGCCTGTTTTGAAGTTTCTACGACAATGCCTTCTATAAAAACCTTATATGTCCCCAGGGCATAACTTAAAACCCTTCCCTGAGGGTTGTGGGGGAGTGTCCTCCTCAAAAACATATTTTCTATCTGGAAATCAACTAAGCTGAACAAAATGACTATCTCAAAATTTTGATTGGATGGGTTTGGGGGAATAATGGGCATGGGGGGGGGGCTAGTTGCCCTCCAATCATTTTCTACTATTAAAAAGGGTACTCGAACTCTCAATTTCCAATCGAATGAGCCCTTTTTGAAGTTTCTACGATGACCCCTTCCATATGAAGTGTCCTGCTCTAAAGGAAAAAAATAAGAAATAGTGCATTGTGCCAACATCGTTTTTATATGCCCTCAGGGCATATTTTAAAACCCTTGCCCCGAGGGTTGTGGGGGACTGTCCTCCTCAAAAACATATTTTCTATCTGCAAATCAACTACGCTGAACAAAATGGCTATCTCAAAATTTTGATTGGATGTGTTTGGGGAATGATGGGCGTGGAGGGGGGGGGCTAGTTGCCCTCCAATCATTTTTGACTATTAAAAAGGGCACTAGCCACTCCAATTCCCAATCGAATGAGCCCTTTTCGAAGTTTCTACGACAACTCCTTCGATACGAAGTGCCCGGGTGGAGAAAAAAAAAACATTGTGCCCATATCGTTCTTTACTTAGGCAGCGCTAGCGCGCTGCTTATGATAAAGAAATCTGAATCGTTATTACTTCCAGAGCAAAGATTGCTTGCAAAATAGCCAGCCATACTAATTATAGCAAAATACACATTAATCTAGTAAATAATATGAATCTAGTAATGGTGTCATAGTGCTCTAGGGGCCTGTCCTCCCTGTGTTTTTTAAAATACTATGTTTTGTATTGTTATAAAAAACACCCTAATTTGATATTTTGATTGAAAAAATTGAAAAACAACGAAATTGTCCCCCCCCCCTTATTTTCAAAAGTAAATTCCTCCCTCTACGTTTTCGTGAATTTGGATCCCCGCCAGGCTGGGCTAGTTTTGCCATTTGAGCTAGTAAATCAGACTTTGGGCAATCTAAACTTATATAGATTAGTTCAAATGAATAAGCAGATTAAACACAATTTAACTCAATCCAAGCGTACCGATAAAACTACCCCACATGATAATTTGGGTGTTTTTCTCATTTGAGTCCCTATAATCTAAGAATACTTCGTAAATTAATTTAAAGGTTTTACGGCGTATTTAATCTCCTTTTTTTAGGCAATATTTGGAAAAAAAATCAATGTACAAGGTCCGCCGTTTGTTAATTGACAAGAATAAAGGATTTCTTTTAATACTTCAAGGACAGAATATAATATAGGCGCATGAGAAGAGCATTAAGTTTAAAAATGATATGTGTTATTGGAATAGATAAAACTGAACTTCATAGTTTTCGAAGTCACTACTTCAGTTATATTATATTTAATTGGCTTTTAAAGCCACTACGTTAATTACAATGAATGTAATATTGCTCAAACTTTCATCTAAGACGTTCCACAGACTAATAACTAAATTTATCGTTTGCTTTGCAAGGTAAAATTAATCCCAGTACAAACAAAATATTATGTGCAAATTTCCGAAAAGCGAGAGTTTGTATATTATTTGTTCTTAATAAATAAGTTCCACTAGTATTTACACGCTAGCTTGGATCAAGTGTTCAATTTTTAACTGGGTCATGAGACCTGTCGCTGGTAGTTGTGTAACACTGAGATACGAAAATCCTGTTTCTGCAACTTAATTCATTCTTATTGCAATCGCACCACTCGAGCCACTTTTTCCCAGAGCAATGTAGAAACTTTGAAGATACTCGTTCTACTGGAAATTGAAATTTCTAGTGCCCTTTTTAAGAGTCAAAAGCTATTGTAGGGAAACCACCCCCTCTATTACCTTTTTTTGCTACCCCTTCCTCCTTAACGTCCAAAGACATCCGATCAAGGTAATAATTTCTTATAATAATAATTTTCTTATAATAATTTTCTTAGGTAATAGTTTTGTTCAAAATAGTCTGTAACAGGCTGCAAAACAGGCTGTGAAAAGATTGTATGCACAATATATTAGGACCAGCTCAAGGCATTAAGCTGAAACTTTCAGAAAATGCTGAGGGGGATGGTGAACTAGATTGAAAGACACAATGTGCTTTCAGGTTGTCGATTTGACAATAATATGAACAAAAATATTTAAAATGTTAACTAATACCATTATTTTTGAAATAAAAGAAGTGTAGAATTTGACTAAAAAAAAATCCCAACAAAAAAATTTTTCAAAGAAAATAAAGAGCAATATAAAAACCAAAGACGACCAGAAATAAAGTTTTACAATAGCTCAGACTTAAAACGACCATGAACTACTATTAATGAATATAAATCAAACCCAAGATGTACAGAAATTAAAGCAAACAATCACATAAAAAAAGATAGGAGATTATGAATAAATAAATCCAAAAATGGTTAAAAATTAAAATGAATGATCCAGTCAAACTTAAAACGGACAGATATTACTACACATAGGAGTGGGCTATTGTCCCTTTTTGAGCCTCTAAAGGCTATTGCGTCATACATACAATCTAAACCATTTTTTATAATTGTAAACTGAAAACAAAATATTTTAAGTAAAATTGCTGGGATTTCCAGGAAGTAATATCGTTATATATCAAACATTCAGTTTGTTTGCATTATTTCTCTCCCTTCATCTTGATTATTATAGTTATTTATTTTATTTTTACTTTTCATTGGTGGTTTGACAAATTAAAAGGCACTGTTCAAAACACAAATGGTTTCCAAGAAAACGCTAATGACGCAATAGCCTTGTAAGTTCCCGACGGGGGCGCTAATCCTGTTTGCAGTAACTTCTTTCCGTTTTAAGTTTGACTTGATTATTTATTTTAATTCTTACTCGTTTTAGGATTTATTTAATCTATATCAGCATCTGCTATCTTTATGTTTGATGTGATTAATAATTTTAATTTCTTTTCATTTCGGGTTCCATTGATTGTAATTTCTGGTCTCTTTAAACTTGATTTATTGTTGGACTTCATTTCTGCGCGTCTTAGATTTACATATGACTTTTATTTTCTCTGAAAAACTTCTTTTTCGCAATTAAAAAAAATGAATATCAAGTAATATTAGAAATTCACTGATGCTTTGAAAATTTTAGTGAAAATTTGACTATGAACCATTTTCATAGTTCGTTTATTCAAACAAACCATTAGTTACAGCGCATATTGTTGTTGCACTTCATTATTGTGTTGTTTACCTACAGATTTCTTTTATGGGGAAGGGGGTACACACTGCCTCAAAAAAGCGTGTGTTGAGTTGTTTTTTTTGTTTTTCTTTTTTTTTTTGGGGGGGGGGATATGCCAATGCTCTATATTATACATTTCTCAGTGTTTTCATCTTCTCTTCTTTTTTTGGGGTGATTAGGTGTTAACCATGGGCACCTCCAGGGTCCAGGGAGTGGCCAGGGGACGCCTCCATGAAAAACAAGAAGACGCTTGAAATGTATTCAAGCTAAGATGACACTTAAACTTGATAGTTTCGGAGTGCAAGGGAGTTGCTACAGCTCCAGTATTATCCCGGAAAAATCTTCAGGCGGTTCTGTGTTTTCCAACACAAGATATTTAGAGAACTCTTTTTTTTGTCGTGGCTGTTACACTTACACTACTGTTCAAATAATATTTATTTTCAGAGTTTTGCGGGTCACAGAGGCTTTTGCCGGACAAATTGTTAATGCCCGAGTCACGTTATTGTACAGCTCGTAGATAAAGATGAATTTAGTCACGACTACTTCGCCAATAGTAAATAATACAATAATGCTATAATGCAATACATAATAATACAAATAATACAATATATAATAATAATTCAATAACGCGAAAATAAGAATATCAATGATACATAAATAATACACAACAATAAATTCCACATCTAAAATTGGGTGAGCTGGGCAATGTTGAACTTTCAAGCATCATATTTATGGGTGACCTGATATTAGGAAGATACATGGCCTAATTTTTCTAAATTAAAAAAAAATACAATCTTAGAATAGTATCTTTCGTCACCTCAGTATCCATAATTCTGCATGCTTCAACCTACATTCTTCCATATATACATGAATTTTTCCTAAGGAGGGGAGGTCATCCGATAGGTCCGTATCATCTGAATATTCAGTCAGTTCAAGTGAAGCAACTTCCACAGAACTTTCTAGAACTTTCAATTTCCAATCGAGAGTGCCTTCTTGAAGCTTCTTCGATCACTCACTGCCATAATAGGTGACCAGTTTAGAAATAAATAAATAATATGTAATTAGTGTGTGAATAATACCAGTATGACTAGTGTGGCCCATTTATATTACAGTAATTTTTAAAAAATGTCACTCCCATTATCGCTATTTCGGACCACTGCGCTTGTGCACTCCGAAGCATATCCGCATTTTTAGTGGATGTTAGAAATTGTTCCATCTGTCTAAAATTTTGCTTAACGGTAACGTGGAGTTCCGATTTTGTTGGACATATATATACTTTTTCTTAAGTTTCTCTTCAAGTTCTTTATAGTTCGAATGGGCGTCAAGTTTTCAGATAGAATGAAACCATAGCTTTTCATAGCGTCATCAATTTTGACTATGGGTATTTTCGAAGACCACTCTGCCTTTTTATGACGCACAATTAACAGTTTAAATAGGGATAAATCCTTTTATTAGACAGTGAAAAATAAGGGAAATTTTCTTTAGATATTTCGATCACATATGCAGTGACCGTCATCAGCAGATATGCTAAAGTGCTAAATTCTTTAGTTTATCTGCCAGTGTTTCCATTCCAGAGACATCCCCCCTAAAATGGGGATTTTTGAGGTTTTTTGGGGCAAAATGTTTCGTTTAGGGATTTGGGGATTGTTAGGGATTTTTACAAGTCTTCTGAATTTTTAAACAAATTTCTAGGGTTTCAGCCCTAGAAAATCCTCTTCCGACCCGAGAAGGAAAATGGGACGGAAGTAGTTTTCCGTCCCATTCTTCCAGAAATCTGATAGTCTGGACACGAAATAAAGGGACCTAAGGATCTTTTGCGCAGTCGATTTGGAAGTGCATTCTGTTTGAATGCTTGCTTACGGTGTAGAGAGCCTTCTAAGAGACGACGACAACAACAACTAAATTGACTTAGAAGTCCAGAGAAGAGGGGTTTGAAATTCTTTTAACACTACTAATAATTTAAAGAAAACCTGATAAAGGTGCATATCAGGGACCCCAGCAATCATTGGTGCAGAGGTACTGCTCTATTAAACCAAGATTTGCAGAAAGACTACGTAAAGTCAATGAATGTATTCCAAGTTAATTGAATGATCCATGTGTTACCTTCCCCTCGAAAGTATTTATTTGGGTCCAAATAGGCAGGACTCTCTCTTGACACTGAAATGAGATCCTGGTGTTTCCAATGAAGCATTTGAAAAAGATCCTCAGAGATTCACAATATTTATTCATTGAATCTGTACAGCGGATCCAAACTTGATTTCGTGTCGATGATAACATTTACAAATATGCAGAAATGGTTGAACCTGTATCAGCTCAGTCACTTCGGCCTGGTTCTCTCCAGCCCTTTGTTCGAAACTATAGGAAAGTATCATGGGATGGAAACAAAATTGAACAGGAGTTTAGGAAGCAAAGTCTCATCAATATTGAAAATATGGACGCGGTTACCTTCTGGTGTTTGGTTTATTCAAAGAAAAACTTCTGGAACCGAGGTATACGCAAATCCAAAATTGGCAGTAATATTTGTGCTTCTCTTCCTTTCTCAAATGTTATCGTCGAAATACTTTTTAGTGCAGGAAAAATCAAAAAGACAGACAGACGAAACAAGCTTAAAACGGAAACGTTATAGGGAATTCTGAAAACAAAATATGGTATGAAGCTGGCCCAAGAAAGTTCCCCAAGGATTCGTGGAGATGAGCATCTACTAATACACATGAAAAGAGTCAAGACTTCAGCTACCGTCGGAAAAAGGGATGAAGGTGTCAAATCTGCTTCTTACTAAAAATAGATTTTACTTTTTTTTTTCATCAATATAACCGGATACTGAGGCAACTGACACAATCAATTAAGCACTCTGATCGGTCATGCGTAACAGAAAACAGAATTGAAATTTATTTCTCTTATTCGTCTTCTTAAATCTAATACGCCTTATTGCACCTTATTACTTGAATTTGAACAGTGCCTAAGCATTGTTTTATTTTTATCTTTTCTGTATTACTCAAAAGTACATCAAAAGCAGCTTTCTATCCTAAAGGTTTGATAGATCTGTCGATGGATAACTTTTTCTTTTTTTTCAAACATTTTTATTAACATAAACAAAACTCAATATGAATACAAGTCAAAACATGAATAGTGCTTGAAAAAGCGACCGGTTGAGTATCATTAATGCTAATCCATCGTACTAATTCAAATAAAAACGGGGGTATTGCAAAAACAGCAAAAGAGAAAGAAAAAATAATGACAAAGAAAAAAAAATATATTCATGTGGTTCAGAATCCGAAATCTGGCACCCGTATTTATAGATGAAAACCGAACTTAACTAGTCTATAAATAGAAAGCACTGTTTTAAACGTCAAAAGAAGATATTTTGCTACAAGTAAAGGTCTTGAGTTGCAAAATAAGTCATCTTGAGCAAATGCTACTAAAAGGCAGTGTAACAAGGCTTTACTAGTGATTTGGAAAGAAGTCATAAAACGGGGAAACCTATAAGGATTTTGTTATTGAAAATGGGGACTTCTAGGGATTTGCCACCAGCCTTTTAGGGATTTCAAAAAATATTAGGTGAAAACACTCATATATGCTGATGACGGTCGCTGCATGTGTGATCGAAATACCCAGAATTTTTTGTCATTGCTTTTCCCCGTCTACATAAAAGGGTTTATTGCGCGTTTTGACTATAGGTTTAGCCATTTGTGTATTATTAAGATCTGAACAAGCAAGGATATACATATATAAGATAAATAAACAACTTTTTCTTACTGTTTTGTCAAATTTATTGGTATTCTTCAATGGGTGTCAGATTTCAAAAGAAGGAAAGCATAAATTTTTAATAAATGTACTAACTTTGACTACAGGTTTAGCTATTTGTCTGTTATGAAAGCTAAGAATAAACTGGTACATTTACCTGTAAGGTAAACAGACATTCCTTATAGTTTCAATTACTCTATAATTTTAATGGGAATCAGGTTTCAGGTAGCATGAAAGTAATGAGCGTAGGGAAGGAGGGGCAGGGGGTCAACTGCTCCCCAGAACTTCAAAATTATACTGGATATTGAGAACTTTTCGTACGTTGGAATTTTTATGTTGGATGTTCACTAGTAGATGGTTGAAAAAGTTGGAAATAAACAGAAACTTCCAAATATCGTTTCTGATATTGAAATTTACGTTCCAAAATTCAATATTGATTTTTGGTCCGATGTATAGAAAGGAGACTGGCCACGATCGACATGTTTTGGCTTTTTTAATTCTCCAGGGATTTGTACAAGCGATAAGAAGTTGCTGAGTATACCAAAGCAACGGTAACAGTAGTAAGCGCCCAATTAGCGCTGATTACACATGCACTTTCACAAGCCTGAGGCATGGATATGTGCGTGTACTTTCAAGTAATTGGGTTACCAGGGTCATTTGCAAAGAGGTATCATTTCTATAGAAGCTATAGCAATTTGAAATATCATATGGAATTTGCTTGAAGCTATATACTTTGTGTACGCCCCCGTACCAAACAGGTTGGGTATAATCTGTTTTGGTTCAAGTTTTTTCTGACACAATTAACTGAATTTCTATTTCATGATATACAAGTTTTTCTTAGGTTAAATCCGTGTCGGAAAAACCGGTGTATCTTTTTAGTTGCCAATTATTTTTTGTATATATTCAAGTTTCAAATTAGATTCTTCAACAGTTTTGAATAGTTTATTGAACATAACACAACTGACATTTTTTGTAAACATTTACATAGAAAATGGATAATTCTAAGCAATTTCTGGTGAGTAAAAATTTTCTCATTATTATAATAAAAAAGAAATTGTCTTGTCATTAAGTTAAGGAAGAAATTCTTTCCTTACACTAGAACTAAGGGTACTTATATACTTAGAAGCCTATTCCGTTCGAATGGGGCTCCAGATAGGAGCTTTTAACTTCTATAGTAGGGTTCTCTGATGATGTGATTTTCATTAAAGTTCTATGAGTTTTAGAGGGTGTTTTCCCCCTTTTTCGAAAACAAGGCAAATTTTTCTCAGGCGCATAACTTTTGACCGCTATAGCTAAACTTGATGAAACTGATATATTTGAAATCATAAGGATTCGCTCTTTACGCTAAAGTTTTTTATTGTTTGAAAAAAAAAGTTGTGAGACAAGGTCAAACTTTAGCGTAAAGAGCGATGCGATGAGGAGGGGGACAGTCCCCTTCATATAGGGAATAATTTCTGTTCGTTTTAATGTAGCTCCTTACTTTCAGTTTAAAAAAAAACTTTTTTTTTATTCAATTTCTGATCGTTTTTTACTTAATGTAGCTTTTATTTGCACAAAAATTTTACTTTTCTTTTCCTAAATGGATGTCTTTACAAATTAACTTCTATATTCCTGTATTTTTCTTCTGGCAAAAAAAATACAAAGTTGCAGATTTTTGCAGATATGAGCTTGAAAGCTATGTAATAGAGTTTTCTGATACGCTGAATCCGACGGTGTGATTTTCATTAAAATTCATACACTTGTAGGGGGTGTTTCCCCCCTCTTTAAAAAAAAAAAAAAAAAGACTCAAGTAAGGTTTTGTAAAATTTCGCAAACCCAGTTTTTGTCGAATTAAGATTCAATTGCTCAAAAAAGTAATTGAAAACCCCTGATTTTGAAATCAAGATGTTTTTTACACTACTTTAAATGTCTAACATAAACTGAATTATTTTCCAAAACCCAAAATGCGTTTTTTTTTGCTAGATGCTAAATTTTGCCTTTTTTTTAAAGGAAGAAGATACGTGCTATAATGCCCCTCTGGAAAAGAAAGCAAGATATAGCGAACCTGCACTAATGCAAGCCACAAGGGCATCTATTATCAATTTCGCTGGAAGAACTACACAAGACCTGGACCAGCCAATGCCCGCAAATCTTTTAATGACAGGGTCCTCTGACCCCAGTGTTAGCTCCATGCCAGCTGGAAGGAACTTGAAAAGGGAATGGACTGCTTCATATAATGCCTCAGCTCAGCCTACTGAAGATTTTGAGCTTGACCCCCTTCAAGTTTTGCCAAGGAGTTCAGATATAGAAGCCCAGTCAGAATTTGTAAGTATATACATAATTTTTTTTTCTATCCCTATTTTCAAAAATAAGGTAAATTTTCTCAGGCGCATAGCTTTTGATGAGTAAAACTTAAAATTTGTTTCTAAAAACTATTTCATTTTCTTTCATTAACCAAATTAGCGGTATATATAAAGGAATGCTTATCATGCATTTCTATAACAAAAAAAACCTTACCTCGTAACTTCTAACCGAGATGCATTCTAATGCAATAATTCCAATATTCCTTTTAGACAAAAACTAACTATTTGAAAAAAAAAACGATTTGATATTTCACAGTTGACAAGCACTTTTAAACTGGTATTTTTGCGCTAAGGCATTTGCACGCATCCGCTACTTATCAGATCTCCCATCGCTTTTTAATCCGATTTGAATTCTAAGTGGGTCTCTTGCAAAGTGGACTTTAAATAACAGGATGTCTATCTTCGATAAGCAATTAACACAGGAAAAAAGGTTTTTTAATAATTTCCAAATATGTCTTCACAGCGATGTCAAGAAACATTATTTGGGCGAAGCCGTTTTTGGTCATTTCATTGAAACACTTAGGTGTTTTCGAGAAAGAATTTGAGGCTGTTCTATTTGAACAGTGTTGTGAAGTCCGATACCCCCAACTCGAAAGGGTATCGATCCTCCTACCTCGAAGGAAGCTCCCGATTCCCAAGGGTCCTCCCCGGGAGGGGAGGGGGGGGGGGGGCTCTAAAAAAGGACCATCCAACATTTTAATTGCACTTTAATTGTTGATATGGATGGAGAAAAAAGTTCTTCTCTCTTACAATCATTTATTTAGCCCAGGTCAACTTCAAACAAATCCGTTGGCAAAAGACACAGGAAAATACGGATTATTGAGAAGGTAGCACCATCAACTGCCGACATATGGGATTCGTGTCCGTTAACTGAAGCCGAGGAGCAAGTGTTCATAGAGCATACCGCGTCAGTTGAACGATGGTCAAATTTCATTGAGAATTATAATGAAGAGGCTCAAACAATCGAATTGGACCCATATTTTGCATTTTTATTTTAAAAAATTTTTGGAATAAAACCATTAGTTTTTTTTTATCATTCTCTTGTTCTAACTTACCCTTCTAAGAATAAGACTACATTTCCCTGACTAAAAAAAAAAAAAAATATATATATTTTTTAACATGTTCAGTTGACATTATGAAAGACATAAGGCAATGTAACTTTTTTTCTTCTTCTTTTAATTGTTCAGGTGGTGGTGGTGGTAGTGGGAGAATGACTTTGAGAAATTGACAAAGTTTATTAACTATAAAAAATTTACATAAAAAATAAAACTTTTTTTCCTACAGATTAAAAATATAGCACCACCAGCGACACCATTGAGTGATGAAGCAACTATATTTACAGAACCAATTTTGTCACACCAGCAGAGTTCAGGGATGAAGCTACACTGGTTCTAGAGAACTTGGAGTGGCATAGAGGGTTCCTTAACGATGTTTTTGGGGAAATGGCCAGCCTGGATGACTTAAGCTGTGATATTGACATGCTTGAGGATCCGGGGTGGACAGATAGTTTCATGCGTGAATATTTAGGTGATGTTACAAGTAAATCTGAACCGGGTCCTCATAACGAAATTCCATCAGAGGACAATACAGGCTGGCTGGACCAATTGTCCCCAAACACCTTGGAATATGTACTAGGGGACCTCATGCCACATCCCCCCAATGTGATTGAACAGACTGGGAGTGGTGTTATTGACAATTCTCTGTCACCCGCCACCATTCCACTTAATGCTATAGATAGAAGTAGTAATACAACAGCAACAGTATCCCCTCTTCCGGATTTTTTTCTCTCCAACTCTGCCTTGCATCACACATTGGTCTACAGCGCCAAATTCGGTGATCCCTTCAACTCTCTAGTGTCGGGGGATATAATAACAGATCCCCTGGCCATTATACATTCATATACTGATAAGATTCGAGCCATTCTTGAACAACAAATGGGGGTGTGGGGAGTGGGGGTCAGTTTAAAAGCATCAATAGCACTAAAAATTTTTTTTTTAATGAAAGTGCGGGTGAGATGTATTCGAAATACTTGCACACAGAGATGTTGGCTATACACCCGCATTTATCAAATTATGGGGAGGTTTTTTCTAAATTGGGCTAATAGTATTCAAAGTAAGTGGGAAAATTATAACGAGGGGGGTAGTGGATCTGTGGTTTTATTTATTGAAAGTTTAAATGTTAATATTTGTAGGTTTAAAAAGGATTTTATTGTAAGAGGTGGGCATGGGGAGAGGGCTATAGTTTTAAAATATCATTCAGATTTAGAGGGGTGTAAGGGGATACAACGAATCTGTTTCGATACGAGGCTACAGTGTTTCAAGTATGCATTTTTAATTGCCGCATACAGACCTCTTCAAATAGATGCATCTAGGAAAAAGTTGGATAAAATGGCAGTTAATGGTAGGGAGGGTTCAAAGTTCCCCAAAGTAAATTTTAATTGTTTAAATGGTCAATATCCCGTGACACTAAAAGGAATAGATATTTTTGAGCGGGCTAATGCACATTTAAAGATTGGTGTCACGGTGTTACAGTATGAACCAGAATTTGAAGAGGGTCAGCGTTCCAATAAGAAGGGTGTATTATTTCCAGTGCGGGCTCCTTCAATTGAATCAGTAGAACATTGGGTGTGGCTTCTATACACCCCACCCACGGACTCCGATTCAATTGGTCATTTCAATCCGATTACGGATATTAGTAGGGTTCTAAGTGAGGGTAAAACGGGGCGTGGGGGTGTATGCTATTACTGTCCAACATGTCTCTCAAGATTTCGCTCTGATTTAAATTTAAAGCATCACATGAAAGACTGTAAACGTCATGGATACCAGGCTGTGGAGACGGTAAGCGGAGATAGAGCGATCTTACGTTTTAAAAATTTTCAAAACACGCTCCTGCAGAGCAATAAGATCGCTTTGGACTGCGAGGCTAAGCTGACAGACGTGTGCGATCTGTCAAATTCAAATCATGTTAAAATACATGAAGCCATAGGGGTCTCTTACGCTCACGCGCAACGAGGTTCCAATAATACCATGCAAGTGCTGGAGGTAGTTGAGATGTTGAGTGACGGTGAAGACTGCGTGCGCTCGGCATTGGTCAGTCTAATCAAAACAGCGAACGGTGCAATTTCGCGCCTTCGTTATACAAACTATCCTATGCTCCTATCACCAGATGACATAGTGGCCATTAAAAATCGTAAAATGTGTTGGGTTTGCAAGGGAGAATTTGATGATGGTGTTGGGAATGGGGGGAGGAGGAAGGTGATCGACCATGATCATTTGTGGCAGGAAATTACATCGGGAGGGAGTAACTTTAGAGGGGTAGCACACCAGTCATGCAATTTAAACGTTAGACAACAATATTTCGTACCTGTTTTTATACACAATTCCAATTATGACTTAAAGTTTGTTCTTCCAGCGTTGGCCCGCATTGCCAAGGGAGGAGTTGTAGATGACGCATGGATAGATGGTTCTTTTTCATATAATATCATACCCAAATCATCGGAGAAGCTACTGCTGCTAGAATTCATGTGGAAAACAGTTGACAAGGGTAACACGTGCCTGAATAAAATCCGTTTTTTAGACTCTTTCAGCTTCTTCCCCAAATCTTTAAGTCAATTGATTCAGGTGCAGAAAAGTGACAATTTTGATAGCTTCCCCCTCCTCAAACAGCGCTTCCCCGATGATGAAATGTATGATTTATTAACGTGTAAGGGTATATATCCATATGATTATTACAACTCTGGCTCGAGGCTAGATGAGGTGTCACTACCGCCCATTGAAGCTTTTTACAATTCTCTTACTGAGAGTGAGTGCACCACTAGCGACTACGAATTTGCTAAGAGGGTTTGGGCAAAGGGCGGATGTAAAAATGGGTGGGATTATTGTAAACTTTACTTGGCCAGTGACGTACTCACTCTTCTGGATATTGTGTGCAAAAATACGGATAAAATCTATGGGGAATTTGGGTTGGATTTAGGTTATTATTTTTCCACTCCCCATTTGGTGATGGACTTGATACTTAAAATCAGCAAAGAAGAAATAGGTCTGATCGCCGATGTGGATCAGCATCTGTTTGTAGAGAGATCAATGAGGGGTGGGTATGTTTTTCACGGGGATCGTATCATGAAAACTGATCCGAGTGGACAGCACACCGATGAAAAGTCGGACGCAGTTTTTTTGGATATGAATTCTCTTTACCCATCGGCAATGTCTCACTACTGTTTGCCGTGTGGCAATTATAAATGGCTTGACAATCCCTGTGCTTCGAATTTCCCCGACATTGCCAGTGTTGAGGAGAATGGGGCACAGGGATGGTTTTTTGAAATTGACGGTGAAATACCCATGGAAATCCATGACTCGGTAAAAGACTTTGTTTTTCCGTGCATAAATAGACCGGTGGGTAGGGACTCTCTGAGCCCCTACAATTTATCTTTAGTAGAGGACGGGATTATGCACTGGGTACCTTCAAAACAAAAACTAATTGCCGACCTCAACCCGAAACAGAATATCGTTGTTCATCACGTGCTATTGAAATGGATGGTGTCCAATGGTTTCAAGGTCACAAAGATTCATAGAGCCCTCCAATTTGATCAAAAGCCTTACATGAAAATGTTTATTGACACCTTTGTCAGTAAGCGTTCACAAGCGAAAACGAAAGTTGAAAAAGAAGTCTATAAACTCATTTTGAACTCAGCTTTCGTTAAATGTGCGAGAGCGTACGACACAGATGTCGATGTGACATTGTAACCAACCCCAAAGATTGTGCTCGAATCATTGCGGATCCAAACTTCACATCGTTCACAATCATAGACTCCAATATGGTGCTCCTACATCGCAAGAAAAGAAACATTGTATTAAATAAAAATATTGCAGGTGGAAGTTCAATAACTGAAATATCCAAGAAACTCATGTTGTCATTTTATTATAATGTATGCAAGGTACAGTGGCCGATTGAGGGGCAAGTTCAAGTGTACTACGGGGACACTGATTCACTCCTGTTAAAAGTCAAAACTGAAAATCTATTGAATGATTTGGAAAATGGCGAGTACATTAGCTCACGAATAGACTACACTAACTGGGACGAATCCCTCTACCCAGAGCTAGTGAAACGCCAGGCCCCAAATCAATTGTTAATGTTAAAATCTGAAACGGGTAGCGATCTGATATCCAGTGGTGTGTTTCCTGGACCGAAGGTATACTGTGTGGAAACGCACGGCAAGGATATGAAACAAGTTTGCAAGGGGGTACCTACACACTTTGTAAAAAATAATTTCGACATGAGTGTGTATAGAAACTGTGTGGAACGTAGTTTAGTGCCAAGGGCGAAAGTCATGGCGATTTGCTCTTTACAATTTAAAAACTACACAGTTAGAGTTGAGAAAAACGCCATGTCTGCCATATCGGACAAAGTCTATGTACTTGAGGATGGTGTGAAGGTACTACCACACGGTCATTATTTAATTTCAGACCGAGTTGAATGTACAGAGTACAGAAAACAACTCGGTCTAGAAAAATTAACTTAAATTCACAAAAAAAAAGTATAAATTGGGTGGGAGGGTTTTTTTGGGTAATTAGGTTTTTTTAATTCTTTTTTTTTCTATCACAATCAATTTTCAATGTGTGTGTGTTTGCAAGGCAGATCAATTTCCAGTATTTAATGCCAGCCCCGGCCCGGGCCCACCGCAGCGGGACACCGGCACCTGGCGCTTCCCGGCCCCGGCCGCCGCAGCGGCTGCCCCCGGCCGCCGTAGCGGCCACCCCCCCGGGGGGGGGGGGACCCCAAAATTTAAAACTCTGTAAATAAAAGTGATATTTCAAGTGCATTATTCCAATAAATGTTGTATTTTTTTATAAATAAATAAATAAAAAAAAAGTGTATTTATTTAAGTGTTTGTTTTTTTTCTAGTGGTTATGTAAATGTTGTATTTTTTTTTTATAAATAAATTAAAAACAAGTGTATTTTTTTTATTCATGTTTAATGTGCCTTTTTCAATGCAGTATTTTTTAAAAAGTATTGTCACTTTTTTTATGTATATAATAAAAGAAAATATTATTCTTTATTCTTCTTCTTCTTATTCTTGAACGGAGTAGTAATAGGGAAATTATTTAGTCATTAGACAGCCATAGTCTACAGTTAGTTGTCCAGGTGAACTGTTGAAGGGACCATGTATCAATTTAAAACACCATTCAGATCGTTTCTGTATGGACCGTCAATGTCGGGCAAAACAACACTCTTAACTAAAATAATTAAAAATTGTGATAAAATGTTTGTGGAAAAGCCGAAAAAAATCTACTATTGCTATAGTATTTGGCAGGAGTCATATGATAAAATAAAAGCAATTGCTGCCACGACAGGGTTGGTGCAGATACAATTCATACAGGGACTTGATGTTTTCAGCATTATTGAACAAAACTCTTGGTTGATCATTGATGATCTGGCTGAATCTATTGAACAATGGTCCCAGGAAATGCTACAATTGTTCACTGTTCGCTCTCATCATGAACAGATTTCCGTTACTCTGGTTCTACACAATCTCTTTCATCAGAGCAAATGTATGCGAACACTTGCATTGAACTGCACCTACTATATCATCTACAGAGTTGTTCGTGATTCTAGCTCGCTAATAACTCTCAATAAACAAACCTATCCGGGAGCCCCCAAATTTCTGCTCTCAGCATACAATCAGGCAACTAATAAACCCTACGGCTACATCCTATTGGATCTTAATCAAAATACACCCGAGGATCTGCGTGTAGTCACAGATATTTTTGACAATGAAATTACAGTATATCTCCCCGTGAACACTAAAAAGACCTATTAGTTGCTATCATGACACTGAAGAAACTACATGAAAATAGACATTTGTTTTCAGTTCTAAGCACTTCAAAACCTCCGCTTAGGAAAGCAATACTCAAACCTGGTATTGACAACGATTTCATTAATCTAATATCCGAACTTTGTTTAAATTTGACCGAGGGTAATGTTCAAGTGCCAGAAATAGTTAAGCAACAGGCAAAGCAACATCGTTCCATTGTACGTACATTGGCCTCTAAAAAGAAAGGAAAGAATTTCAAAAGGAAACGACTTCTTCAGGCGGGCGGTAGCTTTTTCACACTTTTACTGCCAATAATTGCAGGACTTGTAAACAGTTTTCTCTAAAGAGAGAGAGAGAGAGAGAGAGAGAATGGCAAAACCCTATAAATTGATGCCAATAGAACTCGCTCTCTCACCCGTCGAACACTTTGAGAACAATCTGAGTAAATTCCTTGACAATGAAAATATTGAGGATGATAAAAAACTGCTTTTACTTCAAGATGCACTTCCCCGAGTGGGCAAACACAAGTCCTATCGGTCGAAGCCCACTGCTGCTGCTGCTGATCCCCAAAAAGAATCATCTCCTCAGGATTCTGCTGCTGCTGGAACACAATTGAAGAAGGAGGAATTGGATTCGATTGTAATGAAAATTGGAAATCTAATGCCCCACTCATATCGTGAACAAAGTAAACGACTCCTAGCCTATCTCTTGGAAAGTGATCACATTCAAGTTGAGAGCAATGGAAAAGGGATTATAATTCAGAGCAAGAGCTATAATCTACTTGATTTAATCTATGATATGGTTACAAATCGTAAAGGACTATTATCATTTGACACTCATCTATACAACTTTCTAAATACATTAAACTTCCCCAAAAGTCTTATTGGCAATAGACAAATTCTAAAAAAAATAAATGAACATGCATCATCGTCATCATCATCATCAACAACAACATTGACACCATTAAAAAATGAACTTGAAGAAGAAGATTTTAAATCAATTTTGGAAAATACTAGCACACCACTGATAGCTAGACAAAAGCGAAGACGTATCAAGTCATCATCACCACCACCACCACCACCAACGGCCAGTATACAAAAGGGTAGCGGTCGTTACACAACGTGTTTACGTTCAAAATGGTTGAAGTTCTGAAAGGTGTTTATGAAAATATTGGTGAGGCGGGGAGTTTAAGTTCCCCCACCACTCTTTCCAAAGTCACTGGTGTTCACACTAAAAGTGTACAAGACTATCTACAAAATGAATCAAGTTACACTCTGCATAGAAATCATAGACTTCGTGCCAATCAATATTGAAAAACTAAAGCCTTTTACCCACTGCATATAATGCAAGCAGATCTCCTGACTCTAGATGAGCTTCAACGACGTCACAATACACCGTACAAGTACATTCTACTTGCAATCAGTGTTTATAGTCGCCATGCATATGCAATTCCATTGCGATCAAAGAGAGGTGTTGAAGTTGCTCAGGCCATTGAAAGTATTCTCCAACAGGATTCATATAAAAAAATTCAAACGGATCGCAGTAGTGAATTTGTTAATCCCCATGTTGCAAAAGTACTAGAGAAATATAGTACACTGCTCTATCATAGTCACAGTCCTATAAAGGCTGCATTGGCCGAACGATTGATAAGAACTATTCGACTTTTAATTTCAAGATATTGTACATTGAAAAATGCATCGGCTTTTATTCGTGATCTTGATAAAATCATGTTGATTTATAATCAACGACCTCATCGATCATTGTCCAACTCTACGCCAACGGAAGTTCGTCATTCTGATCATGATACAATTGACACCTTTATTAAACAGTATTCCAATGAATCGTCGGCTGTAAAGAAGATGAAAAATAAATTCAATGTTGGTGATACTGTTGGAATTAATAGAACAACTAATGTTTTTGAAAAGGGGAATTACTTGTGGTCCACAGAACTTTTTAAGGTGGCAAAAATCCTAGACACTAAACCCATAACTTATCGCCTGCGTGATACCAAAGATGAGGAGATTCTCGGCGGCTTTTATGACTATGAACTACAAAAAGTTAAAAATGCTAGTGAAATCTATCAAATTGAAAAGATATTAAAGAGACGTACTCGCAGGGGTAAGAAACAGTTACTTGTTCGGTGGCTAGGATACAACTCTGATTTTGATTCTTGGATCGGTGTTGAAGATATTGACAATGCCCAATGATTTCTATGTAACAGTCATGTCCAACGTTTCCGATCCTCTCTACAATGACTTGAATACGACAAGTGATTTTTGGACAAAACTCTCCCCTGCCATCAAATTTGACGGTGCGTATGAAGTGGCTCTTGTCGACTGTATTCTCAAAAATACCTATGACATCCTGAGAAAGGATCGTGTGTATGATATAAAAGTTATACCATTCGATTGGATACTCTTTGTCGACTATGAATGGGTTGAAGCACTTAAATCTAGTGACTATCCATATGTCAGTTTGAAATACATTGAATATGATAATATGGGAGATTTGTGTCGTGCAATCAATAGAAAAATCTCATATCGTAGGAATGGTACATTCCATTTTAATTATTCATTAGAACAAGATAGGATATACATTACCTCACCTGTTGACACTGAAACAATTGTTCTCAATGATAATCTGAGAGATGTTCTTGGCTTTAAACAGAATATGATCAATGGGAAAATGCTGGCACCGTTTACGGGATGGATCAAGTTATTTTTGCTGATTATCCACCTGGTTTTGCCTCGGACTCTTGCATATTTCTCTATGCATCCTTTGTGGAAACATCGAGAGTCGGTAATTCAAATGTCCCCCTCCTACGTGTTCTTGAACGAAAAACAACTCATGAACTTGTTCATCACTATAATATAAAGCATCTTCAGTATGTTCCTGTAAACACTTCGTATTTGGAACTCTGTCAGTTAGCACTAAGAAGTGAATTGGGTGATCCTCTAGCAATAACAAAAGGCCTAGCAGTGATTACCTGTCATTTTCGACCCATTGTTAACGACAGCACAATCACCT
Organism: Artemia sinica; assembly: GCA_027921565.1. Lineage (NCBI taxonomy): Eukaryota > Metazoa > Arthropoda > Branchiopoda > Anostraca > Artemiidae > Artemia > Artemia sinica. The sequence continues at coordinate 20,417,151 of CM051262.1, forward strand.
AAAATGAACAATAGGAGAATTCCATTTGTCTGTCCCGATATCGATTGTTATGTTGGTGCTTTGAGTCCACGTCAAATAGGCAATGGATTGGACTACTACAAGGGGCGTACTACAATGTCTGGCTATAGTCTTGGTAGTTGGTTTGCTAGGCTATTTCGTTCTGCACTACCCCTTGCCAGAAAATATCTTGTACCTGCTGCATCAAATTTTGCTTCCCCCACACTACAGGACTGGGGGTCGGGCAAGAATTTCAAGGAGAGTGTTAAGGAAAATATTAGATCTTCAGCAAGAGCCGTTGGTGAGCAACTAAAATCTCGACAAAATGGGGAGGGATTGAAAAGGATGCGTTCGCGTCATTCACTCATCAGTCTCCACCCAGGCAGGAAGCAAAGGACATCAACAAGGACTTTGAGGAATAAAACAAGGAAGCCCAATAAGCAGAAGAAAAAGAAAAAGATTGTTAGATCAAAGAAGGATTTCTTCTCTTAAGATGACTTATCTCCCCCACAAGGAATCATATCCATCAATTAGTTCCTCATTGAATCTATTCAATGCTGAAAATGTTGATGTCAGTGTCAAGTATGGCTACTATGAACAATTTCACCCCCAACAACCCCTCTCGGAAAATATACACTTTCAAATATTTTCCAATGAAGACTATTTCATTGATTTGTCGTCAACATTTATTGATTTAAATGTTGTGGTGAAGAAAAAGTCAGATAATACAACTCCAAATGCCGGCGATGGTCTCTCTAATGAAAACTGTATTCTACACAACCTATTCAAACAAATTAATGTATTTATTAATGGAACATTGGTGAGCACTAGCAATAATTTATCAAACTATGCAAGCTACATACAATTTATGATGATGACACCAAAGGCGTACAAGGAGTTGAGAGGACAATCATTAGGCTATGAATATCGATCAGGTGTTGATACTGACGGTGAGTTGACTACTGCAGTGACCCAGGAGTATCATCTAGTTGGAAAATTAAATCATGAGATATTCAATATATCCCAATGGCTACCCCCCAATGTCAAGATTGACATAAAGTTACAGATGGCCCCATCAAATTTTATTTTGAGAAAAACACTTCCTGCAGCACCCGATGCAAATGTTATTATCACATCGGCAATTCTCCACGTCCGAAAACAACAGGTTATGAGCTCTGTTGTATTGGCAGTGGAAAAGCTAAGAGCCAATGGCAACAACATTAAACTTCTTGTTCCCCATACGATCACCAATCAACGTCACATTGCCACCGGTTCTCGTAGCTATAGCGATTCATCATTTATCAATGGAGAAATCCCATCAAAATTGGCTTTGGCCTTTGTGAAGAGTGGCAGTGCCGTTGGATCCTGGACTGAATCCCCCCACGATTTTAATTTTTTTGGTCTAGCTAGCCTTGTGTGCAAAGTGAATGGTATTCCACTTTACACTCTATCATTTGACAAAAAAATCCTATAGAACTCTTTACGAGTTGACTATGCAATCCCTAGTTCATGATTCTCAACTATTTGAAAATGGAATAACCGATTCAATGTTTTCAAAAAATCATGGGGTTATTGTTTTGGATTTGTCTGGCACACAGGATATGACAATAGTACGAACAGGGAATGTACGTTTAGAGTGTACATTTGCCAATGCTCTGACCGAGAGTATCACGCTAATATCACTGAGTCAATTTGAAACCTATTGGGAAATCACGCCCGACGGCAGTGTTCTACTAGACCTAGCACCATGAACACAAACCAAATAATCAACGTATTTAGTATGGATCCATACATGTCCCGGTACAAGTCCTATTGCATACCTTCGGACTTCATTGAAAAAATTCCAAGTGTTAACAACACCCTAATCATTGTTAATAGCAGTCCGTCGACTTTGAAGACCGGTCATTGGCTATGCATCTTTCAAACAGCGAAGAATATTGAATTTTTTGACCCTCTTGGTCTATCGTATAAATTCTACGCACCATATATCAGCAACTTTATCGAAAGCAGGGGGAAAACCATTATTCAAAATCAACGAAGAGTACAGGATTTAGCAACTAAGACATGTGGCTTTCATGCACTACTCTTTTTCATGTTCAGATGTCGTGGCTACACCTACAAGCAGTTTCTCGACATCTACGTTGACTTACCTCGGTTGAACGACTTTCTAGTGGAGAATATACTTACAAGTGTATTTAATATTGATTTTAGTGCCCTGAGAATAAAATGTTCTAAAGATGTATGTGAAATTGTTTATTAATAAAAAAAAAATTATACACATGATAAAAACGACTTTTCTACTCTTTAGATTTCATCCACTACTAGGTATCTGTCGACAACAACTAGGGCAGGTAGATTATCTGAATTCACAGTGTACTGATCCTGATGTACTGCAATGTCAGGGTCACATTTTCTACAGTAGAGTGTGACTTCACTCTTGTCATATCTCTTTGTATAGTCAATGATACTATTCTCATTCATTCTATAGAATTCACATGTTTCAATTTGCTTATTTGAAGCAATTTCACAAACAGTGTCCTCAAGTGTCGAATCACATTCCGTCACTGCCAAATAAAAATCAGTGGGCTTGTAATCATAACACCCAGTGTCTTCACAACGATGACGTAGAAACCATATTCTTTTGTTGTTCCAACAGTTGAATCGTTGACCCGGTTCCTCCTCCCAGAACAATCTAAAACCACGACGATACCAATCTCGTAGCAATAAACTAAAATCACGGTTAGGATTCTTTCCAATCATACCGGGATATGTACTCTCCCACTGATTACATTTATCATAATGACAATTGGAGCATAGGTGGCCTCTAGGATGAGAGTCACACACCTCTTCAAGACAGGAATTACAACCTTTAATTTGTACAGCATATCCTCTATGCAATTTACAAGGGTTGCATAATCTACACTTTTCATCATACTCCTCAATCATTGTGCAATTCTCACATGATGATGACCAACTGCCCAGTGAGTACATACATAACGGACATGTATGGAACATTTTGTCATGTGTTGACACTCTCACTACCACAATGAAACTGAGCTAGCAACAACAAAAATTGTCTGAGATAGAGAGAGAGAGGAGTAAATCATCCTTGAGCACCATCTTTCTCATGAAAAAAGTCCTAAATTTCAAAACTAATGTTTAAAAGCATATCCACAATATCATTTTGCCGTGTCGTGATCAATATATCAATAAATTGTGTAAATGCATTTGAACCACGATGTAGAAGCTTCATACAATAGTCTAATGATGGAGAATCAGTTTTCATTATATCGACAAGCATTCCCCGAGAAAATATCTTCCTTTGAATAGACAACTCTAGAAAATCATCATCTAGAATCAAACGTTTTTCCATAAGAACTAGATTCCTCATGATTCGCTCTTTCTCGAATCTATCTATTTTTAGAGTCCTAACTCTCTCACAACCAACTTCAGACTAACCAGAATTTCTTTTTTCTACTCTAGAAAATATACGCTAGTCTACTATAGAAAGAAAGAAAAATATCATTGATTTAGAAACATTTTTATTGAACATAATTACAAAAATAATATTCACTGATGCATTTTGTTCTCATCAATATATTTCGATAGGACATCTAATGCTGACCGAAGTTTATTTATATGGAGAATATTCACTTTTCCAGCAAAACATAGTTGCTCCTCCTGCTTAAACTTGCTTAATGATATCACGTATCTCGCATACATAATGTCCCATTCAAGACATAGTCTACAGCCAGCGGTTATTTCCACAGCTACATTGGGTACTCGTATATCGTTGCTGCTGCTGCTGTCGGTTCCATCATTAATCTCCAATAGTGTAAATGCACCACTCATTTTTTCTCCACTAATATCCTCTCAAATAAACTACTCTCTCTCTCTGAATTCAATTCTCTTACTAATATGAAATACAATGAAAATTACTCCTTATATCCGAATCCAACTACTAATCAAGTTAGTGTGTCCACCACTCTCTCTCTCTGTTTGACCTCCAAAAATGAGTGTCATAATAGAAAACCTGTCTAGCAACCCATGAAGAGTTCATTGTAATAGGCAAATGCCCCTGGTAACCCAATTACTTGAAAGTACACGCACATATCCATGCCTCAGGCTTGTGAAAGTGCATGTGTAATCAGCGCTAATTGGGCGCTTACTACTGGTAACTCATTCAATATCATCCTTGAAAAAGGAAATTAGAAATACTCCACCACTTTTCCACCTGGATGCCTCTCTTTCCATGTGGTCAAAAGCGCGGAACCTGGGCCACCCTGATACTGGTTCGGCCGTCTCAGACTTACGTTCGGCCACGTGACAAAGAAACAGAAGAGTGGCCAGGGTAATATTAAAACTTGCTTTTTGGCTACAAAATTAAGAAAAAAAATGGTCAATGAAAAAAAACAACTGCAAAACCAATTTCAGTAAGGTTTAAGAAAAAAACTAAAGGGTATTAATTTCAAATTATAAATTCACTGATCAACGCCAAAAGTAAGTTGCTCTGCTAATCTTGATGTTCTACCTGTCAGCAGTTACAGTTTCATTTCAACTTCTGTCTTTAAGACACTATTCGTCTCGTTAGCTAGCGCGAAGTACTTCTGGGCCCTGGGCTATAAGCAAAAGTTAGCAAACTTCGTAGATTTGTTATCGTTTTCTTTGGCTAATTTCTCACCTTTATTTTGTCAAATACAGTTAACTTACTAAAAACACTTAATAAAGACTGATTTTTGGAGATAGTCTAGGGTCATATTTGGCTCATTAACCTTTCCCTATTCCCTCGTAATGAGCCAACCACGACTCTATACTATATGCAAAAGTTTTTTTTTTAGTTTACTTTATTTCGCATCATGAACCAACTGCTAATGATAAATCAGCCAAAAAATCAATAACGAGTCCGCAAAATTATGTACCGCTGTTTATAGCCTAGGGCCAAAAAAGGTTAAAATGTTTTAGGAATAAGCTCAAATATAAACTTCTGATACATACTCTTTGAAGCCTTTATTTCCCTTGATCAAGTCTTTTATCCTGAAATGTTAAATGAAAAATTTATCGGATAGTGGTTGGTTTCCCTACGTGTATTCACTCAGAAAGTGTTTGTTGATCCTACTATGTAATTACGTTTAGCTATTTTTAATAAAAAAAAATACCTCTACAGACATAAATAACACCTCTGGAGCAATTCAGCCTATTTAACAGATCATTTCCCTATAGATATTCCATATTCTGTTTACATATGCATATGCTTTCTTATTCTAAGCTTAATAACACACAAATGCCTAAATATATTGTCAACATTAAAAAAAAGATGCAGCACTGGACCCTTAAAGTCCAAACCGACGGTGCTAATATCCGCTCCATAGCCCTTAGTAGACTAGAACATTATACTTCTATGGCCCCTATGTACCAAACAGGTTTTTCTGGTAGGTATTCTAGTAGTCCTATTCTACAGGGCATTACACCTTTGCCAAGAGATTTACGCAATACCGGTCCTATAGCTAATACTTCTACGACGCTGATTAAGGACAAGTTTTTCTGGCATACAGACAGGTTTTTTTTTTTTTTGTTTAGCATTTGCAAAAAAGGGGTAATTAGTGATTGGAAAATTTTTTAATGCTTTTACAATTGGATATGTTTGATTAACCTTTGCAAAAAAAGGGGTAATGGGATTTGCGAATTGGAGGTAATAATTTATTTTAGTAAAGTAATTATTTATTTAGTAAAGTAATAATTTATTTTAGTAAAGTAATAATTTACTTTAGTAAAGTAATAATTTATTTTCTGTATTGTATATTCAAGAGGTGAAATCAATAAAGAGCTTGGAATTGAGTTTTATGGATGATATGGAAAAATGGCACATGTTAAATATTCGGGTAAACATACGACTAAGAAACGCTTTACTATAAATAAGGCTATCGTGTTTTTCCGATTTTTTCTAGGCGGGGCGATTTTCTAGGATTTTCTATTTAGTTTAAATAATTCTAGGAGGAATTGAGTTTTATGGATGATATGGAAAAATGGCACATGTTAAATATTCGGGTAAACATACGACTATAAATAAGGCTATTGTGTCTTTCTGAACTTTCTGTGCGAGGCAGGGGTAACTATTTAGTTTAAATAATTCTAGGAGGAATTGAGTTTTATGGATGGTATGGAAAAATGGTACTTGTTAAATATTCGGGTAAACATACGACTAAGAAACGCTTCACTATAAATAAGGCTATCGTGTTTTTCTGAACTTTCTGTGCGAGGCAGGGGTAACTATTTAGTTTAAATAATTCTAGGAGGAATTGAGTTTTATGGATGGTATGGAAAAATGGTACTTGTTAAATATTCGGATAAACATACGACTAAGAAACGCTTCACTATAAATAAGGCTATCGTGTTTTTCCGAATTTTTCTAGGCGGGGGTAAACTATTTAGTTTAAATAATTCTAGGAGGAATTGAGTTTTATGGATGGTATGGAAAAATGGTACTTGTTAAATATTCGGATAAACATACGACTAAGAAACGCTTCACTATAAATAAGGCTATCGTGTTTTTCCGAACTTTCTAGGGCGGGGGTAACTATTTAGTTTAAATAATTCTAGGAGGAATTGAGTTTTATGGATGATATGGAAAAATGGTACTTGTTAAATATTCGGGTAAACATACGACTAAGAAACGCTTCACTATAGATAAGGCTATCGTGTTTTTCCGAACTTTATAGGGCAGGGGTAAGTATTTAGTTTAAATAATTCTAGGAGGAATTGAGTTTTATGGATGGTATGGAAAAATGGTACTTGTTAAATTTTCGGGTAAACATACAACTAAGAAACGCTTCACTATAAATAAGGCTATCGTGTTTTTCCGATTTTTCTAGACGGGGGTAACTATTTAGTTTAAATAATTCTAGGAGGAATTGAGTTTTATGGATGGTATGGAAAAATGGTACTTGTTAAATATTCGGGTAAACATACGACTAAGAAACGCTTCACTATAAATAAGGCTATCGTGTTTTTTCCGAACTTTCTAGGGCAGGGGTAACTATTTAGTTTAAATAATTCTAGGAGGAATTGAGTTTTATGGATGATATGGAAAAATGGTACTTGTTAAATATTCGGGTAAACATACGACTAAGAAACGCTTCACTATAGATAAGACTATCGTGTTTTTCCGAACTTTCTAGGGCGGGGGTAACTATTTAGTTTAAATAATTCTAGGAGGAATTGAGTTTTATGGATGGTATGGAAAAATGGTACTTGTTAAATATTCGGATAAACATACGACTAAGAAACGCTTCACTATAAATAAGGCTATCGTGTTTTTTCCGAACTTTCTAGGGCAGGGGTAACTATTTAGTTTAAATACATTCTAGGAGGAATTGAGTTTTATGGATGGTATGGAAAAATGGTACTTGTTAAATATTCGGGTAAACATACGACTAAGAAACGCTTCACTATAAATAAGGCTATCGTGTTTTTCCGATTTTTCTAGGCAGGGGTAACTATTTAGTTTAAATAATTCTAGGAGGAATTGAGTTTTATGGATGGTATGGAAAAATGGTACTTGTTAATATTCGGATAAACATACGACTAAGAAACGCTTCACTATAAATAAGGCTATCGTGTTTTTCGGAACTTTCTAGGGCGGGGGTAACTATTTAGTTTAAATAATTCTAGGAGGAATTGAGTTTTATGGATGATATGGAAAAATGGTACTTGTTAAATATTCGGGTAAACATACGACTAAGAAACGCTTCACTATAGATAAGGCTATCGTGTTTTTCCGAACTTTATAGGGCAGGGGTAAGTATTTAGTTTAAATAATTCTAGGAGGAATTGAGTTTTATGGATGGTATGGAAAAATGGTACTTGTTAAATATTCGGATAAACATACGACTAAGAAACGCTTCACTATAAATAAGGCTACAGTGTTTTTCTGAACTTTCTAGGGCGGGGGGTAACTATTTAATTTAAATAATTCTAGGAGGAATTGAGTTTTATGGATGGTATGGAAAAATGGTACTTGTTAAATTTTCGGGTAAACATACAACTAAGAAACGCTTCACTATAAATAAGGCTATCGTGTTTTTCCGATTTTTCTAGACGGGGGTAACTATTTAGTTTAAATAATTCTAGGAGGAATTGAGTTTTATGGATGGTATGGAAAAATGGTACTTGTTAAATATTCGGGTAAACATACGACTAAGAAACGCTTCACTATAATAAGGCTATCGTGTTTTTTCCGAACTTTCTAGGGCAGGGGTAACTATTTAGTTTAAATAATTCTAGGAGGAATTGAGTTTTATAGATGATATGGAAAAATGGTACTTGTTAAATATTCGGGTAAACATATGACTAAGAAACGCTTCACTATAAATAAGGCTATCGTGTTTTTCCGAACTTTATAGGGCGGGGTAAGTATTTAGTTTAAATAATTCTAGGAGGAATTGATTTTTATGGGTGGTACGGAAAAATGGTACGTGTTAAATATTCGGGTAAACATTCGACTATAAATAAGGCTATCGCGTCTTCCTGAACTTTCTGTTGGAGGCTTTTCTTGATAAAACATAGCCGTGACTACATCAGATGGTTTTGTGGTGCAGTGAGTTGTTACTAGTAGTAGTATTTTCGTGTTTTTTGCAAGCCATTCATACTATACCTTAAATGCATTCAGATATTTTCTTGATAAAACATAGCCGTGACTACATCAGATGGTTTTGTAGTGCAGTGAGTTGTTACTAGTAGTAGTATTTTCGTGTTTTTTGCAGGTCATTCATACTATACCTTAAATGCATTCAGATATTTTCTTGATAAAACATAGCCGTGACTACATCAGATGGTTTTGTAGTGCAGTGAGTTGTTGCTAGTAGTAGTATTTTCGTGTTTTTTGCAAGCCATTCATACTATACCTTAAATACATTCAGATATTTTCTTGATAAAACATAGTCGTGACTACATCAGATGGTTTTGTAGTGCAGTGAGTTGTTACTAGTAGTAGTATTTTCGTATTTTTTGCAAGCCATTCATACTATACCTTAAATGCATTCAGATATTTTCTTGATAAAACATAGCCGTGACTACATCAGATGGTTTTGTAGTGCAGTGAGTTGTTACTAGTAGTAGTATTTTCGTGTTTTTTGCAAGCCATTCATACTATACCTTAAATGCATTCAGATATTTTCTTGATAAAACATAGCCGTGACTACATCAGATGGTTTTGTAGTGCAGTGAGTTGTTACTAGTAGTAGTATTTTCGTGTTTTTTGCAAGCCATTCATACTATACCTTAAATGCATTCAGATATTTTCTTGATCAAACATAGCCGTGACTACATCAGATGGTTTTGTAGTGCAGTGAGTTGTTACTAGTAGTAGTATTTTCGTGTTTTTTGCAAGCCATTCATACTATACCTTAAATGCATTCAGATATTTTCTTGATAAAACATAGCCGTGACTACATCAGATGGTTTTGTAGTGCAGTGAGTTGTTACTAGTAGTAGTATTTTCGTGTTTTTTGCAAGCCATTCATACTATACCTTAAATGCATTCAGATATTTTCTTGATCAAACATAGCCGTGACTACATCAGATGGTTTTGTGAAGCAGTGAGTTGTTACTAGTAGTAGCACTTTCGTGTTTTTTGCAAGCCATTCATACTATACCTTAAATGCATTCAGATATTTTCTTGATAAAACATAGCCGTGACTACATCAGATGGTTTTGTAGTGCAGTGAGTTGTTACTAGTAGTAGTATTTTCGTGCTTTTTTGCAAGCCATTCATACTATACCTTAAATGCATTCAGATATTTTCTTGATCAAACATAGCCGTGACTACATCAGATGGTTTTGTAGTGCAGTGAGTTGTTACTAGTAGTAGCACTTTTCGTGTTTTTTGCAAGCCATTCATACTATACCTTAAATGCATTCAGATATTTTCTTGATCAAACATAGCCGTGACTACCTCAGATGGTTTTGTAGTGCAGTGAGTTGTTACTAGTAGTAGTTTTTTCGTGTTTTTTGCAAGCCATTCATACTATACCTTAAATGCATTCAGATATTTTCTTGATAAAACATAGTCGTGACTACATCAGATGGTTTTGTAGTGCAGTGAGTTGTTACTAGTAGTAGTATTTTCGTGTTTTTTGCAAGCCATTCATACTATACCTTAAATGCATTCAGATATTTTCTTGATAAAACATAGCCGTGACTACATCAGATGGTTTTGTAGTGCAGTGAGTTGTTACTAGTAGTAGTATTTTCGTGTTTTTTGCAAGCCATTCATACTATACCTTAAATGCATTCAGATATTTTCTTGATCAAACATAGCCGTGACTACATCAGATGGTTTTGTAGTGCAGTGAGTTGTTACTAGTAGTAGTATTTTCGTGTTTTTTGCAAGCCATTCATACTATACCTTAAATGCATTCAGATATTTTCTTGATCAAACATAGCCGTGACTACATCAGATGGTTTTGTAGTGCAGTGAGTTGTTACTAGTAGTAGTATTTTCGTGTTTTTTGCAAGCCATTCATACTATACCTTAAATGCATTCAGATATTTTCTTGATAAAACATAGCCGTGACTACATCAGATGGTTTTGTAGTGCAGTGAGTTGTTACTAGTAGTAGTATTTTCGTGTTTTTTGCAAGCCATTCATACTATACCTTAAATGCATTCAGATATTTTCTTGATCAAACATAGTCGTATTACATCAGATGGTTTTGTAGTGCAGTGTGTTGTTACTAGTAGTAGTATTTTCGTGTTTTTTGCAAGCCATTCATACTATACCTTAAATGCATTCAGATATTTTTCTTGATCAAACGTAGCCGTGACTACCTCAGATGGTTTTGTAGTGCAGTGAGTTGTTACTAGTAGTAGTATTTTCGTGTTTTTTGCAAGCCATTCATACTATACCTTAAATGCATTCAGATATTTTCTTGATAAAACATAGCCGTGACTACATCAGATGGTTTTGTAGTGCAGTGAGTTGTTACTAGTAGTAGTATTTTCGTGTTTTTTGCAAGCCATTCATACTATACCTTAAATGCATTCAGATATTTTCTTGATCAAACATAGCCGTGACTACATCAGATGGTTTTGTAGTGCAGTGAGTTGTTACTAGTAGTAGTATTTTCGTGTTTTTTGCAAGCCATTCATACTATACCTTAAATGCATTCAGATATTTTCTTGATCAAACGTAGCCGTGACTACATCAGATGGTTTTGTAGTGCAGTGAGTTGTTACTAGTAGTAGTATTTTCGTGTTTTTTGCAAGCCATTATATTTTCGTGTATTTATATTTCTTTTGATCAAGATATTTTCTTGATCAAACATAGCCGTGACTACATCAGATGGTTTTGTAGTGCAGTGAGTTGTTACTAGTAGTAGTATTTTCGTGTTTCTTGCAAGCCATTCATGCTATACCTTAAATGCATTCAGATATTTTCTTGATAAAACATAGCCGTGACTACATCAGATGGTTTTGTAGTGCAGTGAGTTGTTACTAGTAGTAGTATTTTCGTTTTTTTTGCAACATTCATTCTATCCTTAATGCACAAACAATTTTCACTTAGCTACACGATGTAAAAATTTAATTCAAGAAATTATGAAAAATTCTCAGTAAGTAGCAATTTCTTTCTTGAAGTCAACTCTTGGATACACAATACGGAAATTTCATTCAAGAAATTATAAAAATATTTGTAAGTAAGTAACAAGCTCTTTATTGATTTCACCTCTTGAATATACAGTACAGATACTTCATTCAAGAAACGTGATTAAACACGTTTTGAAACTACATGCTTCCCAAAATAATATAAAAATTTTCCACTTCAGTTCAGACAAAAGTTATACTATGATTGTGATTATTTTCCATGAAGATAAAAAGTTTCATTTTAATTCTAAATTTTCTTAAATTCAATTCCGACCTTTCTCGCTTGGCACCTTTACAAATGAGCGGGGATTCCCCCACCGGTTCCTACACATTGCAAAAAAGTGGGCTCAGATATTTTCTTGATAAAACATAGCCGTGACTACATCAGATGGTTTTGTGGTGCAGTGAGTTGTTACTAGTAGTAGTATTTTCGTGTTTTTTGCAAGCCATTCATACTTTTCAAGCCATTCATACTATACCTTAAATGCATTCAGATATTTTCTTGATAAAACATAGCCGTGACTACATCAGATGGTTTTGTGGTGCAGTGAGTTGTTACTAGTAGTAGCACTTTCGTGTTTTTATTGCGTAGTAGAATTTTAGGGTTTTTTTTTTTTGCAAGTCATTCATACTATACCTTAAATGCATTCAGATATTTTCTTGATAAAACATAGCCGTGACTACGTCAGATAGTTTTGTGGTGCAGTGAGTTGTTACTAGTAGTAGTATTTTCGTGTTTTTTGCAAGCCATTCATACTTTTCAAGCCATTCATACTATACCTTAAATGCATTCAGATATTTTCTTGATAAAACATAGCCGTGACTACATCAGATGGTTTTTTTTTGCAAGCCATTCATACTATACCCTAAATGCATTCAGATATTTTCTTGATAAAACATAGCCGTGACTACATCAGATGGTTTTGTAGTGCAGTGAGTTGTTACTAGTAGTAGTATTTTCGTTTTATTGCATTTTTTTTCTCTTTATCACAAAACATTTTCACTTAGCTACACGATGTAAAAATTTATTTCAAGAAATTATGAAAAAATTCTCAGTAAGTAACAATTTCTTTCTTGAAGGCAACTCTTGGATACACAATACGGAAATTTCATTCAAGAAATTATAAAAATATTTGTAAGTAAGTAACAAGCTCTTTATTGATTTCACCTCTTGAATATACAGTACAGATACTTCATTCAAGAAACGTGATTAAACACGTTTTGAAACTACATGCTTCCCAAAATAATGTAAAAATTTTCCACTTCAGTTCAGACAAAAGTTATACTATGATTGTGATTATTTTCCATGAAGATAAAAAGTTTCATTTTAATTCTAAATTTTCTTAAATTCAATTCCTACCTTTCTCGCTTGGCACCTTTACAAAAGAGCGGGGATTCCCCCACCAGTTCCTACACATTGCAAAAAAGTGGGCTCAGATATTTTCTTGATAAAACATAGCCGTGACTACATCAGATGGTTTTGTGGTGCAGTGAGTTGTTACTAGTAGTAGTATTTTCGTGTTTTTTGCAAGCCATTCATACTTTTCAAGCCATTCATACTATACCTTCAATGCATTCAGATATTTTCTTGATAAAACATAGCCGTGACTACATCAGATGGTTTTTTTTTGCAAGCCATTCATACTATACCCTAAATGCATTCAGATATTTTCTTGATAAAACATAGCCTTGACTACATCAGATGGTTTTGTAGTGCAGTGAGTTGTTACTAGTAGTAGTATTTTCGTTTTTTTTTGCATTTTTTTTTCTCTTTATCACAAACAATTATCACTTAGCTACACGATGTAAAAATTTAATTCAAGAAATTATGAAAAAATTCTCAGTAAGTAACAATTTCTTTCTTGAAGTCAACTCTTGGATACACAATACGGAAATTTCATTCAAGAAATTATAAAAATATTTGTAAGTAAGTAACAAGCTCTTTATTGATTTCACCTCTTGAATATACAGTACAGATACTTCATTCAAGAAACGTGATTAAACACGTTTTGAAACTACATGCTTCCCAAAATAATATAAAAATTTTCCACTTCAGTTCAGACAAAAGTTATACTATGATTGTGATTATTTTCCATTAAGATAAAAAGTTTCATTTTAATTCTAAATTTTCTTAAATTCAATTCCGACCTTTCTCGCTTGGCACCTTTCCAAATGAGCGGGGATTCCCCCACCGGTTCCTACACATTGCAAAAAAGTGGGCAGTACGAAAACTCCACGTTTTCAACCAGACTGGTTTTTTAGCTAAATCTTTGGAAACAGCCCAGCCTCTATTTCTGACCGCTTAAGTTTTGATGTTAGTCTTGTCAGTCAAAGCTATGACCTTGAGAAAAGAGCTTGAGAAAATTGCCTGATTATCGAAAATGGGGGAAACATCCTCCAAAAGTCGACAGGAATGCCCCCCTCCAACGCTTTCTCGGTTATGTTGAATAAAATATGCAAAGTCGACATAACTTTATTTCATTTTTTTTAAGGTTAATTTAGACGATTTTTTAGCTAAATCTTTGGAAACAACCCAGCCTCTATTTCTGACCATTTAAGTTTTGATGTTAGTGTTGTCAGTCAAAAGCTATGACCTTGAGAAAAGAGCTTGAGAAAATTGCCTGATTATCGAAAAATGGGGGAAACATCCTCCAAAAGTCGACAGGAATGCCCCCCTCCAGCGCTTTCTCGGTTATGTTGAATAAAATATGCAAAGTCGACATAGCTTTATTTCATTTTTTTAAGGTTAATTTAGACGAGGTTACGTGCGCGCACGTAACCTCGAGTTTTATGGATGTTTTAGTTTATTGAGTTTTATGGATGATATGGAAAAATGGCACATGTTAAATATTCTGGTAAACATACGACTAAGAAACGCTTTACTATAAATAAGGCTATCGTGTTTTTCCGATTTTTTCTAGGCGGGGCGATTTTCTAGGATTTTCTATTTAGTTTAAATAATTCTAGGAGGAATTGAGTTTTATGGATGATATGGAAAAATGGCACATGTTAAATATTCGGGTAAACATACGACTCTAAATAAGGCTATTGTGTCTTTGTGAACTTTCTGTGCGAGGCAGGGGTAACTATTTAGTTTAAATAATTCTAGGAGGAATTGAGTTTTATGGATGGTATGGAAAAATGGTACTTGTTAAATATTCGGATAAACATACGACTAAGAAACGCTTCACTATAAAAAGGCTATCGTGTTTTTCCGATTTCTCTAGGCGGGGGTAACTATCTAGTTTAAATAATTCTAGGAGGAATTGAGTTTTATGGATGGTATGGAAAAATGGTACTTGTTAAATATTCGGATAAACATACGACTAAGAAACGCTTCACTATAGATAAGGCTATCGTGTTTTTCCGAACTTTCTAGGGCGGGGGTAACTATTTAGTTTAAATAATTCTAGGAGGAATTGAGTTTTATAAATGGTATGGAAAAATGGTACTTGTTAAATATTCGGATAAACATACGACTAAGAAACGCTTCACTATAAATAAGGCTATCGTGTTTTTACGAACTTTCTAGGGCGGGGGTAACTATTTAGTTTAAATAATTCTAGGAGGAATTGAGTTTTATAAATGATATGGAAAAATGGTACTTGTTAAATATTCGGGTAAACATACGACTAAGAAACGCTTCACTATAGATAAGGCTATCGTGTTTTTCCGAACTTTATAGGGCGGGGGTAAGTATTTAGTTTAAATAATTCTAGGAGGAATTGAGTTTTATGGATGGTATGGAAAAATGGTACTTGTTAAATATTCGGGTAAACATATGACTAAGAAACGCTTCACTATAAATAAGGCTACCGTGTTTTTCCGAACTTTCTAGGGCGGGGGTAACTATTTAATTTAAATAATTCTAGGAGGAATTGAGTTTTATGGATGGTATGGAAAAATGGTACTTGTTAAATTTTCGGGTAAACATACCACTAAGAAACGCTTCACTATAAATAAGGCTATCGCGTTTTTCCAATTTTTCTAGACGGGGGTAACTATTTAGTTTAAATAATTCTAGGAGGAATTGAGTTTTATGGATGGTATGGAAAAATGGTACTTGTTAAATATTCGGGTAAACATACGACTAAGAAACGCTTCACTATAAATAAGGCTATCGTGTTTTTTTCCGAACTTTCTAGGGCGGGGGTAACTATTTAGTTTAAATAATTCTAGGAGGAATTGAGTTTTATGGATGTTATGGAAAAATGGTACTTGTTAAATATTCGGGTAAACATATGACTAAGAAACGCTTCACTATAGATAAGACTATCGTGTTTTTCCGAACTTTATAGGGCGGGGGTAAGTATTTAGTTTAAATAACTCTAGGAGGAATTGATTTTTGTGGGTGGTACGGAAAAATGGTACGTGTTAAATATTCGGGTAAACATTCGACTATAAATAAGGCTATCGCGTCTTCCTGAACTTTCTGTTGGAGGCTTTTCTTGATAAAACATAGCCGTGACTACATCAGATGGTTTTGTGGTGCAGTGAGTTGTTACTAGTAGTAGTATTTTCGTGTTTTTTGCAAGCCATTCATACTATACGTTAAATGCATTCAGATATTTTCTTGATAAAACATAGCCGTGACTACATCAGATGGTTTTGTAGTGCAGTGAGTTGTTACTAGTAGTAGTATTTTCGTGTTTTTTGCAAGCCATTCATACTATACCTTAAATGCATTCAGATATTTTCTTGATAAAACATAGTCGTGACTACATCAGATGGTTTTGTAGTGAAGTGAGTTGTTACTAGTAGTAGTATTTTCGTGTTTTTTGCAAGCCATTCATACTATACCTTAAATGCATTCAGATATTTTCTTGATAAAACATAGCCGTGACTACATCAGATGGTTTTGTAGTGCAGTGAGTTGTTACTAGTAGTAGTATTTTCGTGTTTTTTGCAAGCCATTCATACTATACCTTAAATGCATTCAGATATTTTCTTGATAAAACATAGCCGTGACTACATCAGATGGTTTTGTAGTGCAGTGAGTTGTTACTAGTAGTAGTATTTTCGTGTTTTTTGCAAGCCATTCATACTATACCTTAAATGCATTCAGATATTTTCTTGATCAAACATAGCCGTGACTACATCAGATGGTTTTGTAGTGCAGTGAGTTGTTACTAGTAGTAGTATTTTCGTGTTTTTTGCAAGCCATTCATACTATACCTGAAATGCATTCAGATATTTTCTTGATAAAACATAGCCGTGACTACATCAGATGGTTTTGTAGTGCAGTGAGTTGTTACTAGTAGTAGTATTTTCGTGTTTTTTGCAAGCCATTCATACTATACCTTAAATGCATTCAGATATTTTCTTGATCAAACATAGCCGTGACTACATCAGATGGTTTTGTGATGCAGTGAGTTGTTACTAGTAGTAGCACTTTCGTGTTTTTTGCAAGCCATTCATACTATACCTTAAATGCATTCAGATATTTTCTTGATAAAACATAGCCGTGACTACATCAGATGGTTTTGTAGTGCAGTGAGTTGTTACTAGTAGTAGTATTTTCGTGCTTTTTTGCAAGCCATTCATACTATACCTTAAATGCATTCAGATATTTTCTTGATCAAACATAGTCGTGATTACATCAGATGGTTTTGTAGTGCAGTGAGTTGTTACTAGTAGTAGCACTTTCGTGTTTTTTGCAAGTCATTCATACTATACCTTAAATGCATTCAGATATTTTCTTGATCAAACATAGCCGTGACTACCTCAGATGGTTTTGTAGTGCAGTGAGTTGTTACTAGTAGTAGTATTTTCGTGTTTTTTTGCAAACCATTCATACTATACCTTAAATGCATTCAGATATTTTCTTGATCAAACATAGCCGTAACTACATCAGATGGTTTTGTAGTGCAGTGAGTTGTTACTAGTAGTAGTATTTTCGTGTTTTTTGCAAGCCATTCATACTATACCTTAAATGCATTCAGATATTTTCTTGATCAAACATAGCCGTGACTACATCAGATGGTTTTGTGATGCAGTGAGTTGTTACTAGTAGTAGTATTTTCGTGTTTTTTGCAAGCCATTCACACTATACCTTAAATGCATTCAGATATTTTCTTGATAAAACATAGCCGTGACTACATCAGATGGTTTTGTAGTGCAGTGAGTTGTTACTAGTAGTAGTATTTTCGTGTTTTTTGCAAGCCATTCATACTATACCTTAAATGCATTCAGATATTTTCTTGATCAAACATAGTCGTTATTACATCAGATGGTTTTTGTAGTGCAGTGTGTTGTTACTAGTAGTAGTATTTTCGTGTTTTTTGCAAGCCATTCATACTATACCTTAAATGCATTCAGATATTTTCGTGATCAAACGTAGCCGTGACTACCTCAGATGGTTTTGTAGTGCAGTGAGTTGTTACTAGTAGTAGTATTTTCGTGTTTTTTGCAAGCCATACATACTATACCTTAAATGCATTCAGATATTTTCTTGATAAAACATAGCCGTGACTACATCAGATGGTTTTGTAGTGCAGTGAGTTGTTACTAGTAGTAGTATTTTCGTGTTTTTTGCAAGCCATTCATACTATACCTTAAATGCATTCAGATATTTTCTTGATCAAACATAGTCGTTATTACATCAGATGGTTTTGTAGTGCAGTGTGTTGTTACTAGTAGCAGTATTTTCGTGTTTTTTGCAAGCCATTCATACTATACCTTAAAAGCATTCAGATATTTTCTTGATCAAACGTAGCCGTGACTACCTCAGATGGTTTTGTAGTGCAGTGAGTTGTTACTAGTAGTAGTATTTTAGTGTTTTTTGCAAGCCATTATATTTTCGTGTTTTTTTTTGTTTTTTTTTTTATCAAGATATTTTCTTGATCAAACATAGCCGTGACTACATCAGATGGTTTTGTAGTGCAGTGAGTTGTTACTAGTAGTAGTATTTTCGTGTTTTTTGCAAGCCATTCATGCTATACCTTAAATGCATTCAGATATTTTCTTGATCAAACATAGCCGTGACTACATCAGATGGTTTCGTAGTGCAGTGAGTTGTTACTAGTAGTAGTATTTTCGTGTTTTTTGCAAGCCATTCATACTATACCTTAAATGCATTCAGATATTTTCTTGATAAAACATAGCCGTGATTACATCAGATGGTTTTGTGGTGCAGTGAGTTGTTACTAGTAGTAGCACTTTCGTGTTTTTATTGCGTAGTAGAATTTTAGTGTTTTTTTTTTTTTTTTTGCAAGTCATTCATACTATACCTTAAATGCATTCAGATATTTTCTTGATAAAACATAGCCGTGACTACATCAGATAGTTTTGTGGTGCAGTGAGTTGTTACTAGTAGTAGTATTTTCGTGTTTTTTGCAAGCCATTCATACTTTTCAAGCCATTCATACTATACCTTAAATGCATTCAGATATTTTCCTGATAAAACATAGCCGTGACTACATCAGATGGTTTTTTTTTTGCAAGCCATTCATACTATACCTTAAATGCATTCAGATATTTTCTTGATAAAACATAGCCGTGACTACATCAGATGGTTTTGTGGTGCAGTGAGTTGTTACTAGTAGTAGTATTTTCGTTTTTTTTTTGCATTTTTTTTCTCTTTATCACAAACAATTTTCACTTAGCTACACGATGTAAAAATTTAATTCAAGAAATTATGAAAAAATTCTCAGTAAGTAACAATTTCTTTCTTGAAGTCAACTCTTGGATACACAATACGGAAATTTCATTCAAGAAATTATAAAAATATTTGTAAGTAAGTAACAAGCTCTTTATTGATTTCACCTCTTGAATATACAGTACAGATACTTCATTCAAGAAACGTGATTAAACACGTTTTGAAACTACATGCTTCCCAAAATAATGTAAAAATTTTCCACTTCAGTTCAGACAAAAAGTTATACTATGATTGTGATTATTTTCCATGAAGATAAAAAGTTTCATTTTAATTCTAAATTTTCTTAAATTCAATTTCGACCTTTCTCGCTTGGCACCTTTACAAATGAGCGGGATTCCCCCACCGGTTCCTACACATTGCAAAAAAGTGGGCTCAGATATTTTCTTGATAAAACATAGCCGTGACTACATCAGATGGTTTTGTGGTGCAGTGAGTTGTTACTAATAGTAGTATTTTCGTGTTTTTTGCAAGCCATTCATACTTTTCAAGCCATTCATACTATACC
The DNA here is from genome assembly GCA_027921565.1 of Artemia sinica. Taxonomy (NCBI): domain Eukaryota; kingdom Metazoa; phylum Arthropoda; class Branchiopoda; order Anostraca; family Artemiidae; genus Artemia; species Artemia sinica. The sequence goes on from CM051262.1 coordinate 20,436,947, forward strand.
TTAAATGCATTCAGATATTTTCTTGATAAAACATAGCCGTGACTACATCAGATGGTTTTTTTTTGCAAGCCATTCATACTATACCCTAAATGCATTCAGATATTTTCTTGATAAAACATCTCCGTGACTACATCAGATGGTTTTGTAGTGCAGTGAGTTGTTACTAGTAGTAGTATTTTTGTTTTTTTTTTGCATTTTTTTTCTCTTTATCACAAACAATTTTCACTTAGCTACACGATGTAAAAATTTAATTCAAGAAATTATGAAAAAATTCTCAGTAAGTAACAATTTCTTTCTTGAAGTCAACTCTTGGATACACAATACGGAAATTTCATTCAAGAAATTATAAAAATATTTGTAAGTAAGTAACAAGCTCTTTATTGATTTCACCTCTTGAATATAAGTACAGATACTTCATTCAAGAAACGTGATTAAACACGTTTGAAACTACATGCTTCCCAAAATAATATAAAAATTTTCCACTTCAGTTCAGACAAAAGTTATACTATGATTGTGAATATTTTCCATGAACATAAAAAGTTTCATTTTAATTCTAAATTTTCTTAAATTCAATTCCGACCTTTCTCGCTTGGCACCTTTCCAAATGAGCGAGGATTCCCCCACCGGTTCCTACACATTGCAAAAAAGTGGGCAGTACGAAAACTCCACGTTTTCAACCAGACTGGTTTTTTAGCTAAATCTTTGGAAACAGCCCAGCCTCTATTTCTGACCGCTTAAGTTTTGATGTTAGTCTTGTCAGTCAAAAGCTATGACCTTGAGAAAAGAGCTTGAGAAAATTGCCTGATTATCGAAAAATGGGGGAAACCTCCTCCAAAAGTCGACAGGAATGCCCCCCTCCAACGCTTTCTCGGTTATGTTGAATAAAATATGCAAAGTCGACATAGCTTTATTTCATTTTTTTTAAGGTTAATTTAGACGATTTTTTAGCTAAATCTTTGGAAACAACCCAGCCTCTATTTCTGACCATTTAAGTTTTGATGTTAGTGTTGTCAGTCAAAAGCTATGACCTTGAGAAAAGAGCTTGAGAAAATTGCCTGATTATCGAAAAATGGGGGAAACATCCTCCAAAAGTCGACAGGAATGCCCCCCTCCAGCGCTTTCTCGGTTATGTTGAATAAAATATGCAAAGTCGACATAGCTTTATTTCATTTTTTTAAGGTTAATTTAGACGAGGTTACGTGCGCGCACGTAACTATCTGATGTAGTCACGGCTATGTTTTATCAAGAAAATATCTGAATGCATTTAAGGTATAGTATGAATGACTTGCAAAAAAAAAAAAAAAACACTAAAATTCTACTACGCAATAAAAACACGAAAGTGCTACTACTAGTAACAACTCACTGCACCACAAAACCATCTGATGTAGTCACGGCTATGTTTTATCAAGAAAATATCTGAATGCATTTAAGGTATAGTATGAATGGCTTGCAAAAAACACGAAAATACTACTACTAGTAACAACTCACTGCACTACAAAACCATCTGATGTAGTCACGGCTATGTTTGATCAAGAAAATATCTGAATGCATTTAAGGTATAGCATGAATGGCTTGCAAAAAAAACGAAAATACTACTACTAGTAACAACTCACTGCACTACAAAACCATCTGATGTAGTCACGGCTATGTTTGATCAAGAAAATATCTTGATAAAAAAAAAAAAAACACGAAAATATAATGGCTTGCAAAAAACACGAAAATACTACTACTAGTAACAACTCACTGCACTACAAAACCATCTGAGGTAGTCACGGCTACGTTTGATCAAGAAAATATCTGAATGCATTTAAGGTATAGTACGAATGGCTTGCAAAAAATACGAAAATACTACTACTAGTAACAACTCACTGCACTATAAAACCATCTGATGTAATAACGACTATGTTTGATCAAGAAAATATCTGAATGCATTTAAGGTATAGTATGAATGGCTTGCAAAAAACACGAAAATACTACTACTAGTAACAACTCACTGCACTACAAAACCATCTGATGTAGTCACGGCTGTGTTTTATCAAGAAAATATCTGAATGCATTTAAGGTATAGTATGAATGGCTTGCAAAAACACGAAAATACTACTACTACTAACAACTCACTGCACTACAAAACCATCTGAGGTAGTCACGGCTATGTTTGATCAAGAAAATATCTGAATGCATTTAAGGTATAGTATGAATGGCTTGCAAAAAACACGAAAATACTACTACTAGTAACAACTCACTGCACTACAAAACCATCTGATGTAGTCACGGCTATGTTTGATCAAGAAAATATCTGAATGCATTTAAGGTATAGCATGAATGGCTTGCAAAAAACACGAAAATACTACTACTAGTAACAACTCACTGCACTACAAAACCATCTGATGTAGTCACGGCTATGTTTGATCAAGAAAATATCTGAATGCATTTAAGGTATAGTATGAATGGCTTGCAAAAAACACGAAAATACTACTACTAGTAACAACTCACTGCACTACAAAACCATCTGATGTAGTCACGGCTATGTTTTATCAAGAAAATATCTGAATGCATTTAAGGTATAGTATGAATGGCTTTGCAAAAAACACGAAAATACTACTACTAGTAACAACTCACTGCACTACAAAACCATCTGAGGTAGTCACGGCTATGTTTGATCAAGAAAATATCTGAATGCATTTAAGGTATAGTATGAATGGCTTGCAAAAAACACGAAAGTGCTACTACTAGTAACAACTCACTGCACTACAAAACCATCTGATGTAATCACGACTATGTTTGATCAAGAAAATATCTGAATGCATTTAAGGTATAGTATGAATGGCTTGCAAAAAAGCACGAAAATACTACTACTAGTAACAACTCACTGCACTACAAAACCATCTGATGTAGTCACGGCTATGTTTTATCAAGAAAATATCTGAATGCATTTAAGGTATAGTATGAATGGCTTGCAAAAAACACGAAAGTGCTACTACTAGTAACAACTCACTGCACTACAAAACCATCTGATGTAGTCACGGCTATGTTTGATCAAGAAAATATCTGAATGCATTTAAGGTATAGTATGAATGGCTTGCAAAAAACACGAAAATACTACTACTAGTAACAACTCACTGCACTACAAAACCATCTGATGTAGTCACGGCTATGTTTTATCAAGAAAATATCTGAATGCATTTAAGGTATAGTATGAATGGCTTGCAAAAAACACGAAAATACTACTACTAGTAACAACTCACTGCACTACAAAACCATCTGATGTAGTCACGGCTATGTTTGATCAAGAAAATATCTGAATGCATTTAAGGTATAGTATGAATGGCTTGCAAAAAACACGAAAATACTACTACTAGTAACAACTCACTGCACTACAAAACCATCTGATGTAGTCACGGCTATGTTTTATCAAGAAAATATCTGAATGCATTTAAGGTATAGTATGAATGGCTTGCAAAAAACACGAAAATACTACTACTAGTAACAACTCACTGCACTACAAAACCATCTGATGTAGTCACGGCTATGTTTTATCAAGAAAATATCTGAATGCATTTAAGGTATAGTATGAATGGCTTGCAAAAAACACGAAAATACTACTACTAGTAACAACTCACTGCACTACAAAACCATCTGATGTAGTCACGACTATGTTTTATCAAGAAAATATCTGAATGCATTTAAGGTATAGTATGAATGGCTTGCAAAAAACACGAAAATACTACTACTAGTAACAACTCACTGCACTACAAAACCATCTGATGTAGTCACGGCTATGTTTTATCAAGAAAATATCTGAATGCATTTAAGGTATAGTATGAATGGCTTGCAAAAAACACGAAAATACTACTACTAGTAACAACTCACTGCACCACAAAACCATCTGACGTAGTCACGGCTATGTTTTATCAAGAAAAGCCTCCAACAGAAAGTTCAGGAAGACGCGATAGCCTTATTTATAGTCGAATGTTTACCCGAATAATTAACACGTACCATTTTTCCGTACCACCCACAAAAATCAATTCCTCCTAGAATTATTTAAACTAAATACTTACCCCCGCCCTATAAAGTTCGGAAAAACACGATAGTCTTATCTATAGTGAAGCGTTTCTTAGTCATATGTTTACCCGAATATTTAACAAGTACCATTTTTCCATATCATCCATAAAACTCAATTCCTCCTAGAATTATTTAAACTAAATAGTTACCCCCGTCTAGAAAAATTGGAAAAACACGATAGCCTTATTTATAGTGAAGCGTTTCCTAGTTGTATGTTTACCCGAAAATTTAACAAGTACCATTTTTCCATACCTTCCATAAAACTCAATTCCTTCTAGAATTATTTAAACTTAATAGTTACCCCCGCCCTAGAAAGTTCGGAAAAACACGGTAGCCTTATTTATAGTGAAGCGTTTCTTAGTCGTATGTTTATCCGAATATTTAACAAGTACCATTTTTCCATACCATCCATAAAACTCAATTCCTCCTAGAATTATTTAAACTAAATACTTACCCCCGCCCTATAAAGTTCGGAAAAACACGATAGCCTTATCTATAGTGAAGCGTTTCTTAGTCGTATGTTTACCCGAATATTTAACAAGTACCATTTTTCCATATCATCCATAAAACTCAATTCCTCCTAGAATTATTTAAACTAAATAGTTACCCCCGCCCTAGAAAGTTCGGAAAAAACACGATAGCCTTATTTATAGTGAAGCGTTTCTTAGTCGTATGTTTATCCGAATATTTAACAAGTACCATTTTTCCATACCATCCATAAAACTCAATTCCTCCTAGAATTATTTAAACTAAATAGTTACCCCCGCCTAGAAAAATCGGAAAAACACGATAGCCTTATTTATAGTGAAGCGTTTCTTAGTCGTATGTTTACCCGAAAATTTAACAAGTACCATTTTTCCATACCATCCATAAAACTCAATTTCTCCTAGAATTATTTAAACTAAATAGTTACCCCCGCCCTAGAAAGTTCGGAAAAACACGATAGCCTTATTTATAGTGAAGCGTTTCTTAGTCGTATGTTTATCCGAATATTTAACAAGTACCATTTTTCCATACCATCCATAAAACTCAATTCCTCCTAGAATTATTTAAACTAAATAGTTACCCCCGCCTAGAAAAATCGGAAAAACACGATAGCCTTATTTATAGTGAAGCGTTTCTTAGTCGTATGTTTACCCGAATATTTAACAAGTACCATTTTTCCATACCATCCATAAAACTCAATTCCTCCTAGAATTATTTAAACTAAATAGTTACCCCTGCCTCGCACAGAAAGTTCAGAAAGACACAATAGCCTTATTTATAGTCGTATGTTTACCCGAATATTTAACATGTGCCATTTTTCCATATCATCCATAAAACTCAATTCCTCCTAGAATTATTTAAACTAAATAGAAAATCCTAGAAAATCGCCCCGCCTAGAAAAAATCGGAAAAACACGATAGCCTTATTTATAGTAAAGCGTTTCTTAGTCGTATGTTTACCCGAATATTTAACATGTGCCATTTTTCCATATCATCCATAAAACTCAATTCCAAGCTCTTTATTGATTTCACCTCTTGAATATACAATACAGAAAATGAATTATTACTTTACTAAAATAAATTATTACTTTACTAAAATAAATTATTACTTTACTAAAATAAATAATTACTTTACTAAAATAAATTATTACCTCCAATTTGCAAATCCCATTACCCCTTTTTTTTGCAAAGGTTAATCAAACATCTCCGATTGTAAAAGCATTAAAAAATTTTCCAATCACTAATTACCCCTTTTTTGCAAATGCTAAACAAAAAAAAAAAAAAACCTGTCTGTATGTCAGAAAAACTTGTCCTTAATCAGCGTCGTAGAAGTATTAGCTATAGGACCGGTATTGCGTAAATCTCTTGGCAAAGGTGTAATGCCCTGTAGAATAGGACTACTAGAATACCTACCAGAAAAACCTGTTTGGTACATAGGGGCCATAGAAGTATAATGTTCTAGTCTACTGCCCTTTAGCCAGGAAGCTTGATGGGGGTGGGGGGAGGTGGTTACGTGGGAGGATCTTTCCATGGAGGATTGTTCATGCGGGAAGATAATTTTCATGAGGGGGGGGTGCTGAATATCCCAGCATTATTTAAAAAACAATCAGAAATTAAATTAAAAAAAACAATTTTTTTCAACTGAAAGTAAGGAGCAGCATTAAAACTTAAAACGAACAGAAAATATTACGTATATAAGGAGGGCTGACTCTCCTCAATAGATCGCTTTTACGCAAGGTTTTATTTTAACTTGTAAAAGGGGTTATTATTCTAATTAAACAGCCTTTTCGATTCAGGAGTTTTTGTCAGAGAAAAGCCTTTTTGTAAAAAAAAAAAAAAAAAAAAAAAAAAAATATTATTAGCCTAGTTAGTTAAAAAATGTTAATATTAGTTTTTATAAAAGTAAAATTAATATGCAAATTTTGTTTTAATTATTCATTTATGGTGTGCGAAATTCAAAACCTAACAATAATTCAAAAACGTTCAGAAATTAAATAAAAAACAAGTTTTTTTAACTGAAAGTAAGGAGCGACAGTAAAACTTAAAACGAACAGAAATTATTCCGTATATGAAAGGGGCTGTCCTCTCCTCAAAGCTCTTTTGAGGAGCTCTTTACGCTCAAGTTTGACTCTTTCTCACAACTCGACTTTTTAAAACAATAAAAACTTTAGCGTAAAGAGCGGGGCTTTGAGGAAGGGACAGTCCCTTTCATATACGGAATAACTTCTGTCCGTTTCAAGTTTTAATATCGCTCCTTACTTTCAGTTCAAAAAAACTTTTTTTTTTAATTTAATTTGCATCTGTCCTCCAATGAAAATTCAATTACAATTGCAATTTCAGTATCAACTCCTTACCAAAAAAAACTATTAAAAAAAGTAGTTTCAACTAAACTATTTTGACAACATTGTCGTGTTGTTTACCATCCGTGCACAAAAGTGAAGCTTTAGGCGTTAGGCCAACAGGACAACATGAAATGATTAAAGGTAGCAAATTATGATTCTTCCTATTAACATAATATTTTAAAATTATCCTTACAGTTACCCTTGTGCTGGTGAAGTGGAAGCAACCGTGCCCACTAATCGTGGGTGTCAGGTTGAATCCCCAACCGCGCAAGGGAACCTCTAAATATAGACTTAATTACTTAATTTTTTTAAGTTAATTTTAATGTATAATATTATCATTATGAAAACATCAATGAGTTATTTGTTTTAACTTTGTTTAAAAGGGTTGTCGCTCATATAAACGAACAAACGACAATTTTGGTTTGTCACGCTATTCTAGCATTTGAATTTTTCTATAAAATTTTCCCTCATTACAGGTTTTTTTCATGATTAGAACAGAGAACAACGTTCTAGCATGGCCTACAGTTTTAGTTTAGCTATCGTTTTTTAACTATAAATACAAACAGGAAAAAGCCTACGGCTTTTTCTTCTTTTAAATAGTAAGAGACGAAACTCAAACAATCAAGCAGCTAACTAAGTCGATGTATGGAATGCTTTGTTATTTCAGTGATCGTCTTTTAATGTAAATTTACTAACCTATACTATAGTTAAGTGGCCTATATAATTTAGTATAGGCAAGAGGTCGTTCTTTATTATAATCAAATCTTACCGCTGGTATACGATTATGTTTGAAAGACTGCAGTGTGAAAAGACATCAAAAATGCAGTTTTTGGTGGAAAAATTTATTCTCTTTTAGAAATAATTTATTTTAGTTACTATAGATTTTTAACCCAATTAATTTCCTTTAAAATGAGCTATTGAACAACCCTCTACGATGTTCCAGTGCCAAGCTATATGTGGAAAAGAAAAAAAAAAAAGAAAAGAGAAAAAAATATCCCGTTTGGGGAGAATAACGTGGTTAAAGTCAATTTTCTTGATTTTCAAGCCAATATATTTCCCTTGCTGTTCAAGCCAAGGGACAGAAAGTTTCCTATACAGGGGTTTCGGACAAGGCGGTTCTAATGGTGTACTTTTTGTTTTGATCTGACTCCTTTGTTAGGAACTATGGGTTTTTATATTTCTTAACATTGGACGTGATCGTCTCTTACTAGGTTGCTAGCTACCGCTGCAACCCGGATAAGGCTTCAATGTGTGGTTATTTTTTTTCTCAGTCACTTCTTGTGGAAATGGGGGTCTTGTTTTTTTTTTACTCCTGTTCTGATGTTTGTTGCCATATTACACACGTTAAAAGATTTACCTGGAGGGTATATCTTAATTAAATTAAAAAATAGTATGTTTCTACTAAAGTAAAGAGCAAAACAAACGGATGATTGCAACAAACTGTAAGTAAACAGTGACCCGTGCTAATTTTAACTATAATTAATTATGTAATGCTTAACCAAAAAAAAACGCTTTACTGACAACAGAAAAAGTTTCACAGCCAAACTTAAACTGTGAATATCAACAGCTAACCCTGTAAATTTTACAAGTTGGATGACTTTAATTTTAGTTCGACAAACTTGTGAAACATTTATGAAATTCATTACAGGTTACGAAATAAAGAGAAATTCATTACAGTAAGAACACTGAAAAACGGTAGCGTAATTCTGTCTAAATCCTGGGAGGAGGGCAAAGTTGGAGCCAATTTTCCCAAATTGATTGACAATGACAGTGAAAATGGAAAAAAATGAGCCATATAGCTCTATAAAGATGAATATATATCATAGGCAGCGCAAAAGCGCTGCCTAAGTAAAGAACGATGCTGGCACAATGTATTTTTTTTTTATTTAGATCAACATTCCGTGTCGAAGGAGTTGTAGATACTTCAAAAAAGGCTCATTCGATTGGAAATTGAAAGGGATAGTGCCCTTTTTAACAGTCGAAAATGATTGGAGAGCAACAAACCCCCTTCCCACGCTCACCGTTTCCCCAAAAACATCCAATAAAAATTTTGACATAGACATTTTCTTAAACGTAGTTGAAAGGTCCAGAAATTATGTCTTTGAGGATGACCCTTCTCCCACAGTTCTCAAGGGCAAAGGTTGTAATTTATGCCCTGGGGCATATAAGGTTTTTATAGAAAGCGTTGTCGTAGAAACTTCAAAAAGGACTCATTTGATTGGAAATTGAGAGGACTAGTGCCCTTTTTAATCTTCGAAAGCGATCAGTGGGCGAATGCCCCCCCACGTCCATCATTTCTCCAAATACTTCCGATCAACATTTTGACATAGCCATTTTGTTTAAAGCAGTTGAAAGGCCTGGAAATTATGTCTTTGAGGATGACAAATCCCACCAGTTCTCAGGACAAAGGTTGTAAGTTATGTCCTGGGGGTAAATAAGGTTTTTATAGAAAGCGTGATCATATAGACTTCGGAAGGGGCTCATTGGATTAATAATCATAAGTTCTAGTGCTCTTATTAAGAGTCAAAGTGATCGGAGGACAGATACCCCTCCTCCCACACACACGTCGTATTGTCCCGAAATGCACCTAATAGAAATTTTGAGACAGCCATTTTAGTAAAAACAGTCTAAATATCATATAACAAGGCTTTTGAGGTTGAAACAAACTCTAGAGCCTAAGGGCGAGGGTCGTAAGTTATGCTCAGGGATTTTTTAAGGTATTTATGGAAGGAATGGTTGTATAAACTTTAGTGGAGGCTCTCTTGCTTAAAAATTGGAATTTCTAGTTACCTTATAAGAGTCAAAAGTTATGGAGGGTAGCTAGCCTCCCCCCTTCCGACAACTCTTCATCACCAAACAAAGCTGATTAAAACTGTGAGATAGCAATTTTGCTAAAAATTGTCCAAAGAACTAAATCAATGTCTCTAGGGTTGAACAACCACACAGTGCCCTGGGGATAGGGTTTTAAGTCATGACCTGGGGTCATACAAGATTTTTATGGAATGGGCGGTCGCAAAAGCTTCAGACGGGGTTCTTGATTTGAAATTGAAAGTTATAGTGCCGTGTTTAAGAGTCAAAGTGATTTGAGAGCAACTCTACCCCCCCCCCTCCCCACTCATTATTTCCCCAAGGACATCGGATCAAAATTTGGAGATAGAAATCTTGTTCATTGTTGTTGAAGAGTCCGGAAATTATGTCTTTCAGGAAGACATCCCCGCCCCCACAGCTCTCAGGGCAAGGGTTGTAAGTTATGCTTCGGGGCATATAAGGTTTTTATAGAAACTGTGGTCGTATATACTTCGGAGGGAATTCCTTGGGCTGGTAATCTGAATTTCTAGTGGCCTTTTTAAGAGTCGAAGTGATGAGAAGGCAGTTACCCCCCCCCCCCCCCCCCCCGAAAAAAAAGTTGTGTTTTCCCGAAACACATCGAACAATAATTTTTTACAGTCATTTTATTTGATATAGTCCAAAGTTCATATAACAAGCCTTTTCGGGTTGATACAAAAAACCAGATTGTTGGGACGAGGGTTGTAAGATATACCGTGGGGCATTTAAGGTTTTTATGGAAAGGATGGTTGTTTAGCTTTAGAAGATGCTCATTTGGTTGGAAATTGAAATTCTAGTTCCTTTTTAAGCGTCAAAAGTGATGGAGGGCATTTAGTCCCCCCCCCCTCCCGACAATCCCTCTTTTCAACAAACACATCTAATTAAAATTATGAGATAGCGATTTTGTTAAAAACAGTTTAAAGAACATATAAAAATGTTTCTAGGGGTGAAACAATCCCCCAGCGCCCTGGGGATAGGGTTGTAAGTTATGCCATGTGGACATATAAGGTTCTTATGGAAGAGGTGGTCGTATAAACTTCATATGGGGCTTATTTGATTTGAAATTAGAAGCTATAGTGCCCTTTTTAAGGGCACCCCCCTGCATATCTAAGGGAAAGGGTTATAAGTTATGCCCTGGGGACATATGAGGTTCTTATAGAAAGGGTGGTCGTATGCGCTTTAGAAAGGACTTATTGGATTGGTAATCAGAAGTTTTAGTGCCCTTTCTAAGAGTCAAACGGATCAGAGGGTAGCTACCCCCCCCCCAGACATAAACACAAATATACACGTAGTTTTTTCCCGAGATGCATTCAATATCTATTTTGAGACAGTCCTTTCATTCAAATTAGTCCAAATATCATATAAAAAGGTTTTTTGAGGTTGATACAAACCACCAGAGCCTGAGGGCGAGAGTTGTAGGTTATGCACCTGGGGCATTTGAGGTTCTTATCTAAGGGATCGTTGTATAAACTTTAGAGGTGGCTCAATTTGTTGAAGTTAGAAGTTCTAGATCTCTTTAAAGAGTCAGTAGTGATGAAGGTCAAGTAGCCCCCCCCCCCCTACCCAATTACCCCTCTTTTCACATAGATGTATCAGATTGAAATTGTGCGCTGGCAATTTTGTTTAAAATAGTCCAAAAAATATATAACGATGCCTCCAAGGTTGGCACAACTCTCCAGAGCCCTGGGGAAAGGGCTTGAAGTTATGCCCTGGGACATATAAGTTTTTTATAGAATGGGTGGTAGCATTAAATTCAGATGGGTCTCATTTGATTTTAAATAGGAAGTTATAGTGCCCGTTTCAAGAGTCAAAGGGATTTGTGTTAATCCCCCCCCCCCCCCCGAGACACATAATTTCCCATAAAAAACATCCAAACAAAGTTTTGAGACATCAATTTTTTCAGCATTGATGAAAGGTTCAGTAATTTTTACGTAGCAATAATTGTAGCAGAAGTAGTAGCATTAGTAGCAGTATGCAAATAGTACCTTTTTTTCAACACCCCCTGCAACACACGATGAAATTTTTAACTTAATATCATCAGCCGGTCCTGAAGCGTTGCTGATACGACCTCTTGACAACCTATATGGGCATAGTGTGTTTCGATGTATTTCAATACAGTTACAATATTTGCCCAAACTTCCGCCTTAATATCCTTAGGTTTATTACTAGTAGCGGTAGCACCAGTAGTTATAGTAGTAGCAGTAGGAGTACAGTTAATAGTAGTAGTCTTAGCTTTAGTAGCAGTAGTAGCAGTAGCAGTAATAATAATAGTAGCAATGGTAGTAGTTGTAGGAGTAGATGCAGTAGTATTATGATGCAAATATTGTTTTTTGGTTAGTTCATCATCCCCCACAACAAGCGCTGTAAGTTTTGATTTCACACACGAAACTGTTCCTAAGATATTGCTGATATCCCCTTTTGACAACCTGCATACGGATGGTAGGTTGTCATCCGTACAACAGAAATATTCTCTGAAATTTTCATCTTTATACCTTCATAGGTTGCGGATTTTGGACTAGCCGGAAGACACTCTGTGCATAGCCTACATTTAATGCTGCTTCTACGGTCGCTGTAACTAACGACACTAATGACTATTAAGTTGAAACTTTTAGGAAACGTTTAGGGAGAGTTTTGATTAAACGAAAAATCTATATGCATGCAGGTATTAAAAGGGCATATGAGCAATGAAGGGCATATAAGGACATAGGCAGCGATGCTCTATCATAGCTAGTAATATCCTTGATATTTTAAAAGAGGCTACTTTGATTGAAAGTTCAAAGTTCTAATGCCCTCTTAAGAGTGAAATGTGATTGAAGCGCAATCAGTCCTCATCTGTAGCTCATAATTTTCCAGACAATTCCAATCAAAATTTTAAGGGAGTCATTTTGTTCAGCATAGCTGAACCGTCTAGTAACTATAAATTCTTAAAGAAAAACCAGAAACATTTAAACTATTGTTTTATTTTTCCCTAAAAAAGACTATGTCATAAAACGCGCAGAAATTAACATGAGTAGGGTTCAAAACCCCTATGCTTTCTAAAAGCCGGAATATAATTTGCACTTTACTGAAAGAATTCTTTTAAATGCTTTCACTCTTATAACTTTAAGAAATCAAAAATCAATTAAGATTTTAAGGAATAAATATCAGCATATTTATATTAAACTGACAATGCATATTAATTTGAATTTTTTTCAGTAAAGTGCAAATTATATTCTGGCTTTTAGAAAGCATAGGGGTTTTGAACCCTACTCAAGTTAAATAAAAATGCTAGTTTCAATTATATTATTTTAGTAATACTACTGATGACGGTCGCTGTATATGTGATCGAAATATCTGGACTTTTGAACCTGGTTTTTTCAATGTCTAAATAAATTGATTTATTCCAACTTGAAAATTTATTTGTTCGTCACAGAACAATAGTTTGGTCTAAGAAAAGAATACCTAGTTTAAGGTGTTACGTCGAAAGTTAGCCTTCATAACAGACAATTGGACTATCATACCATTGGACTTTCTCTTAATCTTTCAAAGTGTGAACATCTCTCATTAATAGTAATAATATGACCCCTCTAGTTTGCAGATATTTTTCTGTCCCGTTGTTTCCTTCTTTCCGGTGGCTAGGCATCAATGTTAGTAAAACTCAAAAATCTTTCCGAAAGCTCGTCGTCGCTGATTGCAAGAAGAAAATTCAGTTAAGTTATTCTAAAATTGTTGCAAATCGAGGCAGATACATTAGAAAGTCTCTTGCTAAATTATATTCGGTTTTTACAGATCGCTCGGTTTTGTTTCTGTCTGGAATTTACCCTATTTTTCACCAAAAAGACATCAGATCAGTTCATTCATATTATTTCCGGTTTTCCTGCTTTCTATAGTATCTGCCTCCATGGTATAGAAATCGGAATCTCATATCTGTTTACGGTCTTCTGGGTATTGGGTCAAGGCTTACGGAACTTGCCGGCAAACTACCCCAGTCTACACATGAGTATCTGCCAGCCCACACTGGCCTTACTCGTTTGCTGTTGTTTTGTTCTTTTTTTTGTTGTTTGAAGTGTTGTTGAAGTTGTTTGTTTTGTATTTTTTTTTTCGCAAGAGTAATTTAAATTCGTTATATCCATGAACAGGTAATATTCAAACATTTCAAATATGAAGGTCTAAATTATTAAATAATGCTTCATTAAGTCCTAGTCCGCTGTATTAAGTTTTGGTCTGTCTTTTGTCATAAATATTTTTTTTTTTCCTTTTTTGCATCTTTTATCTTTTTCTTTTCTTAGGTTACTCTTTCTTTTGTGAAGTTTTTAAGCTTTATGTACTCATATATGTAGTGTATTATCTACTTTTTTCGTTATATTCCACAATTATCATTTTTGTACATGATGTGGGCTAAAAAAATTACTATTATTATTATTATTATTATTATAATTAGAATGTCTATGAAAAGATAAACTTTAGTTCTATGTAAAACCTGGCACTCACTGAAAACTTTAAAGAAATTGAAGATCAATGGAAGAAAAGGTATGTTTATTTACTTCACTAGTTCATATGCCTGCTTATTCAAAGCTAAATCATACATTAATGGCTAACTTTATCGAAAACTAAGAGGAACTTGAAGAAATAGAAGGAAAAAGCATGTTTATTTATCTTATATGTAAATATACATGTTTAATCTTGGCCTAAATAACAAACAAATGACTATACTGGTAGTCAAAGTTAGCATAGCTATGGGAAGTCTTACTTTTATTTTATCTGAAACCTGACAGCCCACCGAATTTCGGACGAATGGTACAGTTTCAAATACCTGCTATACATGCACAAGCGCTTCACAGTACGCAAGAACACTGGCCCAAAATAGCGACACAGGGAGGTTAGCGACGCAAATAAGACCAATACAATTCAATTAATTAAATGCTAAAATAATTACATAAGTACACTTAGGTACTAGAGGTCCCAAGAAGCATAGCTTGTGGAGGACCTCGAATCAATCATAAAATCCACACAAAACAAATCAGGGAAGAAAAAATACAACAATATCTCGAAAATATAACCACAATACGAGAAAAAAAACAACAACAAACAAACAACCAATACATAATAACCTTAGACTTAATTTTCTCCAAACTGAAATTTCTCCTCGTTCTCCTCGCTGAATATGTAATAGTTGCAAGGGCAGGGTGTAGCAGGCATTCGGTTATTTTGGTCAATTAAGCGACTTGTCCCAGGCCTTTTAAGGAATCCTGCCTTCATGATGTGTGATCTTTATGATCTTTCAAGGAAAAAAAAAATATTTGACTTTTCCAGAAAAGTTAGAGTTTCGTCATCTCATAGATAGGCTACTTAAAATCCAGGCACTTTAAATTTCGACAGCTAAGTAGGACTTCCTCCGCCTTTGTTGAATTGTCATATCATATTTCAATTTTTCAATTGTTGTATTTTCCTTTTATTAAAAAGAGTAAAGCCTGATTTTTTCTAATTTGGCCGAATTTAAATTTTGTTGAAAAACAAACAAGTTGAATCACATCATGGCTGCTGAATTTTAATTTGGTGGAAAATAAGAGTGTTATAGTTTCCCAATCGACATTGAACTTTCATGCTTTTCGTTTGTCATTGATCTTCACTGAACTTTCTGATTTCATCATTCCTCATTTTCTCAGGTCTAAATTGTAGTTGAAAACTTCATCTTTTAGCATCGTAATTTTCTTGGTCATGTGTATAATGCCTAAAAGACACATTTATTAAAAAACAAGATGACTATTAACTATAAAATGTAAATAAGATTAAACAAGATAATTATGACTATATGACGATGATGACGATGACTATAAAACAAGATGACTATAAAAAAGAGAATTAGTTTTAAGTTTTGCAATATCCTCTAAAACTGATGAATCAAAATCAACTTTTGTATAATACTTTTTGAATTGGAAGTGAATTTGAATTAAACTAGCTTGGTGGAAGTTCCAATAGAAGTGGAAGTTTTTCCAATATCCTGTAAAACTGATGAATTGTGACATAAAGCCTCTTTGAATTTCCGAAGCCGACCCATGAGACCAAGGCCGTATTCAGGGGGAGGTAGGCAGTTTGAACCCCCTCCCCGAAATGTTTGTCCGACTCGTAAGAAACGTAACAAAAATGAATATAAACAAATTTTTGATGTGTTTTTTTTTTAAGTTTTCTACCCCCCCCCCCCCCCGAAAAGTAAATAATTTTGTAACCCCCCCCCCCCCCCCCACATACACACAAAAAAAACTGGATACGGCCCTGCATGAGGTTTATATATATGTAATCTACATTTAATGATAATAAAATGGTTAAATAAATCATATTTTCATTGAACTATCAAAATCAACAGTAGAGACCTTTCGAAGGTTTAAAGTTCTACACACCAGAAACCTCCTACGCGAGTTTAGCCACAAATAGCCAAAACCCAGCAACATTATAAATGCTTTGAATGCAGAAAAAGATATAAATTAATATACTTTGCAAATTTATGTCAATACTATTCTGTAATTGTCGTGAGAAAAGAAATATATAGATCATGATCAAACCTTGTCATACAGCCTTGATACTGAGCCAACGAACCCTGCGCTTTTAGCGTCATAAAATAAACTACCGTTTTTGCGAAATTTTCGACAAATTTGAAAACTATTAGTCACAATCATTAGATGTCGCAAATCAAGTGAAAGTGACTAAATTCATTTAAAATTCGACAAGCATTTCAATGCAATTTTAAACAGGCCTGATCCACGCCTATTCATAAACAAACACAATTAGACTGAAGAGGCGTTTTCCTTTGATAGAGATCTTCATTCTGGCTAAACCGCCACGTACTAGCTTTCACGCACATACAAGACTCCGTGCCTTGAACTCATGCCCAGGCGCAGTGGCGTCGTTTAGGGGTGGCAAGAGGGGGGGAGGGCAATTGCCCCCCCCCCCAATAATATGAGGGAAAATATTATACATACCATGCCCTTTGACTATCAAGATATGGACCCTTCCTGCCCCCCCCCAATAAAAATGCTGAAGATTCGCCCCTGCCCAAGCGACACCATAGTCACAACGGTCGATAAGGAAAAGACCAATATTTATGACTGAAATACTTCTCCTCTGATTTTAGTTTATTCAAAGCTTCCGTCTTTACTAATTTCAATACACTATGTCTTAAATCTTCATTCTCATTAGCCAGTCATAAAGATTATGCTTGGAAGTTGAATATTTCTCAAATCAACAAGTTACAAGTAATATAGATTATTGGGGGTTTCACTGGCGGATCCAAGGGGTAGGAGGACCCCCCCCCATCAAAATTTTTCTGGTGTCCTCATTCTTTTTTTCTATTTTTGCTCTTTTTTTTAAATAAATTTGTCAATTTGGTCAATTATTGGTGCCCTTGTCACATTGCTCCCCCCGAGATTTTGCTTATTGGCGCCCTTTTCACATTAACCCCCCGCCCAAGATTTTGCCCTAGATCCGTCCCTGGGTGCTATAAGTAGTGATAGTGTATATGACGAGGGACGAACAGTGGGACGAACATGGCTTACCACGGTCAGTCACCTATTGATCCGACTAGTGATTGCAAAAAGCGACCAATCCCTTTATATTATAGACCTATAAAGTGATCAAACACGTTTTGGAACTAGGAGCGAGATTGTGTAATGCAATCAGACTGGTTTCGTTTCACGGGTTCATTAATAGAACAACTAATGTTTTCGAAAAGAGTAATTACTTCTAAGCTCAATAACCAAATTAAACTTCCGATGGTTAAGAATGCGTCACGGGTAATTAAAGAGTGAGGGATGGAATACTATAGTTAGAATGGTTTTAAGTTGAAAATTGTACCATTTGCGTGAAAATAACTCTATTTGTGAATTTTTTTGCGAAAAGGTATTTGCGAAAAGGTATTCCGTTGGTTAAGAATGCGTCACGGGTAATTAAAGAATGAGGAATGGAATGCATCAACAATACAAAGAATATGCTCAGATATGTAATAGATTTGACGTCTAAAAGAGACATTGGTACAAGGTATTCAGTAGCTTAATTGGCTTTATATCATTTTGCGTAAAAGCTAACTCAAATTGCAAAAAAGGGTATAGGATTTGCGAATTGGACTGTATGAACGATATTAATTGTTGATTGAATAATAGGGATGTGAATGATCCTAATTAGTGATCGGACCGTATGAAGGCGGTAAAAAAGGGCTAAACTGATTATCAGTTAAGGTAACCCCGAAGGGCTTGTTAACTCAGGCAATTTGTTATAAATTTGGAACAACATCAATCTATGAAAATGGTTAGCAATGATAAAATGGTCCTGTGAGTTGACCTGGCTTTACTTCTTCGATGTGTTCTGTATAATACACAAGTGGCGTTTGAACAGTGTTGTCAATTGAAAATAGAGTCTAACGTTATAGTATACTAAAAAGTTGATACTAAGAGAGATGTAGATGTCGAGAAAAGAATTTTAATAATGAAATTCAGAACAATCCATAGAAATCCTTGCAAATCAAGTAGTGAGGTGATTATAGGTTTGAAGAATCATGGATCATAAGCACCAATGACCCTAACCACCAAGGACCTCAAACTCCAAAGGTCCCGTACCTCCAAGGGGCCCCTCCCTCCAACTTTTTACCCTCCCCCTTCCCCCATTTTTTATTTTATTTTTTTTTAACATGTTATATTTTTCAACTTTTTTTTACATGTGTTCGAATGAGATGAAACATACTTAAAACAAAAAAAAATCACATTTAATATTTTCCAAATTCAAAATGAGAATGATATAGAAATGTTATTCGTGTCTTTTACTTTTAGAAAAATATTGTTTGTAGTAGCACTTTTTTTATTGGACTATATTTGTTTTGGACCGAAATTATTCAACTTTTTTTTTACGCATCTTAAAATGACATGAAATATGCTTATGGCTATAACATTTGTACTCTATGCTTGCTCAGAGACACGATGCAGCTTTCCCACTGGTACTTTATGGCCGGATTTTCGACACTACCTAATTTATTGCATGTATTAAATCAGTATTTTTTACGCAGTGGAACGATAAACACATAAGTCATATCTTTAAAAAAGTGAAGATGGAGCATTTTAAGAAAGTGTGTTCACATGATAGTGTTATTGTAGCATTGAATGCTGACAAGGAGAAGTATTTAAACTACGAAATAATACAAGTGGTAGCACTATCGGAAACGTATGCGTGCATTGTCATGACAGTAAGGAATTAAATTTCTTTGGAGTACCGAAAAATTCATCTCATATGTTGGTGAATATGCGAGATTGAGATCTCCAGAGATGATTGCACTCAAAGAGAATGCCAACATAAAAATAATCGTTGATGATATAGGACAACTCCTTGCTACTGTTGCAGGTAACACATTACTTACTGATACATCCTGTCGTCAACTTTCGAGTATTAGCATTCAACGAAAGGTCAAAAGAAGAAAGGCCTACTCTTCTACTAATATCATAAACTATATCTTGTCTACGTTCCGAAACTGTTACCTGTGTAAAAATAGTGATGTAATACACAGTGAAATTGCCGGAAAAATAAAAAGGGCATTGGTAGAAAATATCACTATGGAATATAAAGATGAATCGATGAAAAACAAAGTGCCAGCAAACGTTACTAACATTGATCAAACAGTCAATGAACCAAATAACACCAAAGACGAAACGCATAATGAACCTTTCGGTGACACACCAGTAAAAATTGTGTATGAGTCAAAATGGAATAATGATTATTCTACTGATGACGAGCTAAGAGAAGACAATAGCTACAATATCAAGAGAAAACATGGTGAACTATTTCATGGAACAGATTCAAAATGTCCAAAGTTGATCATTGATATTAATAATGTATCACAATATATTTTTGTATTAATATTCTACATGGTATTATTTCATTAAAAATATATTATGCATTACATTGTTATCTGTTCATTATTTTTACAGTATGCTAGCATATCAAACGTTTAGAATGTCTATTAAAACATCGGAGATGTAAGAAAAGGAATTTGCATACATCTAATGTCATACACATGGAATAACATTGACAAAATCTAAGCATCAGAGTGCATAATTTTTTCTATCAGCATCTTTGTCAGATACATCGGATAAAATTGACTGAATCAAAGTATCAGATTGAATAAATGCTTTATCAACATCCTTTCTCGGATACGTTGGATAACATTGTAAAAATCTATGTATTAGAGAGGATAAATTCTTTATCAACTTCCCTTTGTCTGACACATCAGATAACATTCACAAAATCTGTTTATTAGAATGAATAAAATCCTTATCATCATCCTTTGTCGGTTACGTCGGATAAAATTGAGAAAATCTAAGTATCAGAGTGAATAAGTTCTTTGTCAATGTCTTTTGACAGATACGTTTGATAACACTGGCCATATCTAAGCATCATAGTGAATAAATTTTATATCAACTTCTTTGTCATACACATGGGATAACATTGACAAAATCTAAGTATCAGAGTGAATAAATTCTTTATCAACATGCTTTGTCAGATATGCTAGATAAAATTGAGAAAATCTAAGTATCAGATTGAATAAATGCTTTATCAACATCCTTTCTCGGATACGTTGGATAACATTGTCAAAATCTATGTATTAGAGTGGATAAATTCTTTATCAACTTCCCTTTGTCTGACACATCAGATAACATTCACAAAATCTGTTTATTAGAATGAATAAATTCCTTATCATCATCCTTTGTCGGTTCCATCGGATAAAACTGAGAAAATCTAAGTATCAGAGTGAATAAATTCTTTGTCAATGTCTTTTTGACAGGTACGTTTAATAACACTAACCATATCTAAGTATCATAGTGAATAAATTCTATATCAACTTCTTTGTCTTATACATCAGATAACATTCAAAAAATCTAAGTATCAGCGTGAATAAATTCTTTATCAACATGCTTTGTCAGATATGCTTGATAAAATTCAGAAAATCTAAGTATCAGAGTGAATAAATTCTTTATCAATGTCTTTTGGCAAAAACGTTGGATAACACTGACATAATTCAAGTATCGAATTGAACAAATTCTTTATTAAAATTCTTTATCGATATCAATTGTCAGATACGTCGGATAACATTGACAAAATCTATTTATTAGAATGAATAAATTCTTTATCATCATCCGTTGTTTGATATTTCATTATGAAAAAATTGTAAGTAAGTAAGTAACAAACTCTTTCTTGAATTCACTTCTTGGATACACAATACAGAAATTTAATTCAGGAAATTATGAAAAAAATTGTACAAATTCTTTATTAACATTCTTTATCGATTGAATTCGCTTCCTGGACAGACAATACAGCAATTTCACAAAATCTAAGTATCAGAGTGATCAAATTCTATATCAACATCCATTTCTCGGATACATAGGATAAAATTGACAAAATCTATGTGTTAGAGTGAATAATTTTTTTTATCAACATCTTTTGTCAGATACATCGGATAAAATTGACAAAATCTAAGTACCATAGTTAATAAATGCTTTATCAACATCCCATGTCAGATAAAATTGACAAAATATAAGTATCAGAGTGATTAAATTCTATATCAACATCCTTTTCTCGGATACATAGGATAAAATTGACGAAATCTTAGTGTAAGAGTGAATAAGTTTTTTTTATATCAACATCCTTTGTCAGATACATCGAATAAAATTGGTAAAATATAGATAATTAATACTTGATCAACTAGATAATTAATACTAGTGAATTAATACTTTATCAACATCCTCTATTGGAAATGTCGGATAAAATCGACAAAATCTAAGTATCAGAGTGATTAAATTCCATATCAACACCCCTTTCTCGGATACATAGGATAAAATGGATAAAATCTAAGTATCAGAGTGATTAAATGCTTTATCAACATCCTTTAAATGCATTATCAACATCATTTATCGGGTATGTTGGATAAAATTGACAAAATCTAAGTATCATATTGATTAGATTCTATATCAACATCCATTTCTCGAATACATGGGACAAAATTGACAAAAGCTAAGTGTCAGAGTTAATAATTTTTTTTATCAAAGTCTTTTGTCAGATACAACAAATATAAAAGACGAAATCTAAATGTCAGAGTGAATAAATACTTTATCAGTATCCTTTGTCGGATATGTTGGATAAAATCGACAAAATCTAAGTGTCAGAGTGAATAAATTTTTTTTATCAACATCTTTATGATACATCAAATATAATTGACAAAATCTAAGTATCAGAGTTAATAGATGCTTTATCAGTATCCTTTGTCGGATATCTCGGATAAAATCTAAGTATCAGAGTGATTAAATTCAATATCAACATCCCTTTCTTGGATACATGGGATAAAATTGACAAAACCTAAGTATCAGAGTGAATAATTTTTTTTTTTCATCAACATCTTTTATAAGTTACAACAAATATAATTGACAAAATCAAAATCTAAGAATTATGAAAAAATTGTAAGTAAGTAAGTAACAAAATCTTTCGTGAATTCACCTCTTGGATACACAATACAGAAATTTAATTCAGGAAATTATGAAAAAAATTGAACAAATTCCTTATTAACATTCTTTATCCATTGAATTCGCTTCCCTCAACATCCTTTGTCAGATGCATCGAATAAAATTGACAAAATGTAAATATCAGAGTGAATAAATACTTTATCAACATCCTTTATCGGATATGTCGGATAAAATTGACAAAATATAAGTATCAGAGGGATTAAAATCTAAGTATTAGAGTGATTAAATTCCATATCAACATCCCTTTCTCTGATACATGGGATAAAATCGACAAAATCTAAGTGCCAGAGTGAATAAATGCTTTATCAACATCATTTGTCGGGTATATCGGATAAAATTAATAAAATGTAAGCATCAGATTGATTAAATTCTATATCAACAGCCATTACTCGAATTAATGGGATAAAATTGACAGAAGCTAAGTGTCAGAGTTAATAATATTTTTTATCAACATCTTTTGTCAGATACAACGAATATAATTGACAAAATCTAAGTATCAGAGTGAATAAATGCTTTATCAGCATCCTATGTCGGATATGTTGATAAAATTGACAAAATCTAAGCGTCAGAGTGAAAAAAATTTTTTATCAACACCTTTTGTCTGATACATCAAATATAATTGACAAAATCTAAGTATCAGAGTGAATAAATGCTTTATTGGCATCCTTTGTCGGATATCTCGGATAAAATATAAGTATCAGAGTGATTAAATTCTATATCAACATCCTTTTCTCGGATACATAGGATAAAATTGACGAAATCTAAGTGTTAGAGTGAATAAATTTTTTTATCAACATCTCTTGCCAGAAACGTCAGATAAAATTGACAAAATCTAAGTGTCAGAGTGAATAAGTTTTTTTTATCAACATCCTTTATGAGATACATCGAATAAAATTGACAAAATCTAGATATCAGAGTGAATAAATGCTTTAACAACATCCTTTATCGGATATGTCGGATAAAATTGACAAAATCTAAGTATCAGAGTGATTAATTCTATATCAACATCCTTTTCTGGGATACATAGGATAAAATTGACAAAATCTAAGTGTTAGAGTGAATACATTTTTTTATCCACATCCTTTGCCAGATAAATCGGATAAAATTGACAAAATCTAAGAGTCAAATTGAATAAATTTTTTTTCTCATCAACATCTTTTGTCAGATATATCGAATAAAATTGACAAAATGTAAATATCAGAGTCAATAAATACTTTATCAACATCCTTTATCGGATTTGTCGGATAAAATTGACAAAATACAAGTATCAGAGTGATTAAAATCTAAGTATCAGAGTGATTAAATTTCATATCAACACCCCTTTCTCGGATACATGGGATAAAATTGACAAAATATAAGTATTGGAGTGAATAAATGCTTTATCAACATCCTTTAAATGCATTATCAACACCATTTGTCGGGTATATCGGATAAAATTCACAAAATCTAAGCATAAGATAGATTAAATTCTGTATCAACATCCATTTCTCGAATACAGGAGATAAAATTGACAAAAGCTAAGTGTCAGAGTGAATACATCCTTTGTCGGATATGTCGGATAAAATCGACAAAATCTAAGTATCAGAGTGATTCAATTCCATATCAACATCCTTTTCTGGGATACATAGGATAAAATTGACAAAATCTAAGTATTGGAGTGAATAAATGCTTTATCAACATCCTTTAAATGCATTATCAACACCATTTGTCGGGTATATCAGATAAAATTGACAAAATCTAAGTATCAGATTGATTAAATTCTATATCAGCATCCCTTTCTCGAATACATGGGATAAAATTGACAAAATCTAAGTGTTAGAGTGAATAATTTTTTTATAAACATCCTCTGTCAGATACATCGGTTAAAATTGACAAAATCTAAGCATCAGATTGAATAAATGCTTTATCAACATCCTTTTTCGGGTATGTCGGATAAAATTGACAAAATCTAAGTATCACAGTTATTAAATTCTATATCAACATCCCTTTCTCGGATACATGGGATAAAATTGACAAAATCTAAGTATCAGAGCGAATAAATGCTTTATCAACATCCTTTAAATGTATTTTCAACATCATATGTCAGATACATTGGATAAAATTGACAAAATCTAAGTATCAGAATAAACAAATTTGTTTTCAAAGTTTTTATCGGATACATCAGATAACAGTCATAAAATCCAAGTTCTATTTATTTTGACTTCATGCGTCGTTACGTTGAATTTAGGCTAGACCGGCTATAGATGGCAGCACATCCACTCAGACACACAGTCATAGTGAGAGAGATATGCAAAGAGTTAGGTTAATTCAGGTTCACTTTGAGTGGCGCCACTCTAAGTGAACCTTCTAAGTGAAGATTTTGTCAATTTTATCCCATATACCCGTCAAATGATGTTGATAATGCATTCAAATGAGGTTGATAATGCATCCGACAAAGGATGCTGATAAAGCATTTATTCACTCTGATACTTAGATTTTGTCAATTATATTTGATGTATCTGACAAAAGATGTTGATAAAAAAAATTATTCACTCTGACACTTAGATTTAGTCAATTTTATCCGATATACCTGACAAATGATGTTGATAAAGCATTTATTCACTCTGATATTTATATTTTGTCAATTTTATTCGATGTATCTGACAAAGGATATTGATGGAAGCGAATTCAATCGATAAAGAATGTTAATAAAGAATTTGTTCAATTTTTTTCATAATTTCCTGAATTAAAATTCTGTATTGTGTATCCAAAAGGTAAATTCAAGAAAGTTTTTGTTACTTACTTACAATTTTTTCATAATACTTAGATTTTGATTTTGTCAACTATATTTGTTGTAACTGATAAAAGATGTTGATAAAAAAAATTATTCACTCTGATACTCAGATTTTGTCAATTTTATCCCATGTATCCGAGAAAGGGATTTTGATATAGAATTTAATCACTCTGATACTTAGATTTTATCCGAGATATCCGACAAAGGATGCTGATAAAGCATTTATTCACTCTGATACTTAGATTTTATCAATTATATTTGATGTATCTGACAAAAGATGTTGATAAAAAAAAAATTTTTTTTATCAACATCTTTTGTCAATTTTATTGACAAAAATAATGACACTTTTAAATGACACTTAGATTTTGTCAATTTTATCCCATGTATCCGAGAAAAGGATGTTGATATGGAATTTAATCACTCTGATACTCAGATTTTAATCACTCTGATACTTAGATTTTGTCAATTTTATCCGCCATATCCGATAAAGGATGTTGATAAAGTATTTATTCACTCTGATATTTACATTTTGTCATTTTTATTCGATGTATCTGACAAAGGATGTTGATGGAAGCGAATTCAATCGATAAAGAATGTTAATAAAGAATTTGTTCAATTTTTTTTTCATAATTAAATGAATTAAATTTCTGTATTGTGTATCCAAGAGGTGAATTCAAGAAAGCTTTTGTTACTTACTTACTTACAACTTTTTCATAATACTTAGATTTTGATTTTGTCAATTATATTTGTTGTAACTGATAAAAGATGTTGATAAAAAATTATTCACTCTGATACTCAGATTTTGTCAATTTTATCCCATGTATCCGAGAAAGGGATGTTAATATAGAATTTAATCACTCTGATACTTAGATTTTATCCAAGATATCCGACAAAGGATGCTGATAAAGCATTTATTCACTCTGATGCTTAGATTTTATCAATGATATTTGATGTATCTGACAAAAGATGTTGATAAAAAAAGATTTATTCACTCTGACACTTGGATTTTGTCAATTTTATCCAACATATCCGACAAAGGATGCTGATAAAGCATTTATTAACTCTGACATTTAGATTTTGTCTATTATATTCGTTGTATCTGACAAAAGATGTTGATAAAAAAAATTATTAACTCTGACACTTAGCTTTTGTCAATTTTATCCCATGTATTCGAGAAATGGATGTTGATATAGAATTTAATGAATATGATACTTAGATTTTGTCAATTTTATCCGATATACCCGACAAATGATGTTGATAATGTATTTAAAGGATGTTGATAAAGCATTTATTCATGCTGATACTTAGATTTTGTCAATTTTATCCCATTTATCCGAGAAAGGGGTGTTGATATGGAATTTAATCACTCTGATACTTAGATCTTAATCACTCTGATACTTAGATTTTGTCAATTTTATTTGATTTTATCTGACAAAGGATGTTGATAAGAAACAAAATTTAATCACTCTGACACTTAGATTTTGTCAATTATATTCGATGTATCTGGCAAAGGATGTAGATAAAAAAAATTATTCACTCTAACACTTAGATTTTGTCAATTTTATCCTATGTATCCGAGAAAAGGATGTTGATATAGAATTTAATCACTCTGATACTTAGATTTTATCAATTTTATCCGACATATCCGATAAAGGATATTGTAAAAGCATTTACTCACTCTGATATCTAGATTTTGTTAATTTTATTCGATCTATCTGACAAAGGATGTTGATAAAAAAAACTTATTCACTCCGACACTCAGATTTTGTCCATTTTATCCGATGTGTATGACAAAAGATGTTGATAAAAAAAATTTATTCACTCTAACACTTATATTTCGTCAATTTTATCCTATGTATCCGAGAAAAGGATGTTGATATAGAATTTAATCACTCTGATACTTATATTTTTTCAATTTTATCTTACATAGGATGTTGATAAAGCATTTATTCACTCTGGTACTTAGATTTTGTCAATTTTATCTGATGTATCTGACAAAGGATGTTGATAAGAAACAAAATTTAATCACTCTGACACTTAGATTTTGTCAATTTTATCCGATGTATCTGGCAAAGGATGTAGATAAAAAAAATTTTTCACTCTAAAACATAGATTTTGTCAATTTTATCCTATGTATCCGAGAAATGAATGTTGATATAGAATTTAATCACTCTGATACTTAGATTTTGTGAAATTGCTGTATTGTCTGACCAGGAAGAAAATTCAATCGATAAAGAATGTTAATAAAGAATTTGTTCAATTTTTTTTCATAATTTCCTGAATTAAATTTCTTTACTGTGATTCCAAGAAGTGAACTCAAGAAAGAGTTTGTTACTTACTTACTTACAATTTTTTCAAAATGACATATCCAACAACGGATGATGATAAAGAATTTATTCATTCAAATAAATAGATTTTGTCAATGTTATTCGGCGTATCTGACAAATGATATCGATAAAGAATTTTAATAAATAATTTGTTCAATTCGATACTTGAATTATGTCAGTGTTATCAAACGTATTTGTCAAAATACATTGATGAAGAATTTATTCACTCGGATACTTAGATTGTCTAAATTTTATCAAGCATATCTGACAAAGCATGTTGATAAAGAATTTATTCATTCTGATACTTAGATTTTGTGAATGTTATCTTATGTATCAGACAAAGAAGTTGATATAGAATTTATTCAATATGATACTTAGATATGGTCAGTGTTATCAAACGTATCTTTCAAAAAGACATTGACAGAGAACTTATTCACTCTGATACTTAGATTTTCTCAATTTTGTCTTACGTAACTGACAAAGGATGATGATAAGGAATTTATTCATTATAATACACAGATTTTGTGAATGTTACCTGATGTATCAGACAAAGGTAAGTTGATAAAGAATTTATCCACTCTAATACATAGATTTTGACAATGTTATCCAACGTATCCGAGAAAGGATGTTGATAAAGAATTTATTCAATCTGATACTTAGATTTTCTCAATTTTATCAAGCATATCTGACAAAGCATGTTGACAAAGAATTTATTCACTCTGATACTTAGATTTTCTCAGTTTTATCTGACGTAACCGACAAAGGATGATGAAAGAAATTTATTCATTCTAATACACCGATTTTGTGAATGTTATCTGATGTATCAGACAAAGGGAAGTTGATATCTAATACATAGATTTTGACAATGTTATCCAACATATCCGAGAAAGGATGTTGATAAGGAATCTATTCAATCTGATACTTAGATTTAGTCAATTTTATCCGATGTATCTGACAAAGATGTTGATAGAAAAAATTTACTCACTCTGATACTTAAATTTTATCCATGTTATCCCATGTATATGACAATAGATGTATGCAAATTCCTTTTCTTACATCTCCGATGTTTTAATAGACATTCTAAACGTTTGATATGCTAGCATACTCTAAAAATAATGAACAGATAACAATTTAATGCATAATATATTTTTAATGGAATAATACCATGTAGAATATTAATACAAAATATATTATGATACATTATTAATATCAATGATCAACTTTGGACATTTTGAATATGTTCCATGAAATAGTTCACCATTTTCTCTCTTGATATTGTATCTATTATCTTCTCTTAGCTTGTAATCAGTAGAATAATCATTATTCCATTTCGACTCATACACAATTTTACAGGTGTGTCACCGAAAGGTTCATTATGCGTTTCGTCTTTGTTTCATTGACTGTTTGATCAATGGTAGTAACGTTTGCTGGCACTTCTTTTTTCATCGATTCATATTTATATTCCATAGTGATATTTTCTACCAAAGCCCTTTTTATTTTTCCGGCAATTTCACTGTGTATTACAACATTATTTTTACACAGGTAACAGTTTCGGCACGTAGACAAGATATGGTTTATGATATTATTAGAAGAATAGGCCTTTCTTCTTTTGACCTTCCGTTGAATGCTAATACCCGAAAGTTGACGATAGGATGTATCAGTAGGTAATGTGTTACCTGCAACAGTAGCAAGGAGTTGTCCTCTATCATCAACGATTATTTTTATGTTGGCATTCTCTTTGAGTGCAATCATCTCTGGAGATCTCAATCACGCATATTCACCAACATATGAGATGAATTTTTCGGTATTCCAAAGAAATTTAATTCCTTACTTTCATGACAATGCACGCATACGTTTTCGATAGTACTACCACTTGTATTTATTTCATAGTTTAAATACTTCTCCTTGTCAGCATTCAATGCTACATTAACACTATCACGTGAACACACTTTTTTAAAATGCTCCATCTTCAATTTTTTAAAGATATGACTTATGTGTTTATCGTTCTACTGCGTAAAAAATACTGATTTAATACATGTAATAAACTAGGTAGTGTCGATAATCCCGCCATAAATTACCAGTGGGAAAGCCTCATCGTGTCTCTGAGCAAGCATAGAGTACAAATGTTATAGCCATAAGCATATTTCATGTCGTTTTAAGATACGTAAAAAAAGGTCCCAAAAAAATTTAGTCCAATAAAAACAAGTGCTACTACAAACAATATTTTTCTAATAGTAAAAGTCACGACTAACATTTGTATATCCTTCTCATTTTGAAAATATTTAATGTGATTTTTTTTTAAGTATGTTTCATCTCATTCGAAGACATGTAAAAAAAAGTTGACAAAATATAACATGTTAAAAAAACTAAAAAAAACTTCAAAAACAAATAAAAAAATGGGGGGAGGGGGGGGGGTGAAGTTAGAGGGAGGGGCCCCTTGGACGTATGGGACCTTTGGAGTTTGAGGTCCTTGGTGGTTAGGGTTATTGGTGCTTATGATCCATGATGCTTCAAACCTATCTTCACCTCACTACTTGATTTGCAAGGATTTCTATAAATTGTTCTGAATTTCATTATTAAAATTCTTTTCTTGACATCTACATCTCTCTTAGTATCAACTTTTTAGTATACTATAACGTTAGACTCTATTTTAAATGGACAACACTGTTCAAACGCCACTTGTATATTATACAGAACAAATCGAAGAAGTAAAGCCAGGTCAACTCACATGACCATTTTATCATCGTTAACCATTTTCATAGATTGATGTTGTTCCAAATTTATAACAAATTGCCTGAGTTAACAAACCCTTCGGTGTTACCTCAACTGATAATCAGTTTAGCCCTTTTTTTACCACCTTCATACGGTCCGATCACTAATTAGGATCATTCACATCCCTGTTATTCAATCAACAATTAATATCGTTCATACAGTCCAATTCGCAAATCCTATACCCTTTTTTGCAATTAGAGTTAGCTTTTCCGCAAAATGATATAAAGCCAATTAAGCTATTGAATACCTTGTACCAATGTCTCTTGTAGACGTCAAATCTATTACGTATCGTAGCATATTCTTTGTATTGTTGATGCATTCCATTCCTCATTCTTTAATTACCCGTGACGCATTCTTAACCAACGGAATACCTTTTCGCAAATACCTTTTCGCAAAAAAAATCGCAAATAGAGTTATTTTTACGCAAATGGTACAATTTGCAACTTAAAATCATTCTAACTATAGCATTCCATCCCTCATTCTTTAATTACCCGTGACGCATTCTTAACCATCGGAAGTTTAATTTGGTTATTGAGCTTAGAAGTAATTACTCTTTACAAAAACATTAGTTGTTCTATTAATGAACCCGTGAAACGAAACCAGTCTGATTGCATTACACAATCTCGCTCCTAGTTCCAAAACGTGTTTGATCACTTTATAGGTCTATAATATAAGGGGATTGGTCGCTTTTTGCAATCACTCGTCGGATCAATAGGTGACTGACCGTGGTAAGCCATGTTCGTCCCACTGTTCGTCCCTCGCCTTTTACACTATCACTACTGCTGTAATCGTATAGTTGTGCGTAATCCACGAGTGTGACTATAATTTGTCTTGGGTACCAAACTCTAGTTACAGTGTCTGGCCTTGCTTACTAAGCTCCTAGACAAAGAACATGGGAGATGGGACACCTTTAAGGGCACATGATCAAACAATTCATGGTAACGAACTGTAAGCAAGGAGCGACCTCCTAAAAGTCATAGAACTTTGAAGAAAGTCACACCATAAGATTCAGCGTGTCAGAGAACCTTCCTGTAGAGGTTTTAAGCTCCTATCTGCAAAAATATGGAAATTTGACATGGAAGGGTATTTTTTTTCCCAGGGGTGATCGTATCGACCAAGTGGTCCTAAAATATTGCAAGAGGGCTCATTCGAACGGAAATTAAAAGTTATCCGTGGAAATTAAAAGGTTACGTAGGTGTTCCATGGAGGAAGGGACATTCCTACGAAGGGGGTGCCGGATTTTCGAGCATTATTTAAAAAAAAACGATCAGAAATTAAATAAAAAAAAAGTTGATAATTTCGGAGACCACACTGTCTTTCCATGACGATAAAATAAAAGATCAAAATAGGGATACAATCCCTTTAATAGACAGTGTATAGAAATTCACAAAAATACCAGATATTTCGGTCACTTATACAGTGACCGTCAGTAGTTTTACTACTGATGACGGTCACTGTATACATGACCGAAATATCGGGTATTTTTGTGAATTTCTATACACTGTCTGTTAAAAAGGATTTTATCCCTATTTTGAACTTTAAAAAAAAAAGATTTTTTCAACTGAAAGTAAGGAGCAACATTAAAACTCAAAACAAACAGAAATTATTACGTATATGAGGGGGTTCGTACCC
Organism: Artemia sinica; assembly: GCA_027921565.1. Taxonomy (NCBI): domain Eukaryota; kingdom Metazoa; phylum Arthropoda; class Branchiopoda; order Anostraca; family Artemiidae; genus Artemia; species Artemia sinica. The sequence goes on from CM051262.1 coordinate 20,468,696, forward strand.
TAGTCAATACCTCGCTCTTTACGCTAAAGTTTTTTTTAGTACTTTCACAAGGGCTATTTATTCTAATTAAACGGCCTTTGTGATTCAGGGGTCATTTTTAAAGAATTGGAACAAAATTCGAACTTTAGCGTAAAGAGCAGGGTATTGACAAGGGGGCGAACAGTTAATTCGTAAGTTAAGTCAGAAAAAATTTCGAGAAAGCCATTTAGCCAAAAAAAAAGTAAAATTAATATGCAAATTTCGTTTTAGTTATTCATGTACGGTGAGCCAAAATCAAAGCTGCATTAATTAAAAAGCGATCAGAAATTAAATAAAAAACAAATTTCTTTAACTGAATGTAAGGAGCGACATTAAAGCTTAAAACGAACAGAAACTATTCAGTATATGAAAGGCGATGTCCCCTCCTCAACGCCTCGCTCTTTACGCTAAAGTTTGACTCTGTCTCACAAGTGTATTTTTAAAACAATAAAAAACTTTAGCGTAAAGACCGAGGCGTTGAGGATGGGACAGTCCCTTTCATATACGGAATAATTTCTGTTTGTTTTAAGTTTTAATGTCGCTCCTTACTTTCAGTTGAAAAAAACTTGTTTTTCTTATTAATACCTTAAAGAATCAACCTATTCGCTCATTATAAGCTTTTTTATAGGTTGAAAACGACAGAAAACTAAAAGTCGATGCCTACTTTCCCCAGAGTCTCAGAAAAACCTTTTAGCTTCCCTCTTTTTTGCTGGGGATAGATATGTCCACATTTAGCGTAAATCAGAAAGGGTAGAAAGGGTGTTTCGACTAAACGGAGGAGAATTTTCTTTTTGAAGTTTGGGAAAGGGCAGTGCCTAAAAATGTTCCAACAAGCCTTCTCGGAATACACTAGAAATTAGTTAAAAGGAATAATCATTTGAGTAATTTGGCTGTTTTGGAAGCTCCCAGTGGTTCTACCTGCTTTGACTGACAATCTCATCAACAAAAGGGAAGTAGATTTAACTGTCTTTTTAGTTAAATTTTAAAATCAACCCATAAATTCTCGACACCTTTAATGATAGCTAGTCCCCTGCAAGAATCTGCTGATAGCACCTTTGTCTTTGGGACAGTCAGTCGACGGCGACACTCCCAATCTAATGTGCGTGTAACTGAACCACCATGTAACTGAACCCCAAGCAACTGAACCCCTGTAACTGAACCACCGTGTAACTGAACCACCGTGTAACTGAACCACCGTGCAACTGAACCCCCGTATAACCGAATCCCCGCGCAACTGAACCCTCGTGTAACTGAACCACCGGGAAACTGAACCCCATTTAACTAAACGCTCGTGTAACTAAACCCCGTGCAACTCAACCCCATTTAACTGAACCCCATGTAACTAAACCCCCATGTAACTGAACCCCCGTGCAACTGAACCACCGTACAACTGAACCACCGTGCAACTGAACCACCGTGCAACTGAACCACCGTGCAACTGAACCACCGTGCAACTGAACCACCGTGCAACTGAACCCTCGTGTCACTCAACCGCCGTACTTACATTGGGTAAAACACAAGTTAGAATCTTTACATGTTCAACCTTGTTGGCATTGTTTGTTTCTTAAATTCATGATATGAACGCCTGTCAAAAGTATTCACGAAAAAGCTTTGTTTTATTTTTGCAAAAGAAAAAGAAGATCCGATGTCACAAACCATTAAAGCTGATTTATTACTCTGTTTTTCACGTGAATCAGACCTTTTGGACGTTAAGTAATAAACGTATTTGTTGAAAATATTTGACCTTTGTGAATCTAGATAACGAATTTTGATCAGATGTCCTTGAGGAGATTGCAACTAAAAAAGACATGGGAGGGGGACTGGTTGTACTCCAGCCTTTTTTTCAACATTCCTTCAACTTGCCCTGAAAGTTTTAACTTCATACCCTCAGGTTTATACCCTTAGCTGTTCTCGACACATTGCAGATACATCGTCTTTTAAAACTGGATGCACACTGTACCTCTTGATTTAGTTGAAGATGCTCCTAAATATTTTCGAAACAATGTGACGGCTGATGCCATCAGCCATTGTAAACGTTCCTGGTATTTCCTTTTCACAACCAATAAAGGAAAACATGCTTTTTGATCGTGTTTGGCATTCTTCTTTACATTTCCCTGAGGTTTGACCTTAATGCTGCATGCTTCTTTTTTTTATAGGATCAAACATGCCATTTTTCTTGATAAAAAAAACTTATATGTTAACAATAGGCACCTTGTATAACTTACAGCCCTTGCACCAGAGGCTGAGGGTTATGAACCATAGTTATTTAACCTTTGAACTGTTTTAAATAAAATGGCCGTCCCAAAGTTTAGATCGGATGTATTTGGGGAAAAATAGGTTGGGGTGGAAGCCCTCCGATCACTTTTAACTCTGAAAGGTGCACTGGAAATTTTGATTTCCAATCGAATGAGCCCCCCCCCCCAAAGTTCATACAATTTTTTTCTACAAATACCTTATGTGTTAGCAATGAGCAACTAGCTTAACTTACAGCCATTGCCCCATATGCTGCTGGTGGGGTTGTTAGCCCCAAAGGCCTGGTTATTTGATCTTTAGACTATTTTGAACAAAATTGTTTATGTTTATTTTGATCGGATCTATTTGGGGGTGGGGGATATCGGTTAAGAGGGAAAGGCTGATTGTCCCGTGATTACCTTTGATTCTTCAAAATTGAACTTGAACTTTCAATTTCCAATCGAATGAGCCTCCTTCAAAGCTTTTACGGCCATCTCTTCTATAAAAACATTAAATTTTAACAATTGGTAACTTGTAATAGCATACTGATTGCTGATAGGGGTGTATCAGCAATTTTTTTGGAACAGCTTAGCGTATCAAGATGAAACTTCTGGGGCATCTACCTGCTACTACTGCTATTAATACTGCTGCTACTACTGTTGCTACTACTACTAATTCAACACTATTATTACTACTACTGCTCCTACTACGACCTCTGCTACTATTAAACTAGCACTATTAAGGCTACGCTAATCAAGTTGAAAATTTGACATAATTGAGTATTTGAGGTGGAATTTGAACTAAATCAAAAGACACTATGTGCATGCAGATTTTCAAAATGGCGTATCTCAAAAAGTAATTTGTGTATTAATATGGAGCTTTCAGAGAGTGACTAAAGGGAAAGTCAATTCACCGAAAGGAAATATGTGCATGCTCAGGCCTGAATTTACCACTAGATCCCTAGGCCCGGACCTAGGGGCGCATAATGCCAGGGGGAGCAATAAATTATCACTGAGTAATTTTTTCCTGACAAAAACTGGACTGATGTGATTTATCGTCGCCAGGTGCACTCTGCCGCCACGCTGCCTATTCACAGAAAAGTGACTTTAAAACAACACAGGAATTCCATGGTCACTTATAAACTGTCAGATGTCTCCCAAGAATGGTAGCTGAGAGTTCGGTATTACCCCTCTCTTTCATCACTTTTCGCTCATCAGTTGTGTTCTGTTAATTGCTTCCATGAGCCCCAAATTTTTGGGAATTACCCCGAAAATCGTGCAAAAATGGAGCGGCAAAAACGCTTGGTTCTTAAGCGTCAAAGCTATAAATCTGGCCCTGCGCACGCTACTGCTAATGCTATTACTATTTTAATTACATTTACTACTACTGCTACTAAGACAACTACTACTACTACTAGTTCGACTGCTACTTCTATTGCAACCACTTGTAAGCTAAAAGTATTAAGATGAAAATTAAGCAACTACATGAACATATAGGTTATCAAAAGGATATATCGGCAATGGGATAGCAACAGCTAATCGTATTAAGTTGAAACTTCTAGAACTTGATGAGAGGAATCTTCAGCTGATCAAAAGGCAATATGTTAATACTACTATTGCTACTTGCACTAGTGCCATTACTATCAATACTACTACTAATAATATTACTGGGACTACCATTACAGCCATTCCTAACGGTAATGAACGGTGTAAAGGTGGAATTTTCAGGGAATATTGAGGGCGGAAGGTGAACTGAATCACATCACGCCATCTGTATAAAGGTTGCCAAAGGGCACATCAGCAATATCCTAGGGACAGTTTGGTATGTGGAAGAAAATAAAAGGTGCTATGTGCGTACTGCTACTAATTCTTCTACTGCTAATACGCAAGCTAAGGGTATTAAAGTGAAGCTGTCAAGGAATATTTCGGCGGATATTGAACAGAATCAAATTAATTATGGACATTCTCAAAAGGGTCACACAGAAATATTTCAAGAATAGCTTCCATTAATAAGTTAGACCTTCCAGGATAAGTTGTGGGTGGGAGACTTCAAACTAGCCGTGCTATGCTTTACGCCCCACCCGTAATGTGCAAATATATAGCCAAAAATTTGCTTCTAAACTATTATATTTTCATCCTATTTTGTTTTATTTCATTAGCATTAACCAAACTTCACTTCTTGCAAGGGTTCCAGCTCATTGGCATGTACTGCGATATCCTATATATCAGAGGCAACGCTATAGCGTTGCCTATTGTAAAAGTCAAACGGCTCCGATGTTTTATTATTTATTATTATTTATTTTTTTTTCCCCAAGAGGCACTTCATATGGAAGGGGTCGTCGTAGAAACTTCAAAGGGGGCTCATTCGATTGGAAATCGAGAGTTCTAGTGCCTTTTCAAGGGCCAAAAGTTATTAAAACTCTGGGGTCGAAACAACCTTCCAGGGCCCAGGGATAGGCGTTGTAAGTTATACTCTGGGGATATATATGGTTCTTATAGAAGGAATACTCGTATAAGCTTCAGAGAGGACTCATTTAATTGAAAATATAAAGCTCTAGTTCATTTTTAAAGTTTCAAAAGAGACCGAAGGTTAATTAGCCCCCCTCCCCATGCCCTTTTTCCCCAAACCCATCCGATAAAAATTTTGAGATAGCCATTTTGTTAAAAATAGTTCAAACATCAGATAATAAAAACTCCGAGGTTGCCACAAACCCATTTTTTCACTTTGATATTGTTACTTTGATACCAGTTTTGATACTTTGAAGAACATTTGATTTTTTTAAGTTTGATTTTGAAATATGGATTTTTTAAAAACTTGAAACTTTCTGCAATCAAAAACGAACAAAAATTAATTAAAAAAAAACTTTCCAAAAAATAGGTTTTTCAAAGAAAAGTAAAGGCCATTTTAAACTTAATCTCAGCAGATACAAATACCTTTTAAAATTCAAATTCAAAACGACCAGAAATTACTATTAAAGAATAAAGGAAACCCAAAACGAACAGAAATTAAATAAACAATCAATGCAAACAAACATACAATAGATATTAATGTAAATTAATAAATAAATCTTAAAACGAGTGAAACTTAAATTGAATATACAAATCAAGCTTGAAACAAACAAAAATCACTACAAACAAGAGTTTGGGTATGACCTCCTTCTCTCACTGTAAAAGTCTAAAACCTACTGCGTCATTGGCGCTTTACTGAAAGCTATATGCGTCTTGAACAGTCTTGGAAAGTATAAACAACATCAAATTGAATATTTGATGTATAATGATATTAATTGTTGAAAGATCCATCAGTTCAAGAATTTATTTCACTGTAATTTTATTTTTATTTTCAATGCTGTAAGAACTGGAAAAGAAAATATTTGTAATATAATTCGTTTTCAGTTAAGCGCCAATGACGCAGTAGGCTTTTGGTTTTTATTTACAGTTAAGAAAGGTGGCAGTATCCAAACACTTGTTTGTAGTGAAACTATATTCGTCTTGAACAACTTTAAAAAGAGCTAATGAATTAAACTGAATATTTGATGTATAATGATAATAATTGCTGAAAGCTCATCAGTTAAAAGTGTTACTATAATTTTAATGTTTATTTTCAATATTAAGTACAAAAGAAAATATTTGTAATAAAATTGGTTTTCAGTAAAGCGCCAATGACGCAGTAGGTTTTAGACTTTTACAGTGAGAGAAGGGAGGCGATACCCAAACTCTTGTTTGCAGTGATTTTTGTTCGTTTCAATCTTGATTTGCATATTCAGTTTAAGTTTCACTCGTTTTAAGATTTATTTATTAATTTACATTAGTATCTATTGTATGTTTGTTTGCATTGATTGTTTATTTAATTTCTGTTCGTTTTAAGTTTCATTTATGCTTCAATAGGAAAATATTTTTTTTCGTTTTAAGCTTGATTTTCATATTCAATCTAAGCATTTCTCGCTTTAAGATCTATTTATTCATTTATATTATTACTTGTTGTATATTTTTGCTATGATTGTTTATTTAATTTCTGTTCGTTTTGGGTTTCATTTATTCTTTAATAGCAATTTCTGGTCGTTTTAAGCTTGAATTTTAAAAGGTATTTGTATCTGCTGAGCTTAAGTTTAAAATGGCCTTTACTTTTCTTTGAAAAAGTTATTTTTCGGAAATTTTTTTTTTAATTAATTTAGATAACAATTACCCGCTTACGGGTCTCCATCGCGGCATTAATTCGACTGTCTATAGCCGTTGTGTACCATTAAGCGAAACAGTACCGTAGTTTCTTATCATTTTTGGTTTGTATTATTATAGGAATTTATTTATGCTAGTCTTTGGTTTAATATGGCTTTTTATTTTTATTTGAAAAATTGTTTTTCGAAAGAATCTTTTTAATTAATTTAAAGAAAGCGGAACAAAAAGTGATTTTTTTTTTGTTATCTAAATTCTCAAAGTTCCGATATTTTCAGCACATGTTTTTATTTCTCATCGTTCAGGAAAGGCCTGATACATCTAAGTAAGAAAAAAAAAATCAAACCAAAAGTTCCCAAACACAAAGAGAAAGTAGCTTTTGTGTCGGCTCCACCAAAGCAGGTAATTAACCTTTTTCAAACCAAACGATAAACAACTACGAGCGTAGAAAATACCACAAAATGAAAACAACAAAATAAGCAAAGTGGTAAAAAAAATTTAAAGTATGTAGACGGTGAGAACCGCCGTTTACCCCCCCCCCCACCACAAAAAACATCCCTTAAGGAAAATACCCCCTCCCAGAAAATACCTACCCGTGGAAAATCCCCCCCCCCAAAAAAAAATACCTCTTGCGGTTGGTTAGTCTTCAATCACTTTCGGCTTATAAAAAAGACTAGAAATGCCTGGGGATTATCAAACAATTTCTACCTCCATCCTCCTGTCGTCTCTCCCTTAGAGTTAATTCTGTATTTATTTGAAGGCTCAATGAGAGCTGAATTGTTTTGGCATCAAACTGCACCCTTTGAGGTATCTCCCTCTCTTTCTAGCAACAAAACAATCAGATAACCCCATTGTAGACGTTTCAGTCCCTTTATAAGTTTTTTTGATTTGTCTATTGCTTACAGATAGTATTTGTCATTGGGAAACATACGGAAATTTTTTTTATGGGGGTTTGCTGAAGGATCTTTAATGAGAAGAAAGTATTTGCACGGAGGGGGGGGGACAAGATTTACACATAAATTCTTTTTTTCCACTTCCCTTAGAACTTCTCAATTAAACTAGAAAATAACACGAAGCAAAGAATATTTTTAAATTTTGAAAACCATAACTTCTGCGAGGGGGTATTTTCCAGGTGATGGGGTTCCCGTGGGTGGAGGACGGGAAATTTTCCGCGGGGAGAGGGAAAAATGTAGAAAATGACAGGGTGAAGGGAACCCCCATTAACAGACATAACAAAGAGAAATAAACCTGGATTTAAGAGTTTATGACGTCCGATTTTTTTTGTTTTTGTGACAACAAAACAGAGCATTTTTATAAATCATCTTGTCAGTAATCTATATAAAGACTTAAAAAAGCAAACAATTCCAACAAGGTTGAACATGTAAAGATTCTAACTTGTGTTTTACCCAATGTAAGTACGGTGGTTGAGTTGCACGAGGGTTCAGTTACACGAGGGTTCAGTAGCACGGTGGTTCAGTTGCACGGTGGTTCAGTTGCATGGTGGTTCAGTTGTACGGTGGTTCACTTGCACAGGGGTTCAGTTACATGGTGGTTCAGTTACACGGGGATTTAGTTAAATGGGGTGGAGTTTCACGGGGGTTGAGTTGCACGAGGGTTCAGTTAAAGGGGGTTCAGTCGCATGAGGGTTCAGTTGCACGGTGGTTCAATTGCACGGTGGTTCAGATGTACGGTAGTTCAGTTGCACGGTGGTTCAGTTGCACGGTGGTTGAGTTACAATGGAACCTCGCAAAATAATTTTTTAGGTATCAAATGGACTTAAGAGTGGAAACTGATGCAACACTCGAAAAGAAGATAACCAGTACCATCTACCAAAACTGCTACTTTGTTTGACTCAAAACTGCTACATACTCGTTTTTCAGATAATTTAAACAGTATGGAAGAATAAAGACAACAAAATAATATCCCCCGTAGGCCTACGGCTCCTTAACCTGCCTAGGCCTAAAAGTCATCTAGGCTGCTTAACCTGCTGAGATTTTCCCAAGCTAATCTGTATCTACTTCGTGCAGACAAAATTTTTTCAACTCCCTTCCTCTTTGGTCCTAAATTGACTTCAGCTCTAAGATCATTAGAGCTCGAGTCGACTTAGTACTGCCTAAGTAATCGACAAAATTTGCTCCCTAAGAATACATAACCTGACAAGACGTCAAATTATGCTACTGTAAAAGGCTTTACGGTATGGTATGCAATAACCAATAAATCTTACAGGAGAGCGAAGAAAAAGAGGAAAAAGATTTTTTTTTTTTTTTACTACAACTGCTTAAACAAAGTTTTTTTTTTCATGCCTTCAAGCGAGGGCATATCCAGGATTTTTGTTCGGGAAGGGGGTTAATTTTGTCTGGAGGGGGGGCGGTACAAAGTAATTAAAAAAACACATCACATATTCATTAATATGCATTTTGCTGCGTTTTTACGAGTTGGACAAAACCTCAGGGGGGGGGGGTTCTGACCCAGGAATCCCTTTCCACATGATTCGGCATTGCGTCAAGACACAGCAAACAAATTAAGACACACCAAAAAGATGTTATTATAATAGCCCTATGCAAAGCTGTGGTTCAACCACTAGGTAATCAATGGTTAAACGCATTCTATATCAAGGAGACATCCAGGAGAGGGGGGCTACTGCATTTGAATCCCCCAAGTAATTTTTGTCCGGTTCGTAAGAACGTAACAAAATGCATACAGAAAAATTTGGTGGGTTTTGAAAAGCTGTTTTTTGTATACTCACCCAGAAAATGTACTCACCCCCCCCCCTCCTGAACAAGATTCATGGATACTCCCTTACTCTATACACAAACAAAAAAATACCCTTGCCATTTTTCTACCTCACAACTTGTACATGTAAATCAAAGCCAGAAGTGCATCTTATTTGTCATTTTTTCTTCTTGGTTTGTGGCACCTGAGCCACTCAGTTGTAATTAATTGTATAATTTTAATAGACGGACCCACCGAGCGAGAATAAATTTGAATTTCAAGGCTATTGCGTAATCTAAACATACGTCAATTAAAAGATTATGGAGTTTTGCCAGAACTAACCAAGCTTTCACACCTACAAACACTTAGATGTGTTTAATTGAAACTAATTCAGCAAAAGCCTAGAGAAAATTACATGCGAAATGTAGTACTGCTTTCATTGGGTAGGGACGGAGGTATCGGCACAAGAGAACCTTTGGCAATGGAACGGGACAGGAGGGCAAACCAGATCTCTAAAGGCGAGTCTAAAGATAAAACACGATATTTTGGGCCAAATAAGGGTACCATGGGCGTGCGTAGCTTCTTGTTTGGGGGGGGCAGCTGATTCTATGATGAAGGGTGGGGGAGCTGAAGTTATATTGGCAGTTCATAAAACCTTACATTGCCAGCAAGTTCTATCATACCTATGAAATCTTTATTAACAAGTAATCACCAAAAATCCTAAATCGTCAATGAGCTTCAGCATTAATCTTCTTGGATTAGAGCTAAAAATTTCCAAGATATTATGGACAATTGCTTATTGTTAGACTTTTATTCTGTCATTCAAGCTTCCTCAACCATCCACCTTTTATTAACTATTTTTTTTAGCCATCAACCTTTTTTCAACCATCTGATTTTTCAGCCATATCTGGTGTAAATTGGAAGTTCTAGGGGGCAGCTGCCCCCCTCTGGCCTCCCCTCCGTACACCCATGAAGGGTACAATGTGTTGTTAAGTGATTGGACGCTGTCGAATCATGCGACTTTGGGCTTGCTAGTGTGCAATAAAAGGTTCATTCCGACAACCCTTGTCGTATTGTTTCCTTGATGGAAACACGTATATTAACAAGCTAAACGTTGGAGATCATAATAAAACTTCCCGTAAAGTCAAATTAGTGGTTGATTAAATAAACGTTGTGATCTGGCAGTAAAGAGTAATTTAAAATGAGCAGAACTTATGCCTTCGCAACCCCAGGCAATTTGTGCTAGGAATAACTGCTATCACTATGAACGGTTATATAGGGACTTCATAAGTGCTTTGGGACGGAATGCACTGCACCTTGGCAACGTGTCCTCATAAACTGGGAGATTTAATTCAAGGATTCTCGAGAGCTTGAAACAGATTGGCTATCTCAGATTTTTTACCCGATAGCCAATTGAACCTGATTTGGTCAAAGTTGTTAATGTCCGACAAAGGCTGGCCGATGACAGCACCTTGCTTTTGTGTGATCTCCTTTATTACTTAGTAACAGGGTTGCCACCCCTAGTGATGTATCACTATTCCTAAAAATTTTTTATCTTGCCTAGTGATTTTTTTTCTAGCTAGTGATTTATAGTGATTTTCATTCTAAAACTAGTGATTTTTTCCTAAATTTAGTGATTTTTCACGATATAGCGCGTAGATTCATGATTCAATCTAAAAATCATACAAGACGATAACTAATGAAAAAGCACAAAATAGTGATGCAGTACAGTTCCTAATATGTTCCAGATTAGCATTTATGCAAATATAGCGTTCTATGTCCTAAGAGGGGTTTCTTCGACAACTAAAAAGATTAGCGAAAAATGTCTTTATTAGACTGAAAAGCCCCCTTCATAGCCTGAAAAGGTGAAATGAACGCTCTCCAGTAGTAATTTCGAAACTAGCAAAAAATTCCTTCATTAGACTGAAAAGCCGATCAAAGCTTGAAAAGGCAAAATGAAAGACTAAAAAAAAACTAAAGTAGTAAACTAAAAAATTAGCGAAAAAAATGCCATTTATTTTTTTTTCTTTTGAATTGTTATGGCATATAACTTGATCCTTCAATATTCTAACGAATAAGAGCCCTTATAAAGCTGAAAAACATTTTTTGAGACAATTGCAGTAATATCCTTAATATTTTTTAGAAAAAATAGCGAAAAATGCCTTTATTAGGCTCCCTGTAGTAGATTAAGAAAACAGCAATATTGGTTGAGAAAAAAAATAGCGAAAAGAATGGATTATTCTCAGAACAAAAATATACATTAGCTTAAAAAATAAATTTACTCACATCCTCAAATTCTGCCGACACTTGACGGGGGACTTGCGTAGGCACAGAGGGTCCAGGCAGAGCACGATGGAAGGCAGTGTCACAGCCTTGAGCAGGTGGGGCAACGATTTCATGGCCTTGGGTAGATTGGGTTGCAGTTTGACTGAGACCAGTATATCTTATGATCGTAGGCCTCACAGCTTGCGCAGAGGGTGCGATCCTGGATGCCCCAGCCATCTCCATCCGTTTTACAGGGGTTGCATCATTACCCCTAGCCCTCTTGGCTGGTGGGGTAATTGCGGGAATTCCTAGAGAAGAAAACAAAATTTATCGCAAAGCATAGTTTTGTTATAAAACCCACTTAAATTTTTAATCGTCTAGGGGGTGGATAAAATCCCGCCGCCCAGGACTGGTGTTTTCTCTCTAATAATATGACATTACATCATAGGCAGCGCAATCGCGCTGCCTAAGTAAAGAACGATGTTGGCACAATGTATCATTATTATTTAGACCAGGGCACTTCTTATTGAATGAGTTGTCGTAGAAACCTTGAAAAGGGCTCATTCGATTGGAAATTGGAGTGGCTAGTGCCCTTTTTGATAGTTGAAAATGATTGGAAGGCAACTAACACCCCTTCCACGCCCACCATTTCCCCAAACACATCCGATCAAAATTTTGAGATAGCCATTTTGTTCAGCGTAGTTGATTTCCAGATAGAAATTATGTTTTTGAGGAGAAAACTCCCCCGAAGCCTGCAGGGCAAGGGTTGTAAGCTGTGCCCTGGGAGCATATAAGATTTTTATACAAAGCGTTGTCGTAGAAACTTCAAAAAAGGCTCATTCGATTGGAAATTCAAAGAGCTAGCGCCTTTTTTAATAGTCGAAAGTGATTGGAGGGCAACTAACTCCGCTCTCATGCCCACCTTTCGCCCGAACACATCCAATAAAAATTTTGAGATAGCCATTTTGTTCAACGTAGTTGAAAAGTCCGGAAATTATGTCTTTGAGGGTGACACTCCCCCCACAGCCCTCAGCGCAAGGGTTTTAAGTTATGCCTTGGGGACATATAAGGTTTTATAGAAAGCGTAGTCGTACAAACTTCAAAGAGGGCTCATTCGATTGGAAATCAAAAGCGCTAGTATCCTATTTAATAGTCGAAAGTGATTGGAGGACAACTAAAGCCCCTCTCAAGCCTACCATTTCCCCAAACACATCCAATCAAAATTTTGAGATAGAAATTTGGTTCAACGTAGTTGAAAGTTCTGTAAAATAGCCATTTGCCAGCGTTGTCGTAGAATCTTCAAAAAGGACTCCTTCAATTGGGAATCGAGAGGGATAGTGCCCTTATTAATAGTCAAAATTGATCGGAGGGCAAATTCCCCCCCCCTCATAGCCTACCCATCATTTCCCCAAACACTTCCGATCAACATTTTGATATCGCAATTTTGTTGAACGTAGTTGAAGGGTCCGGAAATTACGTGTTTGAGTATGACAACCCCCAACAGCCCCAGGGCCAAAGTTGTAAGTTATGTCCTGGGGGCATATAACGTCATATAGAAAGTGCTGTCGTAAAAACTTCAAAAAAGGCTCTCTCGATTGGAAATTGAGAGGGCTATTGCCCTTTTTAATAGTCGAAAGTAATCAGAGGGAGAATTGCCCCACCCCAACGCCCATCATTTCTCCAAATATTTACGATCAACATTTTGATATGGCCATTTTGTGCAACGCAGTTGAAAGGTCTGGAAATTATGTATTTGAGGAAGACAAACCCCCCCCCCCATAGCCAAATATAATTTGTACTTTACTGAAAGAAATACTTTTAAATATTTTAACTTATAACTTTAAGAAAAGTAGACTAAGAAGTACTATTTTGCCAACGCCCCCGTACCAAACAGGTTTTTCTGGTAGGTAAACAGGTCATTACACTCGGTCATTACACTCTTTGTCAAGAGGAACGAGTACAACTTGATTGGTGATTGGGATTTGAATAAAAGGAATAGTTTTCTTTACAATTCATGGATTACTCAATTTACATCTTAGTGTTAACTGAGCAATGACTAAAGGAACATTTGAAGGTGGAGAAAAAAAGGGGTAATTAGCGATTGGATAATTTTAACAAGAAATGACCGAAAAGTGTTTTGGTTTGCACAGTGTTGTCAATTTTAAATAGTTTAGAATTAAAAAAAATTAACAAGAAATGGCTGAAAAGTGTTTTGAGGGAGTTGAGTTGCACGAGGGTTCAGTTACATGCGGATTCAGTTACACGGGGTATTAGTTAAATGGGAGTCGAGTAGCACGGAGGTTCAGTTGTACAGGGTTTCGGTTATACAGGGGTTCAGTTACATGGGGGTTCAGTTGTACGGGGTTTCGGTTATACAGGGTTCAGTTACATGGGGGGTTCAGTTATTTTTCTGATTTTGCGTGTTTTCGCAAGAAAATAACTGGTCTTTTAGCAAACTTAGCCATAGCTACCTGAAACTCTGCATAAATAGAGACATTGCTAGAAAGTATTCAATAGCTTAATTGAAAAGTAACGATAGAATGACATTGTGACTTGACCTAACTTTACCTCGCCGATGTGGTCTGTATAATACATAAGTAACGTTTGAAAAGTATTGTCAATTTAAAAAGAAATGGCTGAAAAGTGTTTTGAGGGGGATGGGTTGCATGGAGGGTTGAGTTGCACGAGGGTTCAGTTAAAGGGGATACAGTTGCACGGGGGTTTCGGTTATACAGGGGTTCAGTTACAAGGGGGATTCAGTTGCACGGGGGTTGAGTTAAATGGGAATTGAGTTCCACGAGAGTAGTGCTTTGTCGTGGTTAGCCGTGAGGTCCCTTGCCACAATCCCAAAGGGCTCCGATCCCCCCCACCCCAACCCCGAAGGAACCCCCCGGTCCTCAAAGGTTCTCTAGGCTCCCAAAGGGGCAGTGGTTTACCTTGTAACTTTTACATTCTCTTGATTTTCAAAGTTCCGTTTGAAGGACTCTGTTGTTTTAAGCCAGTGTGATTTTTTCTTTACATGGTGTTCGTTCAAAAAAGCGAGAATTTCTGTTAAATAAATAATTCTTATATATTTTCCGTTCAATTGAAGGCGAGGATTTCTGTTAAATAAATAATTGTTATACCTTTTAAAATGACTTCACGGGGTTTGAGGGGGCTCTGTTGTTTTAAGCCGTTTGATTTTTTTCTTTACATGATGTTCGTTCAAAAAGCGAGGATATTTCGTGTGATTTTTTTGGGAAGTTTAATGAATTTATTAGTTACCGAGAGTTCAATGACTCCTCCCCTCAATGACTTCCAGGGGGTTTTATGACTCCTCCTCACAATGAATTCAGATGGTTTTAGGACTCATCCCCCTACCCATAACTCCATTCAACCTTGAGCGAAGATATAAAAGTTTGATGAAGTATTTTTCTGCTTAACAACTACATTAATAACTTCCAAGATGGTAGGACTTATTTTTTAATTTAATTGGGAATGAAAAGTCAAAGTCTAACATAAAGAACAAGGTATTTCGGAGGGGGTAGCTAACTTCATATACGGGATAATTTCCACTCTCGCCTTAGAACTTATTCACGGATACCTAAAACCGTCAATGGTTAGACTGTTGCCCCTAGCGGTAACCATGCCATGCTCGGGACAAATTTTTGGAGGTGCCCACCTCACCTGCTCAGAGTCTCAGGCAAGTGACCCTAAATTTGAAAAAGTGGAAATTGGCTCAGATTTTCTAAACTGAGCTGAGACAATGAATAGATACTATTGGGAAAGTTATTGGAGACGCTGGGCATCCTTGAACAAGTGCTAAATTGAGAGAGGAATTTGGGACAATATTTGGGGGTACCCACCCGCCCAGAGTCTCAGGCAGGTGACCCAAAAATTTAGAAAACACACAGAGACGACAGACACAAAGAGACGAATCACACACAGAGAGGACAAACACACAGAAACGACATATAGAGACAACACATACACAGAGACAATACACACAGAGTCAACACACACAGAGAGATGAGACACACACACACAAAAATGACAAACACACATAGAGGCGACACACACACAAAGAGACGTCACACACACACACACAGATACGAAACACACATAGAGACAACACACACATAGAGACAACACACACACACACACAGAGACAACATCCACACAGAGACAACAAACACACACACAGAGACGACACACTCAAAGTGACGACTTACACATAGAGACGATACACACACAGAGACGACAAACACACAGAGATGACACACATAGAGAGACGACACACACACAGAGACGACACACTCAAAGTGACGACTTATACATAGAGACGACACACACACAGAGACGACAAACACACAGAGACGACAGACAAAAAGAGACGAATCACACACAGAGAGGACAAACACACAGAAACGACACATAGAGACGACACATGCACAGAGACGATACACACACACAGAGTCAACACACACAGAGAGACGAGACACGCACACAGAAATGACAAAACACACATAGAGACGACACACACAAAGAGACGTCACACACACACAGATACGAAACACGCATAGAGACGACACACACATAGAGACAACACACATCCACACAGAGACGACACACACACACAGAGACGACACACTCAAAGTGATGACTTACACATAGAGACGACACACACACAGAGACGACACAGATAGAGAGACGACACACACACAGAGACGACACACTCAAAGTGACGACTTACACATAGAGACGACACACACACACACAGAGACGACAAACACACAGAGACGATACACATAGAGAGACGACACGCAAACTGAGACGACAAACACACAGAGACAACACACACACAGATACGAAACACACAAAGCGACGACGCACGCACAGAGAGGACAAACACACAGAAACGACACACACACACACAGAGACGACACACACATAGAGACAACAAAGACATAGAGATGACAGACACACAGATACAAAACACCCACAGAGACGACACACACACACAGAGTCCACTCACACACACAGAGGACAAACACACAGAGACGACAGACACAAAGAGACGAATCACACACAGAGAGGACAAACACACAGAAACGACACATAGAGACGACACATGCACAGAGACGATACACACACACAGAGTCAACACACACAGAGAGACGAGACACACACACAGAAATGACAAACACACATAGAGATGACACACACAAAGAGACGTCACACACACACAGATACGAAACACACATAGGGACGACACACACATAGAGACAACACACACACACAGACAACATCCACACAGAGACGACACAAACACACACACGGAGACGACACACACAGAGACGACACACTCAAAGTGACGACTTACACATAGAGACGACACACACACAGAGACGACAAGCACACAGAAACGACACACACACACATACACAGAGACGACACACACATAGAGACAACACAGACACAGAGACGACACACACACAGAGACGACAACACATAGAGACGACACGCACACAGAGACAACAAACACACAGAGACAACACACACACACACACAGACACGAAACACCCACAGAGACGACACACACACACAGAGTCCACTCACACAGAGAGAGGACAAACACACAGAGACGACAGACACAAAGAGACGAATCACACACAGAGAGGACAAACACACAGAAACGACACATAGAGACGACACATGGACAGAGACGAATCACACACAGAGAGGACAAACACACAGAAACGACACATGGACAGAGACGATACACACACACAGAGTCAACACACACACAGAGAGACGAGACATGGCGTATCTGATGAAATAATTTAGGTCTTATGATCAATTTAATTTATTTTTTTTTAATAAAGTAGTTTTTTTTTAGTAAGGACACTCATAACAACACGCACACAGAGAGAACACCACAGATACGAAACACACAAAGCGACGACACACGCACAGAGAGGACAAACACACAGAAACGACACACACACACACAGAGACGACACACACATAGAGACAACACAGACATAGAGATGACAGACACACAGATACAAAACACCCACAGACACGACACACACACACACACAGAGTCTACTCACACACACACAGAGGACAAACACACAGAGACGACAGACACAAAGAGACGAATCACACACAGAGAGGACAGAGACGACAAACACACAGAGACGACACACATAGAGAGACGACACGCAAACAGAAACGACAAACACACAGAGACAACACACAAACACAGATACGAAACACACAAAGCGACGACACACGCACAGAGAGGACAAACACACAGAAACGACACACACACACACACAGAGACGACACACACATAGAGACAACACAGACATAGAGATGACAGACACACAGATACAAAACACCCACAGAGACGACACACACACAGAGTCCACTCACACACACAGAGGACAAACACACAGAGACGACAGACACAAAGAGACGAATCACACACAGAGAGGACAAACACACAGAAACGATACATAGAGACGACACATGCACAGAGACGATACACACACACAGAGTCAACACCACAGAGAGACGAGACACACACACACACAGAAATGACAAACATACATAGCGATGACACACACAAAGAGACGTCACACACACACAGATACGAAACACACATAGGGATGACACACACATAGAGACAACACACACACACACACAGACAACATCCACACAGAGACGACACAAACACACGCACAGAGACGACACACACACAGAGACGACACACTCAAAGTGACGACTTACACATAGAGACGACACACACACAGAGACGACAAGCACACAGAAACGACACACACACACACATACACAGAGACGAAACACACATAGAGACAACACAGACACAGAGACGACACACACACAGAGACGACAACACATAGAGAGACGACACGCACACAGAGACAAAAAACACACACACAGACAACACACACAGATACGAAACACCCACAGAGACGACACATGCACAGAGACGACACACACACACAGAGTCCACTCACACAGAGAGAGGACAAACACACAGAGACGACAGACACAAAGAGACGAATCACACACAGAGAGGACAAACACACAGAAACGACACACACACACATACACAGAGACGACACACACATAGAGACAACACAGACACAGAGACGACACACACACAGAGACGACAACACATAGAGAGACGACACGCACACAGAGACAACAAACACACAGAGACAACACACACACACACACAGACACGAAACACCCACAGAGACGACACACACACACAGAGTCCACTCACACAGAGAGAGGACAAACACACAGAGACGACAGACACAAAGAGACGAATCACACACAGAGAGGACAAACACACAGAAACGACACATAGAGACGACACATGGACAGAGACGAATCACACACAGAGAGGACAAACACACAGAAACGACACATAGAGACGACACATGGACAGAGACGATACACACACACAGAGTCAACACACACACAGAGAGACGAGACATGGCGTATCTGATGAAATAATTTAGGTCTTATGATCAATTTAATTTATTTTTTTTTAATAAAGTAGTTTTTTTTTTAGTAAGGACACTCATAACAACACGCACACAGAGAGAACACCACAGATACGAAACACACAAAGCGACGACACACGCACAGAGAGGACAAACACACAGAAACGACACACACACACACAGAGACGACACACACATAGAGACAACACAGACATAGAGATGACAGACACACAGATACAAAACACCCACAGAGACGACACACACACACACACAGAGTCCACTCACGCACACACAGAGGACAAACACACAGAGACGACAGACACAAAGAGACGAATCACACACAGAGAGGACAGAGACGACAAACACACAGAGACGACACACATAGAGAGACGACACGCAAACAGAAACGACAAACACACAGAGACAACACACACACACAGACACGAAACACACAAAGCGACGACACACGCACAGAGAGGACAAACACACAGAAACGACACACACACACACAGAGACGACAAACACATAGAGACAACACAGACATAGAGATGACAGACACACAGATACAAAACACCCACAGAGACGACACACACACACAGAGTCCACTCACACACACAGAGGACAAACACACAGAGACGACAGACACAAAGAGACGAATCACACACAGAGAGGACAAACACACAGAAACGACACATAGAGACGACACATGGACAGAGACGATACACACACGCAGAGTCAGCAGAGTCAACACACACAGAGAGACGAGACATGGCATATCTGATGAAATAATTTAGGTCTTATGATCAATTTAATTTTTTTTTTTTTTAATAAAGTAGTTTTTTTTAGTAAGGACACTCATAACAACACGCACACAGAGAGAACACCACAGATACGAAACACACAAAGCGACGACACACGCACAGAGAGGACAAACACACAGAAACGACACACACACACACAGAGACGACACACACATAGAGACAACACAGACATAGAGATGACGGACACAACACCCACAGAGACGACACACACACAGAGTCAACACACATAGAGAGACGAGACACACACACACACAGAAATGACAAACACACATAGAGATGACACACACAAAGAGACGTCACACACACACAGATACGAAACACACACACACAGAAACACAGACATAGAGATGACGGACACACAGATACAAAACACCCACAGAGACGACACACACACACAGAGTCCACTCACACACACAGAGGACAAACACACAGAGACGACAGACACAAAGAGACGAATCACACAAAGAGAGGACAAACACACAGAAACGACACATGCACAGAGACGATACACACACACAGAGTCAACACACACAGAGAGACGAGACACACACACACAGAAATGACAAACACACATAGAGATGACACACACAAAGAGACGTCACACACACACAGATACGAAACACACATACACACACATAGAGACAACACAAACACACACACACACAGACAACATCCACACAGAGACGACACAAACACACACACACAGAGACGACACACAAAAAAGTTGGGTTTATCTAGGTTCACTTAGAGTGGCGCGCCACTCTAAGTGAACCTAGATTAACCCAACTTTTTAGTGTGTCGTCTCTGTGTGTGTGTGTTTGTGTCGTCTCTGTTTGGATGTTGTCTGTGTGTGTGTGTTTGTGTTGTCTCTATGTGTGTGTATGTGTGTTTCGTATCTGTGTGTGTGTGACGTCTCTTTGTGTGTGTCATCTCTATGTGTGTTTGTCATTTCTGTGTGTGTGTGTGTCTCGTCTCTCTGTGTGTGTTGACTCTGTGTGTGTGTATCGTCTCTGTGCATGTGTCGTTTCTGTGTGTTTGTCCTCTCTGTGTGTGATTCGTCTCTTTGTGTCTGTCGTCTCTGTGTGTTGGTCCTCTGTGTGTGTGAGTGGACTCTGTGTGTGTGTGTCGTCTCTGTGGGTGTTTTGTATCTGTGTGTCCGTCATCTCTATGTCTGTGTTTCTGTGTGTGTGTGTTTCGTATCTGTGTGTGTGACGTCTCTTTGTGTGTGTCATCTCTATGTGTGTTTGTCATTTCTGTGTGTGTGTGTGTCTCGTCTCTCTATGTGTGTTGACTCTGTGTGTGTGTGTGTCGTCTCTGTGGGTGTTGTGTCCGTCATCTCTATGTCTGTGTTGTCTCTATGTGTGTGTCGTCTCTGTGTGTGTGTGTGTCGTTTCTGTGTGTTTGTCCTCTCTGTGCGTGTGTCGTCGCTTTGTGTGTTTCGTATCTGTGGTGTTCTCTCTGTGTGCGTGTTGTTATGAGTGTCCTTACTAAAAAAAAACTACTTTATTAAAAAAAAAAAAAAAAATTAAATTGATCATAAGACCTAAATTATTTCATCAGATATGCCATGTCTCGTCTCTCTGTGTGTGTTGACTCTGCTGACTCTGCGTGTGTGTATCGTCTCTGTCCATGTGTCGTCTCTATGTGTCGTTTCTGTGTGTTTGTCCTCTCTGTGTGTGATTCGTCTCTTTGTGTCTGTCGTCTCTGTGTGTTTGTCCTCTCTCTGTGTGAGTGGACTCTGTGTGTGTGTGTCGTCTCTGTGCATGTGTCGTCTCTGTGGGTGTTTCGTATCTGTGTGTGTTGTCTGTGTGTGTGTTTTTTGTCTCTGTGTGCGTGTCGTCTCTCTATGTGTTGTCGTCTCTGTGTGTGTGTCGTCTCTGTGTCTGTGTTGTCTCTATGTGTGTTTCGTCTCTGTGTATGTGTGTGTGTGTGTCGTTTCTGTGTGTTTGTCCTCTCTGTGTGTGTGTCGTCTCTATGTGTAAGTCGTCACTTTGAGTGTGTCGTCTCTGTGTGTGTGTCGTCTCTGTGCGTGTGTTTGTGTCGTCTCTGTGTGGATGTTGTCTGTGTGTGTGTGTGTGTTGTCTCTATGTGTGTGTCATCCCTATGTGTGTTTCGTATCCGTGTGTGTGTGACGTCTCTTTGTGTGTGTCATCTCTATGTATGTTTGTCATTTCTGTGTGTGTGTGTGTCTCGTCTCTCTGTGGTGTTGACTCTGTGTGTGTGTATCGTCTCTGTGCATGTGTCGTCTCTATGTATCGTTTCTGTGTATTTGTCCTCTCTGTGTGTGATTCGTCTCTTTGTGTCTGTCGTCTCTGTGTGTTTGTCCTCTGTGTGTGTGAGTGGACTCTGTGTGTGTGTGTCATCTCTGTGGGTGTTTTGTATCTGTGTGTCTGTCATCTCTATGTCTGTGTTGTCTCTATGTGTGTGTCGTCTCTGTGTGTGTGTGTGTCGTTTCTGTGTGTTTGTCCTCTCTGTGCGTGTGTCGTCGCTTTGTGTGTTTCGTATCTGTGTGTGTGTGTTGTCTCTGTGTGTTTGTCGTTTCTGTTTGCGTGTCGTCTCTCTATGTGTGTCGTCTCTGTGTGTTTGTCGTCTCTGTCCTCTCTGTGTGTGATTCGTCTCTTTGTGTCTGTCGTCTCTGTGTGTTTGTCCTCTGTGTGTGTGTGAGTGGACTCTGTGTGTGTGTGTGTGTCGTCTCTGTGGGTGTTTTGTATCTGTGTGTCTGTCATCTCTATGTCTGTGTTGGCTCTATGTGTGTGTCGTCTCTGTGTGTGTGTGTGTCGTTTCTGTGTGTTTGTCCTCTCTGTGCGTGTGTCGTCGCTTTGTGTGTTTCGTATCTGTGGTGTTCTCTCTGTGTGCGTGTTGTTATGAGTGTCCTTACTAAAAAAAACTACTTTATTAAAAAAAAAATAAATTAAATTGATCATAAGACCTAAATTATTTCATCAGATACGCCATGTCTCGTCTCTCTGTGTGTGTGTTGACTCTGTGTGTGTGTATCGTCTCTGTCCATGTGTCGTCTCTATGTGTCGTTTCTGTGTGTTTGTCCTCTCTGTGTGTGATTCGTCTCTGTCCATGTGTCGTCTCTATGTGTCGTTTCTGTGTGTTTGTCCTCTCTGTGTGTGATTCGTCTCTTTGTGTCTGTCGTCTCTGTGTGTTTGTCCTCTGTGTGTGTGAGTGGACTCTGTGTGTGTGTGTCGTCTCTGTGGGTGTTTCGTGTCTGTGTGTGTGTGTGTGTGTTGTCTCTGTGTGTTTGTTGTCTCTGTGTGCGTGTCGTCTCTCTATGTGTTGTCGTCTCTGTGCGTGTGTCGTCTCTGTTTCTGTGTTGTCTCTATGTGTGTGTCGTCTCTGTGTATGTGTGTGTGTGTGTCGTTTCTGTGTGTTTGTCCTCTCTGTGTGTGATTCGTCTCTTTGTGTCTGTCGTCTCTGTGTGTTTGTCCTCTCTCTGTGTGAGTGGACTCTGTGTGTGTGTGTCGTCTCTGTGCTTGTGTCGTCTCTGTGGGTGTTTCGTATCTGTGTGTGTTGTCTGTGTGTGTGTTTTTTGTCTCTGTGTGCGTGTCGTCTCTCTATGTGTTGTCGTCTCTGTGTGTGTGTCGTCTCTGTGTCTGTGTTGTCTCTATGTGTGTTTCGTCTCTGTGTATGTGTGTGTGTGTCGTTTCTGTGTGCTTGTCGTCTCTGTGTGTGTGTCGTCTCTATGTGTAAGTCGTCACTTTGAGTGTGTCGTCTCTGTGTGTGTGTCGTCTCTGTGCGTGTGTTTGTGTCGTCTCTGTGTGGATGTTGTCTGTGTGTGTGTGTGTGTTGTCTCTATGTGTGTGTCATCCCTATGTGTGTTTCGTATCTGTGTGTGTGTGACGTCTCTTTGTGTGTGTCATCTCTATGTATGTTTGTCATTTCTGTGTGTGTGTGTGTCTCGTCTCTCTGTGGTGTTGACTCTGTGTGTGTGTATCGTCTCTGTGCATGTGTCTTCTCTATGTATCGTTTCTGTGTGTTTGTCCTCTCTGTGTGTGATTCGTCTCTTTGTGTCTGTCGTCTCTGTGTGTTTGTCCTCTGTGTGTGTGAGTGGACTCTGTGTGTGTGTGTCGTCTCTGTGGGTGTTTTGTATCTGTGTGTCTGTCATCTCTATGTCTGTGTTGTCTCTATGTGTGTGTCGTCTCTGTGTGTGTGTGTGTCGTTTCTGTGTGTTTGTCCTCTCTGTGCGTGTGTCGTCGCTTTGTGTGTTTCGTATCTGTGTGTGTGTGTTGTCTCTGTGTGTTTGTCGTTTCTGTTTGCGTGTCGTCTCTCTATGTGTGTCGTCTCTGTGTGTTTGTCGTCTCTGTCCTCTCTGTGTGTGATTCGTCTCTTTGTGTCTGTCGTCTCTGTGTGTTTGTCCTCTGTGTGTGTGTGAGTGGACTCTGTGTGTGTGTGTGTGTGTCGTCTCTGTGGGTGTTTTGTATCTGTGTGTCTGTCATCTCTATGTCTGTGTTGTCTCTATGTGTGTGTCGTCTCTGTGTGTGTGTGTGTCGTTTCTGTGTGTTTGTCCTCTCTGTGCGTGTGTCGTAGCTTTGTGTGTTTCGTATCTGTGGTGTTCTCTCTGTGTGCGTGTTGTTATGAGTGTCCTTACTAAAAAAAAAAACTACTTTATTAAAAAAAAAAAAAATTAAATTGATCATAAGACCTAAATTATTTCATCAGATACGCCATGTCTCGTCTCTCTGTGTGTGTGTTGACTCTGTGTGTGTGTATCGTCTCTGTCCATGTGTCGTTTCTGTGTGTTTGTCCTCTCTGTGTGTGATTCGTCTCTGTCCATGTGTCGTCTCTATGTGTCGTTTCTGTGTGTTTGTCCTCTCTGTGTGTGATTCGTCTCTTTGTGTCTGTCGTCTCTGTGTGTTTGTCCTCTGTGTGTGTGAGTGGACTCTGTGTGTGTGTGTCGTCTCTGTGGGTGTTTCGTGTCTGTGTGTGTGTGTGTGTTGTCTCTGTGTGTTTGTTGTCTCTGTGTGCGTGTCGTCTCTCTATGTGTTGTCGTCTCTGTGTGTGTGTCGTCTCTGTGTCTGTGTTGTCTCTATGTGTGTGTCGTCTCTGTGTATGTGTGTGTGTGTGTCGTTTCTGTGTGCTTGTCGTCTCTGTGTGTGTGTCGTCTCTATGTGTAAGTCGTCACTTTGAGTGTGTCGTCTCTGTGTGTGTCGTCTCCGTGTGTGTGTTTGTGTCGTCTCTGTGTGGATGTTGTCTGTGTGTGTGTGTTGTCTCTATGTGTGTGTCGTCCCTATGTGTGTTTCGTATCTGTGTGTGTGTGACGTCTCTTTGTGTGTGTCATCTCTATGTGTGTTTGTCATTTCTGTGTGTGTGTCTCGTCTCTCTGTGTGTGTTGACTCTGTGTGTGTGTATCGTCTCTGTGCATGTGTCGTCTCTATGTGTCGTTTCTGTGTGTTTGTCCTCTCTGTGTGTGATTCGTCTCTTTGTGTCTGTCGTCTCTGTGTGTTTGTCCTCTGTGTGTGTGAGTGGACTCTGGTTGTGTGTGTCGTCTCTGTGGGTGTTTTGTATCTGTGTGTCTGTCATCTCTATGTCTTTGTTGTCTCTATGTGTGTGTCGTCTCTGTGTGTGTGTGTGTCGTTTCTGTGTGTTTGTCCTCTCTGTGCGTGCGTCGTCGCTTTGTGTGTTTCGTATCTGTGTGTGTGTTGTCTCTGTGTGTATGTCGTCTCAGTTTGCGTGTCGTCTCTCTATGTGTATCGTCTCTGTGTGTTTGTCGTCTCTGTGTGTGTGTGTGTGTCGTCTCTATGTGTAAGTCGTCACTTTGAGTGTGTCGTCTCTGTGTGTGTGTCGTCTCTTTATCTGTGTCGTCTCTGTGTATGTGTCGTCTCTATGTGTAAGTCATCACTTTGAGTGTGTCGTCTCTGTGTGTGTGTATCGTCTCTGTGTGGATGTGTGTTGTCTCTATGTGTGTGTCGTCTCTATGCGTGTTTCGTATCTGTGTGTGTGTGACGTCTCTTTGTGTGTGTCGTCTCTATGTGTGTTTTGTCATTTCTGTGTGCGTGTCTCGTCTCTCTGTGTGTGTTGACTCTGTGTGTGTGTATCGTCTCTGTGCATGTGTCGTCTCTATGTGTCGTTTCTGTGTGTTTGTCCTCTCTGTGTGTGATTCGTCTCTTTTTGTCTGTCGTCTCTGTGTGTTTGTCGTCTCTGTGTGTGTGTCGTCTCTATGTATAAGTCGTCACTTTGAGTGTGTCGTCTCTGTGTGTGTTGTCTCTGTGTGTATTGTCTCTGTGTATGTGTTGTCTCTATGTGTCGTTTCTGTGTGTTTGTCCTCTCTGTGTGTGATTCGTCTCTTTGTGTCTGTCGTCTCTGTGTGTTTTCTAAATTTTTGGGTCACCTGCCTGAGACTCTGGGCGGGTGGGTGCCCCCAAATATTGTCCCAAATTCCTCTCTCAATTTAGCACTTGTTCAAGGATGCCCAGCGTCTCCAATAACTTTCCCAATAGTATCTATTCATTGTCTCAGCTCAGTTTAGAAAATCTGAGCCAATTTCCACTTTTTCAAATTTAGGGTCACTTGCCTGAGACTCTGAGCAGGTGAGGTGGGCACCTCCAAAAATTTGTCCCGAGCATGGCATGGTTACCGCTAGGGGCAACAGTCTAACCATTGACGGTTTTAGGTATCCGTGAATAAGTTCTAAGGCGAGAGTGGAAATTATCCCGTATATGAAGTTAGCTACCCCCTCCGAAATACCTTGTTCTTTATGTTAGACTTTGACTTTTCATTCCCAATTAAATTAAAAAATAAGTCCTACCATCTTGGAAGTTATTAATGTAGTTGTTAAGCAGAAAAATACTTCATCAAACTTTTATATCTTCGCTCAAGGTTGAATGGAGTTATGGGTAGGGGGATGAGTCCTAAAACCATCTGAATTCATTGTGAGGAGGAGTCATAAAACCCCCTGGAAGTCATTGAGGGGAGGAGTCATTGAACTCTCGGTAACTAATAAATTCATTAAACTTCCCAAAAAAATCACACGAAATATCCTCGCTTTTTGAACGAACATCATGTAAAGAAAAAAATCAAACGGCTTAAAACAACAGAGCCCCCTCAAACCCCGTGAAGTCATTTTAAAAGGTATAACAATTATTTATTTAACAGAAATCCTCGCCTTCAATTGAACGGAAAATATATAAGAATTATTTATTTAACAGAAATTCTCGCTTTTTTGAACGAACACCATGTAAAGAAAAAATCACACTGGCTTAAAACAACAGAGTCCTTCAAACGGAACTTTGAAAATCAAGAGAATGTAAAAGTTACAAGGTAAACCACTGCCCCTTTGGGAGCCTAGAGAACCTTTGAGGACCGGGGGGTTCCTTCGGGGTTGGGGTGGGGGGGATCGGAGCACTTTGGGATTGTGGTAAGGGACCTCACGGCTAAACCACGACAAAGCACTACTCTCGTGGAACTCAATTCCCATTTAACTCAACCCCCGTGCAACTGAATCCCCCTTGTAACTGAACCCCTGTATAACCGAAACCCCCGTGCAACTGTATCCCCTTTAACTGAACCCTCGTGCAACTCAACCCTCCATGCAACCCATCCCCCTCAAAACACTTTTCAGCCATTTCTTTTTAAATTGACAATACTTTTCAAACGTTACTTATGTATTATACAGACCACATCGGCGAGGTAAAGTTAGGTCAAGTCACAATGTCATTCTATCGTTACTTTTCAATTAAGCTATTGAATACTTTCTAGCAATGTCTCTATTTATGCAGAGTTTCAGGTAGCTATGGCTAAGTTTGCTAAAAGACCAGTTATTTTCTTGCGAAAACACGCAAAATCAGAAAAAATAACTGAACCCCCCATGTAACTGAACCCCTGTATAACCGAAACCCCGTACAACTGAACCCCCCATGTAACTGAACCCCTGTATAACCGAAACCCTGTACAACTGAACCTCCGTGCTACTCGACTCCCATTTAACTAATACCCCGTGTAACTGAATCCGCATGTAACTGAACCCTCGTGCAACTCAACTCCCTCAAAACACTTTTCAGCCATTTCTTGTTAATTTTTTTTAATTCTAAACTATTTAAAATTGACAACACTGTGCAAACCAAAACACTTTTCGGTCATTTCTTGTTAAAATTATCCAATCGCTAATTACCCCTTTTTTTTTCTCCACCTTCAAATGTTCCTTTAGTCATTGCTCAGTTAACACTAAGATGTAAATTGAGTAATCCATGAATTGTAAAGAAAACTATTCCTTTTATTCAAATCCCAATCACCAATCAAGTTGTACTCGTTCCTCTTGACAAAGACTGTAATGACCGAGTGTAATGACCTGTTTACCTACCAGAAAAACCTGTTTGGTACGGGGGCGTTGGCAAAATAGTACTTCTTAGTCTACTAAGAAAGTAAAAACTAATTCAGATTTTACGGAATAAATATCAGCATATGTATATTAAACTGACAATGCACGTTTTTTTCAGTAAATTCACTTGAATTTTTTTCAGTAAAGTACAAATTATATTCTGGCTTTTAGACATCATGGGGTTTAGAGCCCTACTCAGATTAATTTCTGCTCGTTTTGAGTTTGACTTATTTTAATTTCTGCTTGTTTTGGGTTTCATTTATTTATTGATACTGATTTGTGGTTGTTGTATGCTTGGTAGATTATTTGATTATATTTTTGTTCATTTTTGGTTTAATGGAGTTCTATACTTGTTTTTGAAAAACTTATTTTGTGCAAAAAGTTTTGTTGATTAATCATGTATCAAAGCTAAGAGGGGAAGTTAGAAAGGTATAGAATTCAACTAAGCCCCGTATAATAGGCAATAGTAAATTCCCCGTATAATAGGCAATAGTAAAGCTAGAAATGTTTTTTTTTATGCTGGACAGTTTAAATGTGTTACAAAAGAATAAATTCGACTTTAATATTCGGAGAAAAATAGGTTCCTAGGACATGTCTCATCTCCCTCCTTTCTATGAAAGCAAAGACTAGAATTTGCGGGGAATAAACTAGGCATAGAAATAAATGTTTTACTACAAAGCTTGCGAGATATAAATCCGATAATCTCTAGCCTAGAATTACATTTAAACCTAAGTTGATTAAAAATGAATCATCCCTTCTCCGTAAGAATTATTAATTGTTGACAAAAGCAACCTTTCCATAGGGTTACAGAAAAAGCGGCCTTGTTCGTACATGTTTTCCTTAATTTAGACAAAGGGGGCGCGATAGATTCGACACATTTGGTTTTAAACGCATGGGACAAAATGAGAGCTTTTTCGAATAACGTTTTTATCAGTGGAAAAGAAAAATTTCTTTTGAATAGATTAATTCTTCACTGATGGGGGGAGGGGGATTTGGGTTTTACATGTTAAATAGGGGATAATATGAGCTGAAAATGAGTATAAACAGCATAATCAGGAGGGGAGGGTGGGTCTTGGAGGAGGGTCAGGAAATAATTGAGAAAGAGAATTACCTCTTGGTAACGAGAATTATGCATTGTTTTCTTACATACTTGTATCATGTTCTAGAATCCCGTTCTCGTATCACGTTCATCGTTCTCTCCGCTAGCTAGTTATAGCGCTCCAGGCACGATGGCTTTATATGGGACTTCTATTGTCAATGGTCCTGGGACAAGGGAAGGAACTGGGTGTCTTCAAGAATACAATAGATGTACCAAAAATGGCTACGGATCGTGGCTTCTATTTATACTGGGACAAAGAAATTGCATGAGGAGCTCTATTTATAGAGGGAAGATAATACACAGGAACTGGGCATCTTCCAGAAATTCAATAGACTCGTATATGGGGCTTCTATTTATAGAGGAAGGATAATGCAAGAAAACAATAGACGTGCCAAAATGGCTACGAATCGTACCAAAATGGCGGTCGCTAGGGAAAATATTGGAACCCATGGAACCGCATTGCCCAGCTGCGAGGGACTAGAACCTCCAGATATACACCCCCTAATGGGCTCATGGAAATCTCATATTAATTTCCCTATTGGGCTCATGGAAGTAATTATCCCCCCACTACTAACACACTGTTTGCCCTCAGGTTATCTAAAGGGTGTGTCAGCAATATCTCGGAACCGGCGTATAGTATTAAGTTCAAACTCTCAGGACATATTTAGGGGATGTAGAAGAAGCCAAAAGGCCACTACTGCTACTACGACTACAACTATTGCTAGTTAGGGCAAACATATATTAAGGTGAAACAATAAGGGAATATTAAGGTAAAAGATTCAGGAAATGGCAAGGACGGTGTTGAACTAAATCAAAACACGTCATTTGAATGCAGGCTGTCAAACAGCCGTATTAGCAATATCTCAGGAGCGGCTTATAACATTAAGTTGAAGCTTTTAGGCCATTTTGAGGCGGAGGGTGAACTAAATCAAAACGCAGTATGTACATACGAGCTATCAGAGAGATGTAACTGTCATATCACAGAGATGCCTTAGATTATTAAGCTAAAACTTTCAGGGAAAGTTTATGTTGCTATAAAACTAAATCAAAAGGCAGTAAGTGCATGTTGACTGTCAAAAGAACGTGGAAGCAATATCTCAAGAACGGCTTATGGTGTCAAGATTATATTTTCAGGACTACTACTATTACTGATGACAGTATTACTGGCGAATTAAATTAAAGGGGCTTAAGTGCATCCAGGTTGTCAAAATTCCGTTGATACAATATCTCAGGAGCCAAATAGGGTATTAGGTTTAATTTTTAGGGAAAGTTAAGGAGAGTGCAGGACTAAATCAAAAGGCACTAACTGTATCCTGATTACCAAAAGGAGGTATTTATAGCATATCATGGACAGCTAATAGTTTTGCGTCGGAAGTTCCAGAGCATGTTATTGGGGGTGTTGAACTAAATCAAAAGCAGTTTTTCCATTAGGTCTTTTTTATAATCCATTAATCCGCGGAAGTTTTCTAAAGATAATCTGTAGATGGCGTCCCGTATTTAGTAGAATTTTCGTAAGCCAATAGGTGCCTCAAAAGCTTCAAGGTCCACATTACCACAAAAATCTGGCAGCTTTCTTCCGTGGTAATTTTTTACAAGTACAAGATTAGAATTTCGTCAAGATTCAAAACTTTTCTCTTTTGCTGGTCAGTAAGTTTCTTAAAAATTTCCTTTTTTGCACGGGTTATGATTTTTGTTTTTACCAACTTAGCCAGACTTAAAATGTTGACCTGGATTAGATTTTTTTTTATTATTTTCGCTGACAGAAAAACTAAGAGACATTCAGGTAAACCAGTAGAGAGAGATAAGGTTCAGTTTCAGGCAGGTGCTTGGTGTTTTTGCAGTTTTTGATCAGTTTCAGAGTAAGAATATCCCATTATAAAACTTGTGCTTTGGGGGCTGCTTTTGCATTAATCTTCTGTGAGACCAAGTATTGAAAAACATCAAACAGTCATACTTTTCGGCTATAGATTGCTTAGTGATAGTTTTTTGAAGCAATCTCCTCCTCTTGAACAACTGAAAAATATCAAAAAATGATATTTTCTGGTGACAAACTAGGTAAATATCATAAAAGAAGGGTGAATATGACATTTCCATTTTTTGGTTTTTGTTTTTTCCATAGTTATTAGTAGTAATCAAGGTTATACTTTGCTCGGAGATATAGCAATTTCTACATTATTCTATGTAAGCTCTACACCTTTTCAAAGAGATTCAGAGCTCCCTCACATAGCCTTCTGGATTTGCTCGGAGGTATAGCAATTTCTACATTATTTTATAGAAGCTCTTCACCTTTTCAAAGAGATTCAGAGCTCCCTCAAATGACCTTCTGGATTTGCTCGGAGGTATAGCAATTTCAGCATTATTCTATAGAAGCTTGACACCTTTTCAAAGACTGAAGATCCAAGAAATGGGTTTTTGATCAAATTTTCTATAATTTCGACTGAAAAATAGGAGTTCACACTTAAAAAGTTCTATTAAGAGTTATGAATCGCTTTCGAAAACCCCAAATGAATTAGTTGAAAATAAAGTTTTAACAAGAAATGTCTGAAAAGTATTTTTTGGGTGGTTGACGTGATGACAGAGTGGATGTCTTAGACTAGTTATAGTGCTGTACTCTGGCATGAATTGCTTTCGAAAACCCGGATGAATTAGTTGAAAATATAGTTTTAACAAGAAATGTCTGAAAAGTATTTTTTGGGGGGGAATCTGAGCTAATTAGGGTTTTTGACCGTAAACTCTAGTTTTTTACAAGAAAATTATGGAAAATACAATTCTCTGGTTCAAATGTGAAACTTAAGTCCTTTTTAGGATCGAAAAAATAAACTATTTCTGTAAAATCTGAGCTAATAAGGGTTTTTGACCGTAAACTCTAGTTTTTTGCAAGAAAATTATGGAAAATACAATTCTCTGATTCAAATGTGAAACTTAAGTCCGTTTTTGGATCGAAAAAATAAACTATTTCCGTAAAATCTGAGCTAATAAGGGTTTTGATCGTAAACTATAGTTTTTTTTTGTCAAAAAAATATGTTAATACGTTTAAGCAAATCCAAGAAATGGGTTTTTGATCAAATTTTCTATAATTTCGACTGAAAAATAGAGTGGATGTCTTAGACTAGTTATAGTGCTGTACTCTGGCATGAATTGCTTTCGAAACCCCGGATGAATTAGTTGAAAATATAGTTTTAACAAGAAATGTCTGAAAAGTATTTTTTTGGGGGGAATCTGAGCTAATTAGGGTTTTTGACCGTAAACTCTAGTTTTTTAAAAGAAAATTATGGAAAATACAATTCTCTGGTTCAAATGTGAAACTTAAGTCCTTTTTAGGATCGAAAAAATAAACTATTTCTGTAAAATCTGAGCTAATAAGGGTTTTTGACCGTAAACTCTAGTTTTTTGCAAGAAAATTATGGAAAATACAATTCTCTGATTCAAATGTGAAACTTAAGTCCGTTTTTGGATCGAAAAAATAAACTATTTCCGTAAAATCTGAGCTAATAAGGGTTTTTGATCGTAAACTATATTTTTTTTTTCAAAAAATATGTTAATACGTTTAAGCAATAAATATCTTTAAGCTTAACCCGTCTTTATTCTTTAGAATAGTTTTATTCATTTCATTAAATTATGAAGAAATTGTAAGTAAGTAACAATAGCTTTCTTGAACTCGCTTCCTGGACACAATACAGATATTTAATTCAAGAAATCATAATAAAATCGCAAGTAAGTAATAAAGTCTTTATTGTTTTCACCTATTGGACACACAATACTGAAATTTCATTCAAGAAATTATGAAGGAATTGTAAATAGGTAACACACTCATTCTTGAAGTCACCTCTTGTATACACAATGCAGAAATTTCATTTAAGAAATTATCAAAAATTGTAAGTAAGTAGCAAATTCTTTCTTGAATTCGCCTCCTGGATAAATAAAAAAGACATTTCATTCAAGAAATTATGACAAAATTCTAAGTAAGCAACAAACTCTTTCTTGAAGTTACCTCATGGATACACAATGCAGAAATTTCAATTAATAAATTATCAAAAATTGTAAGTAAGTAGCAAATTCTTTCTTGAATTCGCCTCCTGGGTAAATAAAAAAGACATTTAATTCAAGAAATTATGACAAAATTCTAAGTAAGTAACAAACTCTTTCTTGAAGTTACCTCATGAATACACAAGGCAGAAATTTCATTTAAGAAATTATGAAAAAATTGTAAGCAAGTAACAAACTCTTTCATGAAGTCACCTCGTGGATACACAATGCAGAAATTTCATTAAAGAAATTATGAAAAAAATTGTAAGTAAGTAGCAAATTCTTTCTTGAATTCACCTGCTGGATAAACAAAAAAGACATTTCCTTCAAGAAATTATGACAAAATTCCAAGTAAGTAACAAACTCTTTATTGTTTTCATGACTTAGATACACGATGTAGAAATTTAATTCAAGAAATTATGAAAAATTCTGAGTAAGTAACAATTTCTTTCTTGAAGTCAACTCTTGGATACACAATACGGAAATTTCATTTAAAAAATTATGAAAAAATTGTAAGCAAGTAACAAACTCTTTCCTGAAGTCACCTCTTGGATACACAATGCAGAAACTTCATTTAAGAAACTATGAAAAAATTGTAAGTAAGTAACAAATTCTTTCTTGAAGTCACCTCTTGGATACACAATGCAGAAACTTCATTTAAGAAACTATGAAAAAATTGTAAGTAAGTAACAAATTCTTTCTTGAAGTCACCTCTTGGATACACAATGCAGAAATTTCATTTAAGAAATTATCAAAAATTGTAAGTAAGTAGCAAATTCTTTCTTGAATTCGTCTCCTGGATAAATAAAAAAGACATTTCATTCAAGAAATTATGACAAAGTTCTAAGTAAGCAACAAACTCTTTCTTGAAGTTACCTCATGGATACACAATGCAGAAATTTCATTTAAGAAATTATCAAAAATTGTAAGTAAGTAGCAAATTCTTTCTTGAATTCGCCTCCTGGGTAAATAAAAAAGACATTTAATTCAAGAAATTATGACAAAATTCTAAGTAAGTAACAAACTCTTTCTTGAAGTTACCTCATGAATAAACAATGCAGAAATTTCATTTAAGAAATTATGAAAAAATTGTAAGCAAGTAACAAACTCTTTCATGAAGTCACCTCGTGGATACACAATGCAGAAATTTCATTAAAGAAATTATGAAAAAATTGTAAGTAAGTAGCAAATTCTTTCTTGAATTCACCTGCTGGATAAACAAAAAAGACATTTCGTTCAAGAAATTATGACAAAATTCCAAGTAACAAACTCTTTATTGTTTTCATGACTTAGATACACGATGTAGAAATTTAATTCAAGAAATTATGAAAAAATTCTCAGTAAGTAACAATTTCTTTCTTGAAGTCAACTCTTGGATACACAATACGGAAATTTCATTTAAGAAATTATGAAAAAATTGTAAGCAAGTAACGAACTCTTTCCTGAAGTCACCTCTTGGATACACAATGCAGAAACTTCATTTGAGAAACTATGAAAAAATTGTAAGTAAGTAACAAATTCTTTCTTGAAGTCACCTCTTGGATACACAATACAGAAATTTCATTAAATAATATATGAAAAAATTGTAAGTAAGTAGCAAATTCTTTCTTGAATTCACCTGCTGGATAAACAAAGACATTTCGTTCAAGAAATTATGACAAAATTCTAAGTAAGTAACAAACTCTTTATTGTTTTCACGACTTAGATATACGATGTAGAAATTTAATTCAAGAAATTATGAAAAAATTCTCAGTAAGTAACAATTTCTTTCTTGTAGTCAACTCTTGGATACACAATACGGAAATTTCATTCAAGAAATTATGAAAATATTTGTAAGTAAGTAACAAACTCTTTATTGATTTCACCTTTTGGATATACAGTACAGATACTTCATTCAAGAAATTATGAAAAAAATTGCAAGTAAGTAACTTTTTTAAAAATATGTTAATACGTTTAAGCAATAAATATCTTTAAGCTTAACCCGTCTTTATTCTTTAGAATAGTTTTATTCATTTCATTAAATTATGAAGAAATTGTAAGTAAGTAACAATAGCTTTCTTGAATTCGCTTCCTGGACACAATACAGATATTTAATTCAAGAAATCATAATAAAATCGCAAGTAAGTAATAAAGTCTTTATTGTTTTCACCTATTGGATACACAATAAGGGTTTTTGACCGTAAACTCTAGTTTTTTACAAGAAAATTATGGAAAATACAATTCTCTGATTCAAATGTGAAACTTAAGTCCGTTTTTGGATCGAAAAAATAAACTATTTCTGTAAAATCTGAGCTAATAAGGGTTTTTGACCGTAAACTATAGTTTTTTTGTTTTTTTTCAAAAAAAAATATGTTAATACGTTTAAGCAATAAATATCTTTAAGCTTAACCCGTCTTTATTCTTTAGAATAGTTTTATTCATTTCATTAAATTATGAAGAAATTGTAAGTAAGTAACAATAGCTTTCTTGAATTCGCTTCCTGGACACAATACAGATATTTAATTCAAGAAATCATAATAAAATCGCAAGTAAATAATAAAGTCTTTATTGTTTTCACCTATTGGATACACAATACTGAAATTTCATTCAAGAAATTATGAAGGAACTGTAAATAGGTAACACACTCATTCTTTAAGTCACCTCTTGTATACACAATGCAGAAATTTCATTTAAGAAATTATCAAAAATTGTAAGTAAGTAGCAAATTCTTTCTTGAATTCGCCTCCTGGATAAATGAAAAAAAGACATTTCATTCAAGAAATTATGACAAAATTCTAAGTAAGCAACAAACTCTTTCTTGAAGTTACCTCATGGATACACAATGCAGAAATTTCATTTAAGAAATTATCAAAAATTGTAAGTAAGTAGCAAATTCTTTCAAAAATATGTTAATACGTTTAAGCAATAAATATCTTTAAGCTTAACCCGTCTTTATTCTTTAGAATAGTTTTATTCATTTCATTAAATTATGAAGAAATTGTAAGTAAGTAACAATAGCTTTCTTGAATTCGCTTCCTGGACACAATACAGATATTTAATTCAAGAAATCATAATAAAAGCGCAAGTAAGTAATAAAGTCTTTATTGTTTTCACCTATTGGACACACAATACTTAAATTTCATTAAAGAAATTATGAAGGAATTGTAAATAGGTAACACACTCATTCTTGAGGTCACCTCTTGTATACACAATGCAGAAATTTCATTTAAGAAATTATCAAAAATTGTAAGTAAGTAGCAAATTCTTTCTTGAATTCGCCTCCTGGATAAATAAAAAAGACATTTCATTCAAGAAATTATGATAAAATTCTAAGTAAGCAACAAACCCTTTCTTGAAGTTACCTCATGGATACACAATGCAGAAATTTCATTTAAGAAATTATCAAAAATTGTAAGTAAGTAGCAAATTCTTTCTCTAATTCGCCTCCTGGGTAAATAAAAAAGACATTTAATTCAAGAAATTATGACAAAATTCTAAGTAAGTAACAAACTCTTTCTTGAAGTTACCACATGAATACACAATGCAGAAATTTCATTTAAGAAATTATGAAAAAATTGTAAGCAATTAACAAACTCTTTCATGAAGTCACCTCGTGGATACACAATACAGAAATTTCATTAAAGAAATTATGAAAAAATTGTAAGTAAGTAGCAAATTCTTTCTTGAATTCACCTGCTGGATAAACAAAAAAGACATTTCGTTCAAGAAATTATGACAAAATTCCAAGTAAGTAACAAACTCTATATTGTTTTCATGACTTAGATACACGATGTAGAAATTTAATTCAAGAAATTATGAAAAAATTCTCAGTAAGTAACAATTTCTTTCTTGAAGTCAACTCTTGGATACACAATACGGAAATTTCATTTAAGAAATTATGAAAAAATTGTAAGCAAGTAACAAACTCTTTCCTGAAGTCACCTCTTGGATACACAATGCAGAAACTTCATTTAAGAAACTATGAAAAAATTGTAAGTAAGTAACAAATTCTTTCTTGAAGTCACCTCTTGGATACACAATACAGAAATTTCATTAAAGAAATTATGAAAAAATTGTAAGTAAGTAGCAAATTCTTTCTTGAATTCACCTGCTGGATAAACAAAAAGACATTTCGTTCAAGAAATTATGACAAAATTCTAAGTAAGTAACAAACTCTTTATTGTTTTCACGACTTAGATATACGATGTAGAAATTTAATTCAAGAAATTATGAAAAAATTCTCAGTAAGTAACAATTTCTTTCTTGAAGTCAACTCTTGGATACACAATACGGAAATTTCATTCAAGAAATTATGAAAATATTTGTAAGTAAGTAACAAACTCTTTATTGATTTCACCTCTTGGATATACAGTACAGATACTTCATTCAAGAAATTATGAAAAAAATTGCAAGTAAGTAACTTTTTTAAAAATATGTTAATACGTTTAAGCAATAAATATCTTTAAGCTTAACCCGTCTTTATTCTTTAGAATAGTTTTATTCATTTCATTAAATCATGAAGAAATTGTAAGTAAGTAACAATAGCTTTCTTGAATTCGCTTCCTGGACACAATACAGATATTTAATTCAAGAAATCATAATAAAATCGCAAGTAAGTAATAAAGTCTTTATTGTTTTCACCTATTGGACACACAATACTGAAATTTCATTCAAGAAATTATGAAGGAATTGTAAATAGGTAACACACTCATTCTTGAGGTCACCTCTTGTATACACAATGCAGAAATTTCATTTAAGAAATTATCAAAATTGTAAGTAAGTAGCAAATTCTTTCTTGAATTCGCCTCCTGGATAAATAAAAAAGACATTTCATTCAAGAAATTATGACAAAGTTCTAAGTAAGCAACAAACTCTTTCTTGAAGTTACCTCATGGATACACAATGCAGAAATTTCATTTAAGAAATTATCAAAAATTGTAAGTAAGTAGCAAATTCTTTCTTGAATTCGCCTCCAGGGTAAATAAAAAAGACATTTAATTCAAGAAATTATGACAAAATTTTAAGTAAGTAACAAACTCTTTCTTGAAGTTACCTCATGAATACACGATGCAGAAATTTCATTTAAGAAATTATGAAAAAATTGTAAGCAAGTAACAAACTCTTTCATGAAGTCACCTCGTGGATACACAATGCAGAAATTTCATTAAAGAAATTATGAAAAAATTGTAAGTAAGTAGCAAATTCTTTCTTGAATTCACCTGCTGGATAAACAAAAAGACATTTCGTTCAAGAAATTATGACAAAATTCCAAGTAAGTAACAAACTCTTTATTGTTTTCATGACTTAGATACACGATGTAGAAATTTAATTCAAGAAATTATGAAAAAATTCTCAGTAAGTAACAATTTCTTTCTTGGAGTCAACTCTTGGATACACAATACGGAAATTTCATTTAAGAAATTATGAAAAAATTGTAAGCAAGTAACAAACTCTTTCCCAAAGTCACCTCTTGGATACACAATGCAGAAACTTCAATTAAGAAACTATGAAAAAACTGTAAGTAAGTGACAAATTCTTTCTTGAAGTCACCTCATGGATACACAATACAAAAATTTCATTAAAGAAATTATGAAAAAATTGTAAGTAAGTAGCAAATTCTTTCTTGAATTCACCTGCTGGATAAACAAAAAGACATTTCGTTCAAGAAAATATGACAAAATTCTAAGTAAGTAACAAACTCTTTATTGTTTTCACGACTTAGATATACGATATAGAAATTTAATTCAAGAAATTATGAAAAAATTCTCAGTAAGCAACAATTTCTTTCTTGAAGTCAAGTCTTGGATACACAATACGGAAATTTCATTCAAGAAATTATGAAAATATTTGTAAGTAAGTAACAAACTCTTTATTGATTTCACCTCTTGGATATACAGTACAGATACTTCATTCAAGAAATTATAAAAAAAATTTCAAGTAAGTAACTTTTTTAAAAATATGTTAATAGGTTTAAGCAATAAATATCTTTAAGCTTAACCCGTCTTTATTCTTTAGAATAGTTTTATTCATTTCATTAAATTATGAAGAAATTGTGAGTAAGTAACAATAGCTTTCTTTAATTCGCTTCCTGGACACAATACAGATATTTAATTCAAGAAATCATAATAAAATCGCAAGTAAGTAATAAAGTCTTTATTGTTTTCACCTATTGGACACACAATACTGAAATTTCATTCAAGAAATTATGAAGGAATTGTAAATAGGTAACACACTCATTCTTGAGGTCACCTCTTGTATACACAATGCAGAAATTTCATTTAAGAAATTATCAAAAATTGTAAGTAAGTAGCAAATTCTTTCTTGAATTCGCCTCCTGGATAAATAAAAAAGACATTTAATTCAAGAAATTATGACAAAATTCTAAGTAAGTAACAAACTCTTTCTTGAAGTTACCTCATGGATACACAATGCAGAAATTTCATTTAAGAAATTATCAAAAATTGTAAGTAAGTAGCAAATTCTTTCTGAATTCGCCTCCTGGGTAAATAAAAAAGACATTTAATTCAAGAAATTATGACAAAATTCTAAGTAAGTAACAAACTCTTTCTTGAAGTTACCTCATGAATAAACAATGCAGAAATTTCATTTAAGAAATTATGAAAAAATTGTAAGCAAGTAACAAACTCTTTCATGAAGTCACCTCGTGGATACACAATGCAGAAATTTCATTAAAGAAATTATGAAAAAATTGTAAGTAAGTAGCAAATTCTTTCTTGAATTCACCTGCTGGATAAACAAAAAAGACATTTCGTTCAAGAAATTATGACAAAATTCCAAGTAACAAACTCTTTATTGTTTTCATGACTTAGATACACGATGTAGAAATTTAATTCAAGAAATTATGAAAAAATTCTCAGTAAGTAACAATTTCTTTCTTGAAGTCAACTCTTGGATACACAATACGGAAATTTCATTTAAGAAATTATGAAAAAATTGTAAGCAAGTAACAAACTCTTTCCTGAAGTCACCTCTTGGATACACAATGCAGAAACTTCATTTAAGAAACTATGAAAAAATTCTAAGTAAGTAACAAACTCTTTATTGTTTTCACGACTTAGATATACGATGTAGAAATTTAATTCAAGAAATTATGAAAAAATTCTCAGTAAGTAACAATTTCTTTCTTGAAGTCAACTCTTGGATACACAATACGGAAATTTCATTCAAGAAATTATGAAAATATTTGTAAGTAAGTAACAAACTCTTTATTGATTTCACCTCTTGGATATACAGTACAGATACTTCATTCAAGAAATTATGAAAAAATTGCAAGTAAGTAACTTTTTTTTTCTCTTTATCACAAACAATTTTCACTTAGCTACACCATGTAGAAATTTAATTCAAGAAATTATGAAAAAATTCTCAGTAAGTAACAATTTCTTTCTTGAAGTCAACTCTTGGATACACAATACGGAAATTTCATTCAAGAAATTATGAAAATATTTGTAAGTAAGTAACAAGCTCTTTATTGATTTCAACTCTTGAGTATACAGTACAGATACTTCATTCAAGAAACGTGATTAAACACGTTTTGAAACTACATGCTATTTGCATGCCTTTCAGTATTGTGTGTCCAATAGGAAATTTCAGTATTGTGTGTCCAATAGGTGAAAACAATAAAGACTTTATTACTTACTTGCGATTTTATTATGATTTCTTGAATTAAATATCTGTATTGTGTCCAGGAAGCGAATTCAAGAAAGCTATTGTTACTTACTTACAATTTCTTCATAATTTAATGAAATGAATAAAACTATTCTAAAGAATAAAGACGGGTTAAGCTTAAAGATATTTATTGCTTAAACGTATTAACATATTTTTGAAAGAATTTGCTACTTACTTACAATTTTTGATAATTTCTTAAATGAAATTTCTGCATTGTGTATCCATGAGGTAACTTCAAGAAAGAGTTTGTTGCTTACTTAGAATTTTGTCATAATTTCTTGAATGAAATGTCTTTTTTTTATTTATCCAGGAGGCGAATTCAAGAAAGAATTTGCTACTTACTTACAATTTTTGATAATTTCTTAAATGAAATTTCTGCATTGTGTATACAAGAGGAGACTTCAAGAATGAGTGTGTTACCTATTTACAATTCCTTCATAATTTCTTGAATGAAATTTCAGTATTGTGTATCCAATAGGTGAAAACAATAAAGACTTTATTACTTACTTGCGATTTTATTATGATTTCTTGAATTAAATATCTGTATTGTGTCCAGGAAGCGAATTCAAGAAAGCTATTGTTACTTACTTACAATTTCTTCATAATTTAATGAAATGAATAAAACTATTCTAAAGAATAAAGACGGGTTAAGCTTAAAGATATTTATTGCTTAAACGTATTAACATATTTTTTTGAAAAAAAAAACAACTATAGTTTACGATCAAAAACCCTTATTAGCTCAGATTTTACAGAAATAGTTTATTTTTTCGATCCAAAAACGGACTTAAGTTTCACATTTGAATCAGAGAATTGTATTTTCCATAATTTTCTTGTAAAAAACTAGAGTTTACGGTCAAAAACCCTTATTGTGTATCCAATAGGTGAAAACAATAAAGACTTTATTACTTACTTGCGATTTTATTATGATTTCTTGAATTAAATATCTGTATTGTGTCCAGGAAGCGAATTCAAGAAAGCTATTGTTACTTACTTACAATTTCTTCATAATTTAATGAAATGAATAAAACTATTCTAAAGAATAAAGACGGGTTAAGCTTAAAGATAGTTATTGCTTAAACGTATTAACATATTTTTTTGAAAAAAAAAACAACTATAGTTTACGATCAAAAACCCTTATTAGCTCAGATTTTACGGAAATAGTTTATTTTTTCCATCCAAAAACGGACTTAAGTTTCACATTTGAATCAGAGAATTGTATTTTCCATAATTTTCTTACAAAAAACTAGAGTTTACGGTCAAAAACCCTTATTAGCTCAGATTTTACAGAAATAGTTTATTTTTTCGATCCTAAAAAGGACTTAAGTTTCACATTTGAACCAGAGAATTGTATTTTCCATAATTTTCTTGTAAAAAACTAGAGTTTACGGTCAAAAACCCTAATTAGCTCAGATTCCCCGCAAAAAAATACTTTTCAGACATTTCTTGTTAAAACTATATTTTCAACTAATTCATCCGGGTTTTCGAAAGCAATTCATGCCAGAGTACAGCACTATAACTAGTCTAAGACATCCACTCTGTCATCACGCCAACCACCCAAAAAATACTTTTCAGACATTTCTTGTTAAAACTTTATTTTCAACTAATTCATTTGGGGTTTTCGAAAGCAATTCATAGCTCTTAATAGAACTTTTTAAGTGTGAACTCCTATTTTTCAGTCGAAATTATAGAAAATTTGATCAAAAACCCATTTCTTGGATTTGCTTAAACGTATTAACATATTTTTTTGACAAAAAAAAACTATAGTTTACGATCAAAACCCTTATTAGCTCAGATTTTACGGAAATAGTTTATTTTTTCGATCCTAAAAAGGACTTAAGTTTCACATTTGAATCAGAGAATTGTATTTTCCATAATTTTCTTGCAAAAAACTAGAGTTTACGGTCAAAAACCCTTATTAGCTCAGATTTTACAGAAATAGTTTATTTTTTCGATCCTAAAAAGG
Source organism: Artemia sinica (assembly GCA_027921565.1). Classification (NCBI taxonomy): domain Eukaryota; kingdom Metazoa; phylum Arthropoda; class Branchiopoda; order Anostraca; family Artemiidae; genus Artemia; species Artemia sinica. The sequence goes on from CM051262.1 coordinate 20,511,515, forward strand.
ACTTAAGTTTCACATTTGAACCAGAGAATTGTATTTTCCATAATTTTCTTGTAAAAAACTAGAGTTTACGGTCAAAAACCCTAATTAGCTCAGATTCCCCCCCCCAAAAAATACTTTTCAGACATTTCTTGTTAAAACTATATTTTCAACTAATTCATCCGGGTTTTCGAAAGCAATTAATGCCAGAGTACAGCACTATAACTAGTCTAAGACATCCACTCTGTCATCACGTCAACCACCCAAAAAATACTTTTCAGACATTTCTTGTTAAAACTTTATTTTCAACTAATTCATCTGGGGTTTTCGAAAGCAATTCATAGCTCTTAATAGAACTTTTTAAGTGTGAACTCCTATTTTTCAGGCGAAATTATAGAAAATTTGATCAAAAACCCATTTCTTGGATCTTCAGTCTTTGAAAAGGTGTCAAGCTTTTATAGAATAATGCTGAAATTGCTATACGTCCGAGCAAATCCAGAAGGTCATGTGAGGGAGCTCTGAATCTCTTTGAAAAGGTGAAGAGCTTCTATAGAATAATGTAGAAATTGCTATACCTCCGAGCAAATCCAGAAGGCTATGTGAGGGAGCTCTGAATCTCTTTGAAAAGGTGTAGAGCTTCCATAGAATAATGTAGAAATTGCTATACCTCCGAGCAAAGTATAACCTTGATTACTACTGTTATTCTGCATATTCCGTGATTGTGTTCTTTTGGCCGTAGATGGACATTAAATTTCGTAAATCTACAGAAAAATCCGTAGAAGTGGAAACACTGATCAAAACACACAGTCTATACAAGTTGGACACAGCGTATTTGCAATATCTTAGGTATGGATAGTGGTACTAGTTTGAATCTTTTGGGGCATGACGAGTGGGATGTTTGACTAAATTGGACGTTAAAAGGGCGTATCTGAAATATATCTGGAATGGCTAAGGGAATTAAGGGGAAGCTTATGACTGCTATTTCAGCTTCTTGGAACTGCGACTGCGGCCATATATGGCTGTGACTACTTGTAACTGCAACTATGACCACTTGCAACTGCCACTGCTACTACAACTACTCCTACCACTTCTACTACAACTGCTATTACTACTACTACTACTACTATTGCTACTGCTACTACTAATATTACTACTACTACTGTTACTACTGCTACTACTACCACTACTACCTCCACTACTACTACTACTACTATTACTACTACTACTACTACTACTACTACTACTACTATTACTACTACTACTACTACTACTATTACTACTGCTACTACTACTACTACTATTACTACTATTACAACTATTACTACTACTACTACTACCATTACTACTGTTACTACTACTATTACTAATACTGCTACTACTCAGGGGCGTCACTAGCCTTTTATCCTTGGGGAGTACTTCCAAAAAGTGCCGACGAATTTGAGTAGGTGCCGACGACAACTGACATTTTTTTACTTCGTTTTTTATGTACGTTTTTAATGGTCATATATTGTAGAGAAAAACTCCGGTATTAAAGCAAAATCACGACAAAGAAAATAACTTTAACTTAAAACTTTAAGGCTGTGCGACTTTTATCTTTCCAGTTTTCTATAAGCAGGATGAGGTGATTATTTCCAGTAGGTCTTTTTCTGACATCATGAGTATGAGATGGTTAAGTCGATCGTTTCCCATAGTTGACCTCAATCTGTTCTTGACGATTTTCATCCTGCTACATATTCGTTCACCTATGGCCAATGTCACTGCAATAGTTTTTGCAAAAGTGAACGCTGTGTAAACTCAAGCAGGGTTGCCACCGTCAGTAGGATTTTACTAGATCTAGTAAAAAAAAAAATCTAGTAAATTTAGAGGATCTAGTAAATTTCCCGAAATCTAGTAAAAACTAGTAAAAAGTTTATAGTAAACAAAACTTCTTTTATTTGCCATGAATTCAGGAAAAAAAATTATCGTAAACATATGACAATTTCCAATTTTTGCTTGTCTGTTTTACAATTTTGCTTGTCTGTCTCAGAGACAGACAAGTAGTCACCTATTTTCATAAACAGACACTTCACTTCCGGCGTCTAAAGGTCGACAAAATCAGCTTTCTGTGTATCAAATCTTACCAAATAAAAATGAAGCTATAATGAAACTTGGAGTTTTGACGATTGGGAATCTATTGGAATCAAAACAAAATATATATATATATATATATATATATATATATATATATATATATATATATATATATATATATATATATATATATATATATATATATATATATATATATATATATAATATATATATATATATATATATATATATATATATATATATATATATATATATATATATATATATATATATATATATATATATATATATATATATATATATATATATATATATATATGTATATATATATATATATATATATATATATATATATATATATATATATATATAAATATATATATACATATATCAAAAAAAAGATTTTTGAACTTGTAGGTTTCCGGAATTTTCAATCATACTATGAAAACGAAAGAAAAGAGGAAAGGAGAAAAAAAGAAAAGAGGAAAGGAGAAAAAAAGAAGAAAAAAGGAAATTGATTATGCTCCTATAGTAAAAATCGATGCTTGATGGTGCGCGTGCGGCGTAGCCGCACGCGCTAAAAATTTTTTGAGCATTTAGTAAAAACAGATGCGATCTAGTAAATTTTTCCTCTCCGATTTAGTAAATTCTTCCAGGTCAGGGTGGCAACCCTGAACTCAAGGCAAACATCGTCTGTTCTTTTCCGCTAGAGAGAATAACTCGGCAAACTCAATGATGCTTTCAGCGCTTTCGCAAATCTCTGCAGAAAGGATGATAACGCTCCCTCTGTGGGTTAGGTATCTTAGATGTTGAATATTTCTTCCTAACTTCTTGCAAAGTGAGCTTGTGTTCCCTCGAAACGTCCATTCTTGTTACTTGCAAAATCGTAGCATTGAAATGCCAGTTTTTCTTTATTGATACGAGCCATCGGCAAAACTTGTAGAATTTCTTCTGCTATATCGGTTCCATTCTTTGACTCAGAATCTATAATAACGAGTAAACGCTCTTTAGAGGCTCCCTCTCTATCAATGTACCGGGCAACTACAGCTAAACGCTCTTCATAGCTGATAGCAGGAGTTTTGTCTCTGAATTTGCCATAGAAGTCAGCTTCATTAACTTCTGCTACGATTTTTTTTTAACTAGCTGTTCCAACAATCTCAATTAATTTGTTTTGGTAAATACTCGACACTTGGCTTGTGACATTTGGCTTGTACTGGTTTTTCATTTAATGGCTCGTTTCGATGTTGTGTCTTGAAAGAAGATTGGCTAGCTCAACGGGATTTTCCCCGTCATGATTCTTCCCACGAAATGCCATCCCTTGTTTACCTAGAGTGGTTGGGACATCTAGCAACATGCATATAATGCGACGCCCTCTTTCCCTTTCTTTTTCTGACTCCGTATCTTTCATTAGTTTCTCCTTGTTAACTAAGCTTGGCAATGATTTATTTTTCTCTATAAAACAAATAAAACCACCTATAGAAGCTTTGTGACCATTTGAATGGTAGTGAGGGACGATCATTTCAGCCTTGGCGCCCTTGCTTCGCAATTTGTAGCAGTTTCTAGTTCCTGTTATAAATGAAGAATCTTTGTTTCTGTATTCGCAGTCAGGTTCAGTTGGAAACAACGAATAGGCAAAGCCATCACCTTTTTTGGTGTAAAGCTTAGCGATATTTGCACTTTTTCACCACGTTTAGGTGCCCTAACGGATTTACTATGCTACCTAGGGACGGAGGGTCAAGCTTTGCTTCCTAGATTTCTACCATCGCCGCAGAAATTTTAAGCCTTAGCTTTTCCCTTGCTCCCACTTAGAGTGTGTAATAAACCTCAGGAAAGTGATCCCACAAATGATTGTCACTAATAAACCTAAAAGAATCTTTGAAAGGATGCACCACTGCATAAATAGCTTTGTGTTTAATTTTGAAACGTTTGTATTTGTTAGAATAATATTGATTTGTTATCCTTCTACACACATAATTTATTTATTCTAAAACACATCCCAGATGTTATGAGGCTCACAGTTCAGTTAGGTGTTCTCCTACATCCTTTCAATAGTTTCATCATTAATCCATGGCTTGCTTGATAGCAGAGACGCTTTCCTTTCCGGGTTAGCAGGACAGGACAATCTTCAATCTTTAATCTTAGCTTTAATCTTTCTCGACACTGTACTCTAGGTGCGGGTACTCATTGTACCAGTTTCCAAAAAATAGCAACTGGTGCTTGGAACTCTGGAATTGGATTTCCTCGTTTATTGGAAAATTTATTTTTGGTTGAAATGGTTTTAATTTGATAAGCTTCAGCTATTCTGGGTCTGAAACTTTTTCTTTCTTGAGCCAGGGATTGTGCGTGACTCTTACGATCCTTATTGAAAACTTTCGGCTTCAGATTCTACTCCTTCCATTCTTGACACTTACTCAGAAATGAATTTCTCTGACTCACTAATAAGCCTAACTCCACATTCGAGGATTGATCGCCCTATGTCTAGCGCTTGTATTCCAGTGTCTAATTTGTTAGTGACGGAATCCAACTTAACTTCAACTGTCATTTCTTTCCCTACCTCGGTACAGTCAAGAACGAAGAGCGAATATATCATGATTCCTACCGTATCTTCGTGATCAATTTCTGAACAGTGAACTACTTCCAGTGTTTTTTTTTGTTTTTTTTTTCCACCAGATTCTACAGTGACAGACCAGAGAGGATAAGTAACTTTGATCTTTTCAGTCGCATCTTCTTCTATTCAGGCTCCAATATTCGTCAAGGATGCACCACGACAAACTTTCTCAAGAGATTTTTGAAATATTACTTCGATTTCACCACAGTTGTTTATCTGTATTTATTTCGCTTGCTCGAAAAAAATGAAAAGTTCAAAACAAATTCAAAAACTTGTATAAGGAATCCTGGCCATAACCTATTAAACTTGAAAGGCAATTTCAAAACTATATACTTCTTTGCTTCTGGCAGGTAATTGGGTACGCTTTAGTTAAGTTCAGTTCAGTTCCATTTTAAAGCATACCTCGAGAGAAAAGTGAGTAAGAACCCCAAAAGTACAGAGCAAGCTCAAACTTGTAGAGATTCACTGCATACTAATACCGCTATCTTGTATATAAGTTTACGTATAAACCAATATCTCTAAGACTCACGTGGCTCGAATACTACAATCCTGTAGGAAAGACCACTTACCAGGACTGTCCTCTAACTCACAAAAGCCAAATTAAATAGGGTAAAAATACAAAAAAGTTTGCATATTAAAAAGACATGTTCACCGCCCTTCAGGATAACTCTTTTTTTTATCATATGTAATTAAAAATTAAGGGTATTTTTTTTAATTATCCCTAATCTTATTATCCTTTCCTCGTTTATCAATTACAAATTATTGAGTGTTTCAATCAATTATTTTTTAAAGTTTACTCCCCTTTCACAAACTGACGCTCGTTGATCAAATTTCCCCTTAGAAGTAAGATTCTGCCCAGACTTTGGGAGTCTATCCTATTAAATCGTGTACTTACAACTAGGACATCTGTTGAACTTTCGTGGTAAACATCTTTAGCAGCCTCAGAATGCGAGACGCAAGGTGGCTGAGACTGCGAAGCACTAAAACAAGCGGCACCACTGAAGACAGACTCTAAGCTTTCTGTCGACTTTAATTCCACTAATGACTAAGCTATCTTACTGTTCGAGATAAAGTTTACTCGTGGCAGGGCCTTTTACAGTTTTCTTTGAGTTACCTGGCCGTAACCATTTTACAAGTTCCAACAGAGTGGTCTTTTGCACAATCATTAGCCTAATCTTCACTTTGGTACCGTTTTTCAGTTCCTTACTATGATGCTTTCGAATGTGGGTAGCTCGATAATCGGAGTCAAATTCGTAATACCTTTCATCTTTCTTTCTTTCTTTCAAAACAAACTTCACATACAAGCTTTATTCTGGTTATGGATCTTTTTCCTTTATTATTTTTGGAATAACAGTAGAACCCAGGAGTAGTAAGCGCCCAATTCGTCCGAAACTTACATTCAAACTTACGCCTGAAGGCATAGATATGTGTGTAAGTTTCGAACGAATTGGGGTTACCAGGGTCATTTGCCTATTATAATGAACTCTACATGGGTTGATAGACATGTTTTCTATTATGACACGCATTTTTGGAGGACAACCAGAGAGAGAGAGCGACGGTCACACTAACTACTTGATTAGTAGTTGGATTCGGATATAAGGAGTAATTTTCATTGTATTTCATATTAGTAAGAGAATTGAATTCAGAGAGAGAGAATAGTTTATTTGAGAGGATATTAGTGAAAAAAAAAAAATGAGTGGTGCATTTACACTATTGGAGATTAATGATGGAACCGACAGCAGCAGCAGCAGCGATATACGAGTACCTAATGTAGCTGTGGAAATAACCGCTGGCTGTAGACTATGTCTTGAATGGGACATTATGTACGCGAGATATGTGATATCATTAAGCAAATTTAAGCAGGAGGAGCAGCTGTGTTTTGCTGGAAAAGTGAATATTCTCCATATAAATAAACTTCGGTCAGCATTAGATGTCCTATCGAAATATATTGATGAGAACAAAATGCATCAGTGAATATTATTATTGTAATTATGTTCAATAAAAATGTTTCTAAATCAATGGTATTTTTTTTTCTTTCTATAGTAGACAGGCGTATATTTTCTTGAGTAGAAAAGAGAAATTCTGATTAGTCTGAAGTTGGTTGTGAGAGAGTTAGGACTCTAAAAATGGATAGATTCGAGAAAGAGCGAATCATGAGGAATCTAGTTCTTATGGAAAAACGTTTGATTCTAGATGATGATTTTCTAGAGTTGTCTATTCAAAGGAAGATATTTTCTCGAGGAATGCTTGTCGATATAATGAAAACTGATTCTCCATCATTAGACTATTGTATGAAGCTTCTACATCGTGGTCCAAATGCATTTACACAATTTATTGATATATTGATCACGACACGACAAAATGATATTGTGGGTATGCTTTTAAACATTAGTTTAGAAATTTAGGACTTTTTTTTCATAAGAAAGATGGTGCTCAAGGATGATTTACTCCTCTCTCTCTCTCTCTCAGACAATTTTTTTTTGTTGCTAGCTCAGTTTCATTGTGGTAGTGAGAGCGTTAACACATGACAAAATGTTCCATACATGTCCGTTATGTATGTACACACAGGGCAGCTGGTCATCATGTGAGAATTGCACAATGATTGAGGAGTATGATGAAAAGTGTAGATTATGCAACCCGTGTAAATTGCATAGAGGATATGCTGTACAAATTAAAGGTTGTAATTCCTGTCTTGAAGAGGTGTGTGACTCTCATCCTAGAGGTCACCTATGCTCCAATTGTCATTATGATAAATGCAAGCAGTGGGAGAGTACATATCCCGGTATGATTGGAAAGAATCCTAACCGTGATTTTAGTTTATTGCTACGAGATTGGTATCGTCGTGGTTTTAGATTGTTCTGGGAGGAGGAACCGGGTCAACGATTCAACTGTTGTAACAACAAAAGAATATGGTTTCTACGTCATCGTTGTGAAGACACTGGGTGTTATGATTATAAGCCCACTGATTTTTATTTGGCTGTGACGGAATGTGATTCGACACTTGAGGACACTGTTTGTGAAATTGCTTCAAATAGGCAAATTGAAACATGTGAATTCTATAGAATGAATGAGAATAGTATCATTGACTATACAAAGAGATATGACAAGAGTGAAGTCACACTCTACTGTAGAAAATGTGACCCTGACATTGCACTACATCAGGATCAGTACACTGTGAATTCGGATAATCTACCTGCACTAGTTGTTGTCGACAAATACCTAGTAGTGGATGAAATCTAAAGAGTAGAAAAGTCGTTTTTATCATGTATATAATTTTTTTTTTATTAATAAACAATTTCACATACATCTTTAGAACATTTTATTCTTAGGGCACTAAAATCAATATTAAATACACTTGTAAGTATATTCTCCACTAGAAAGTCGTTCAATTGAGGTAAGTCAACGTAGATGTCGAGAAACTGCTTGTAGGTGTAGCCACGACATCTGAACAAGAAAAAGAGTAGTGCATGAAAGCCACATGTCTTAGTCGCTAAATCCTGTACTCTTCGTTGATTTTGAATAATGGTTTTCCCACTGCTTTCAATAAAGTTGCTGATGTATGGTGCGTAGAATTTATACGATAGGCCAAGAGGATCAAAAAATTCAATATTCTTCCCTGTTTGAAAGATGCTTAGCCAATGACCGGTCTTCAAAGTCGACGGACTGCTATTAACAATGATCAGGGTATTGTTAACACTTGGAATTTTTTCAATGAAGTCCGAAGGTATGCAATAGGACTTGTACCGGGACATGTATGGATCCATACTAAATACGTTGATTATTTGGTTTGTGTTCATGGTGCTAGGTCTAGTAGAACACTGCCGTCGGGCGTGATTTCCCAATAGGTTTCAAATTGACTCAGTGATATTAGCGTGATACTCTCAGTCAGAGCATTGGCAAATGTACACTCTAAACGTACATTCCCTGTTCGTACTATGCTCATATCCTGTGTGCCTGACAAATCCAAAACAATAACCCCATGATTTTTTGAAAACATTGAATCGGTTATTCCATTTTCAAATAGTTGAGAGTCATGATCTAGGGATTGCATTGTCAACTCGTACAGAGTTCTATAGGATTTTTTGTCAAATGATAGAGTGTACAGTGGAATACCATTCACTTTGCACACGAGGCTAGATAGACCGAAAAAATTAAAATCGTGGGGAGATTCAGTCCAGGATCCAACGGCACTCCCACTCTTCACAAAGGCCAAAGCCAATTTTGATGGGATTTCTCCATTGATAAATGATGAATCGCTATAGCTACGAGAGCCGGTGGCAATGTGACGTTGATTGGTGATTGTATGGGGGACAAGAAGTTTAATGTTGTTGCCATTGGCTCTTAGCTTTTCCACTGCCAATAAAACAGAGCTCATAACCTGTTGTTTTCGGACGTGGAGAATTGCCGATGTGATAATGACATTTGCATCGGGTGCTGCAGGAAGTGTTTTTCTCAAAATGAAATTCGATGGGGCCATCTGTAACTTTATGTCAATCTTGACATTGGGGGGTAGCCATTGGGATATATTGAATATCTCATGATTTAATTTTCCAACTAGATGATACTCCTGGGTCACTGCTGTAGTCAACTCACCGTCAGTATCAACACCTGTTCGATATTCATAGCCCAATGATTGTCCTCTCATCTCCTTGTACGCCTTTGGCGTCATCATCATAAATTGTATGTAGCTTGCATAGTTGGATAAATTATTGCTAGTGCTCACCAATGTTCCATTAATAAATACATTAATTTGTTTGAATAGGTTGTGTAGAATACAGTTTTCATAGGAGAGACCATCGCCGGCATTTGGAGTTGTATTATCTGACTTTTTCTTCACCATAACATTTAAATCAATAAATGTTGATGACAAATCAATGAAATAGTCTTCATTGGAAAATATTTGAAAGTGTATATTTTCCGAGAGGGGTTGTTGAGGGTGAAATTGTTCATAGTAGCCATACTTGACACTGACATCAACATTTTCAGCATTGAATAGATTCAATGAGGAACTGATTGATGGATATGATTCCTTGTGGGGGAGATAAGTCATCTTAAGAGAAGAAATCCTTCTTTGATCTAACAATCTTTTTCTTTTTCTTCTTCTTCTGTTGCTTATTGACCTTCGTTGTTTTATTTCTCAAAGTCCTTGTTGATGTCCTTTGCTTCCTGCCTGGGTGGAGACTGATGAGTGAATGACTCGAACGCATCCTTTTCAATCCCTCCCCATTTTGTCTAGATTTTAATTGTTCACCAACGGCTCTTGCTGAAGATCTAATATTTTCCTTAACACTCTCCTTGAAATTCTTGCCCGACCCCCAGTCCTGTAGTGTGGAGGCAGCAAAATTTGATGCAGCAGGTACAAGATATTTTCTGGCAAGGGGTAGTGCAGAACGAAACAGCCTAGCAAACCAGCTACCAAGACCATAGCCAGACATTGTAGTACGCCCCTTGTAGTAGTCCAATCCATTGCCTATTTGACGTGGACTCAAAGCACCAACATAACAGTCAATATCGGGACAGACAAATGGAATTCTTCTATTGTTCATTTTTTTAGGTTATTGTACCCTCGTTGTCGTTGACAATGGGTCGAAAATGACATGTAATCACTGCTAAGCCTTTTGAAATTGCTATTGGATCACCTAATTCAGTTCTTAGTGTTAACTGACAGAGTTCCAAATAGGAAGTGTTTACGGGAATATACTGAAGATGCTTTATATTGTAGTGGTGAACATGTTCTTGATTGGTTTTTCGTTCAAGAACTCGTAGGAGGGGAACATTTGAATTACCAACCCGAGATGTTTCCACAAATGAAGCGTAGAGAAATATACAAGTGTCCGTGGAGAAGCTGGGTGCATAGTCTGCATAGATAACATGGTCACTACCACTGAAATTTTCTGTCTTAATAATACGGTTTTTAAAACCAAGAACCTCACGTAAATTTTCATTGAGGAAAATTCTTTCATTCTCAAATGGATTGGTAATATAAATTCTCCTTTGTTCCGTCGAGTAATTGAAAGTGAAACCACCTTTTTTTCGACTTGCAATTTTTTTGTTGATAACTCGACACAGTTCATGCATGTTATTGTATTCCCTGTAGGGGATGTTAGCAATAGGGTACTGATTAGAGTCAAAAGTTGCCATTGCAGCTTCATCACCGAATTCAAACGGTCGTATTTTTATTTCATATTTACGATCCTTTCTCAGGATGTCATAGGTATTTTTGAGAATACAGTCGACAAGAGCCACTTCATATGCACCGCCAAATTTGACGGCGGGTGAGAGTTTTGTCCAAAAATCACTTGTCGTATTCAAGTCATTGTAGAGAGGATCGGAAACGTTGGACCTGAAAGTTACATAGAAATCATTGGGCATTGTCAATATCTTCAACACCGATCCAAGAATCAAAATCAGAGTTGTATCCTAGCCATCGAACAAGTAACTGTTTCTTACCCCCGCGAGTACGTCTCTTTAATATCTTTTCAATTTGATAGATTTCACTAGCATTTTTAACTTTTTGTAATTCATAGTCATAAAAGCCACCGAGAATCTCCTCATCTTTGGTATCACGCAGGCGATAAGTTATGGGTTTAGTGTCTAGGATTTTTGCCACTTTAAAAAGTTCGGTGGACCATAAGTAATTCCCCTTTTCAAAAACATTAGTTGTTCTATTAATTCGAACAATATCACCAACATTGAATTTATTTTTCATCTTCTTGACAGCCGACGATTCATTGGAATACTGTTTAAGAAAGGTGTCAATTGTATCATGATCAGAATGATGAACTTCCGTTGGCGTAGAGTTGGACAACGATCGATGAGGTCGTTGATTATAAATCAACATGATTTTATCAAGATCATGAATAAAAGTCGATGTATTTTTCAATGTACAATATCTTGAAATTAAAAGTCGAATAGTTCTTATCAATCGTTCGGCCAATGCAGCCTTTATAGGACTGTGACTATGATAGAGCAGTGTACTATATTTTTCTAGTACTTTTGCAACATGGGGATTAACAAATTCACTACCACGATCCGTTTGAATTTTTTTATATGAATCCTGTTGGAGAATACTTTCAATGGCCTGAGCAACTTCAACACCTCTCTTTGATCGCAATGGAATTGCATATGCATAACGACTATAAACACTGATTGCAAGTAGAATGTACTTGTACGGTGTATTGTGACGTCTTTGAAGCTCATCTAGAGTCAGGAGATCTGCTTGCATTATATGCAATGGGTAAAAGGCTTTAGTTTTTCGATATTGATTGGCACGAAGTCTATGATTGCTATGCAGAGTGTAACTTGATTCATTCTGTAGATAGTCTTGTACATTTTTAGTGCGAACACCAGTGACTTTGGAAAGAGTTGTGGGGGAACTTAAACTCCCCACCTCACCAATATTTTCATAAACACCTTTCAGAACTTCAACCATTTTGAACGTAAACACGTTGTGTAACGTCCGCTACCCTTTTGTATACTGGCTGTTGGTGGTGGTGATGGTGGTGATGATGACTTGATACGTCTTCTCTTTTGTCTAGCTATCAGCGGTGTGCTAGTATTTTCCAAAATTGATTTAAAATCTTCTTCTTCAAGTTCATTTTTTAATGATGTCAATGTTGTTGATGATGATGACGATGATGCGTGTTCATTTAATTTTTTTAGAATTTGTCTATTGCCAATAAGACTTTTGGGGAAGTTTAATGTATTTAGAAAGTTGTATAGATGAGTGTCAAATGATAATAGTCCTTTACGATTTGTAACCATATCATAGATTAAATCAAGTAGATTATAGCTCTTGCCCTGAATTATAATCCGTGTTCCATTGCTCTCAACTTGAATGTGATCACTTTCCAAGAGATAGGCTAGGAGTCGTTTACTTTGTTCACGATATGAGTGGGGCATTAGATTTCCAATTTTCATTACAATCGAATCCAATTCCTCCTTCTTCAATTGTGTTCCAGCAGCAGCAGCAGCAGCAGCAACAGTGGGCTTCGAGCGATAGGACTTGTGTTTGTCCACTCGGCGAAGTGCATCTTGAAGTAAAAGCAGTTTTTTATCATCCTCAATATTTTCATTGTCAAGGAATTTACTCAGATTGTTCTCAAAGTGTTCGACGGGTGAGAGAGCGAGTTCTATTGGAGTCAATTTATAGGGTTTTGCCATTCTCTCTCTCTCTCTCTCTCTCTCTCTCTACTCTCTCTCTCTCTCTCTCTCTCTCTCTCTCTCTCTCTCTTTAGAGAAAACTGTTTACAAGTCCTGCAATTATTGGCAGTAAAAGTGTGAAAAAGCTACCGCCCGCCTGAAGAAGTCGTTTCCTTTTGAAATTCTTTCCTTTCTTTTTAGAGGCCAATGTACGTACAATGGAACGATGTTGCTTTGCCTGTTGCTTAACTACTTCTGGCACTTGAACATTACCCTCGATCAAATTTAAACAAAGTTCGGATATTAGATTAATGAAATCGTTGTCAATACCGTGTTTGAGTATTGCTTTCCTAAGCGGAGGTTTTGAAGTGCTTAGAACTGAAAACAAATGTCTATTTTCATGTAGTTTCTTCAGTGTCATGATAGCAACTAATAGGTCTTTTTAGTGTTCACGGGGAGATATACTGTAATTTCATTGTCAAAAATATCTGTGACTACACGCAGATCCTCGGGTGTATTTTGATTAAGATCCAATAGGATGTAGCCGTAGGGTTTATTAGTTGCCTGATTGTATACTGAGAGCAGAAATTTGGGGGCTCCTGGATAGATTTGTTTATTGAGAGTTATTAGCGAGCTAGAATCACGAACAACTCTGTAGATGATATAGTAGGTACAGTTCAATGCAAGTGTTCGCATACATTTGCTCTGATGAAAGAGATTGTGTAGAACCAGAGTAACGGAAATCTGTTCATGATGAGAGCGAACAGTGAACAGTTGTAGCATTTCCTGGGACCATTGTTCAATAGATTCAGCCAGATTGTCAATGATCAACCAAGAGTTTTGTTCAATAATGCTGAAAACATCAAGTCCCTGTATGAATTGTATCTGCACCAACCCTGTCGTGGCAGCAATTGCTTTTATTTTATCATATGACTCCTGCCAAATACTATAGCAATAGTAGATTTTTTCGGCTTTTCCACAAACATTTTATCACAATTTTTAATCATTTTAGTTAAGAGTGTTGTTTTGCCCGACATTGACGGTCCACACAGAAACGATCTGAATGGTGTTTTAAATTGATACATGTTCCCTTCAACAGTTCACCTGGACAACTAACTGTAGACTATGGCTATCTAATGACTAAATAATTTCCCTATAAATACTACTACTCCGTTCAAGAATAATAATAACGAGAAGAAGAAGAAGAATAAAGAATAATATTTTCTTTTATTATATACATAAAAAAGGTGACAATACTTTTAAAAAAATACTACATTGAAAAAGGCACATTAAACATGAATAAAAAAAATACACTTTTTTTTTTTAATTTATTTATAATAAAAAAAAAACATTTAAATAGCCACTAGAAAAAAAACACTTAAATAAATACACTTTTTTTTCTGTTTATTTATTTATAAAAAAATACAACATTTATTGGACTAATGCACTTGTGAAATAATATCATACACTTTTACTTACAACATTTTAAATTTTGGGGTCCCCCCCTCCCCCCCCCGGGGGGGCGGCCGCTGCGGCGGCCGGGGCCGGGAAGCGCCGGGCGCCGGGGGCCCGCTGCGGCGGGCCCGGGCCGGGGCCGGCATTAAATACTGGAAATTGATCTTCCTTGCAAACACACACACATTGAAAATTGATTGTGATAGAAAAAAAAAGAATTAAAAAAAAACCTAATTACCCAAAAAAAAAAAACCCTCCCACCCAATTTATACTTTTTTTTTTTTAGTGAATTTAAGTTAATTTTTTTAGACCGAGTTGTTTTCTGTACTCTGTACATTCAACTCGGTCTGAAATTAAATAATGACCGTGTGGCAATACCTTCACACCATCCTCAAGTACATAGACTTTGTCCGATATGGCAGACATGGCGTTTTTCTCAACTCTAACTGTGTAGTTTTTAAATTGTAAAGAGCGAATCGCCATGACTTTCGCCCTTGGCACTAAACTACGTTCCACACAGTTTCTATACACACTCATGTCGAAATTATTTTTTACAAAGTGTGTAGGTACCCCCTTGCAAACTTGTTTGATATCCTTGCCGTGCGTTTCCACACAGTATACCTTCGGTCCAGGAAACACACCACTGGATATCAGATCGCTACCCGTTTCAGATTTTAACATTAACAATTGATTTGGGGCCTGGCGTTTCACTAGCTCTGGGTAGAGGGATTCGTCCCAGTTAGTGTAGTCCATTCGTGAGCTAATGTACTCGCCATTTTCCAAATCATTCAATAGATTTTCAGTTTTGACTTTTAACAGGAGTGAATCAGTGTCCCCGTAGTACACTTGAACTTGTCCCTCAATCGGCCACTGTACCTTGCATACATTATAATAAAATGACAACATGAGTTTCTTGGATATTTCAGTTATTGCACTTCCGCCTGCAATATTTTTATTTAATACAATGTTTCTTTTCTTGCGATGTAGGAGAACCATATTGGAGTCTATGATTGTGAACGATGTGAAGTTTGGATCCGCAATGATTCGAGCACAATCTTTGGGGTTGGTTACAATGTCACATCGACTTCTGTGTCGTACGCTCTCGCACATTTTACCGAAAGCTGAGTTCAAAATGAGTTTATAGACTTCTTTTTCAACTTTCGTTTTCGCTTGTGAACGCTTACTGACAAAGGTGTCAATAAACGTTTTCATGTAAGGCTTTTGATCAAATTGGAGGGCTCTATGAATCTTTGTGACCTTGAAACCATTGGACACCATCCATTTCAATAGCACGTGATGAACAACAATATTCTGTTTCGGGTTGAGATCGGCAATTAGTTTTTGTTTTGAAGGTACCCAGTGCATACTCCCGTCCTCTACTAAAGATAAATTGTAGGGGCTCAGAGAGTCCCTACCCACCGGTCTATTTATGCACGGAAAAACAAAGTCTTTTACCGAGTCATGGATTTCCATGGGTATTTCACCGTCAATTTCAAAAAACCATCCCTGTGCCCCATTCTCCTCAACACTGGCAATGTCGGGGAAATTCGAAGCACAGGGATTGTCAAGCCATTTATAATTGCCACACGGCAAACAGTAGTGAGACATTGCCGATGGGTAAAGAGAATTCATATCCAAAAAAACTGCGTCCGACTTTTCATCGGTGTGCTGTCCACTCGGATCAGTTTTCATGATACGATCCCCGTGAAAAACATACCCACCCCTCATTGATCTCTCTACAAACAGATGCTGATCCACATCGGCGATCAGACCTATTTCTTCTTTGCTGATTTTAAGTATCAAGTCCATCACCAAATGGGGAGTGGAAAAATAATAACCTAAATCCAACCCAAATTCCCCATACATTTTATCCGTATTTTTGCACACAATATCCACAAGAGTGAGTACGTCACTGGCCAAGTAAAGTTTACAATAATCCCACCCATTTTTACATCCGCCCTTTGCCCAAACCCTCTTAGCAAATTCGTAGTCGCTAGTGGTGCACTCACTCTCAGTAAGAGAATTGTAAAAAGCTTCAATGGGCGGTAGTGACACCTCATCTAGCCTCGAGCCAGAGTTGTAATAATCATATGGATATATACCCTTACACGTTAATAAATCATACATTTCATCATCGGGGAAGCGCTGTTTGAGGAGGGGGAAGCTATCAAAATTGTCACTTTTCTGCACCTGAATCAATTGACTTAAAGATTTGGGGAAGAAGCTGAAAGAGTCTAAAAAACGGATTTTATTCAGGCACGTGTTACCCTTGTCAACTGTTTTCCACATGAATTCTAGCAGCAGTAGCTTCTCCGACGATTTGGGTATGATATTATATGAAAAAGAACCATCTATCCATGCGTCATCTACAACTCCCCCCTTGGCAATGCGGGCCAACGCCGGAAGAACAAACTTTAAGTCGTAATTGGAATTGTGTATAAAAATAGGTACGAAATATTGTTGTCTAACGTTTAAATTGCATGACTGGTGTGCTACCCCTCTAAAGTTACTCCCTCCCGATGTAATTTCCTGCCACAAATGATCATGGTCGATCACCTTCCTCCTCCCCCCATTCCCAACACCATCATCAAATTCTCCCTTGCAAACCCAACACATTTTACGATTTTTAATGGCCACTATGTCATCTTGTGATAGGACCATAGGATAGTTTGTATAACGAAGGCGCGAAATTGCACCGTTCGCTGTTTTGACTAGACTGACCAATGCCGAGCGCATGCAGTCTTCACCGTCACTCAACATCTCAACTACCTCCAGCACTTGCATGGTATTATTGGAATCTCGTTGCGCGTGAGCGTAAGAGACCCCTATGGCTTCATGTATTTTAACATGATTTGAATTTGACGGATCGCACACGTCTGTCAGCTTAGCCTCGCAGTCCAAAGCGATCTTATTGCTCTGCAGGAGCGTGTTTTGAAAATTTTTAAACGTAAGATCGCTCTATCTCCGCTTACCGTCTCCACAGCCTGGTATCCATGACGTTTACAGTGTTTCATGTGATGCTTTAAATTTAAATCAGAGCGAAATCTTGAGAGGCATGTTGGACAGTAATAGCATGCACCCCCACGCCCCGTTTTACCCTCACTTAGAACCCTACTAATATCCGTAATCGGATTGAAATGACCAATTTAATCGGAGTCTGTGGGTGGGGTGTATAGAAGCCACACCCAATATTCTACTGATTCAATTGAAGGAGCCCGCACTGGAAATAATACACCCTTCTTATTGGAACGCTGACCCTCTTCAAATTCTGTTTCATACTGTAACACCGTGACACCAATCTTTAAATGTGCATTAGCCCGCTCAAAAATATCTATTCCTTTTAGTGTCACGGGATATTGACCATTTAAACAATTAAAATCTACTTTGGGGAACTTTGAACCCTCCCTACCATTAACTGCCATTTTGTCCAACTTTTTCTTAGATGCATCTTTTTGAAGTGGTCTGTATGCCGCAATTAAAAACGCATACTTGAAACACTGCAGCCTCGTATCGAAATAGATTCGTTGTATCCCTGACATCCCTCTAAATCTGAATGATATTTTAAAACTATAGCCCTCTCCCCAGCCCCACCACCTCTTACAATAAAATCCTTTTTAAACCTACAAATGTTAACATTTAAACTTTCAATAAATAAAACCACAGATCCACAACCCCCCTCGTTATAATTTTCCCACTTACTTTGAATACTATTGGCCCAATTTAGAAAAACCTCCCCATAATTTGATAAATGCGGGTGTATTGCCAACATCTCTGTGTGCAAGTATTTCGAATACATCTCACCCGCACTTTCATTTAAAAAAAATATTTTTAGTGCTATTGATGCTTTTAAACTGACCCCCACCCCCCCACACCCCCATTTGTTGTTCAAGAATGGCTCGAATCTTATCAGTATATGAATGTGTAATGGCCAGGGGATCTGTTATTATATCCCCCGACACTAGAGAGTTGAAAGGGTCACCGAATTTGGCGCTGTAGACCAATGTGTGATGCAAGGCAGAGTTGGAGAGAAAAAAATCCGGAAGAGGGGGTACTGTTGCTGTTGTATTACTACTACTTCTATCTATAGCATTAAGTGGAGTGGTGGCGGGTGACAGAGAATTGTCAATAACACCACTCCCAGTCTGTTCAATCATATTGGGGGGATGTGGCATGAGGTCCCCTAATACATATTCCAATGTGTTTGGGGACAATTGGTCGAGCCAGCCTGTGTTGTCCTCTGATGGAATTTCGTTATGAGGACCCGGTTCAGATTTACTTGTAACATCATCATCTAAATATTCACGCATGAAACTATCTGTCCACCCCGGATCCTCAAGCATGTCAATATCACAGCTTAAGTCATCCAGGCTGGCCATTTCCCCAAAAACATCGTTAAGGAAGCCACTTTCCCACTCCATATTCTCTAGGAGCAGTGTATCTTCATCCCTGAACCCTGCTGGTGGTGACAGAATTGGTCCTGTAAATATAGTTGCTTCATCACTCAATGGTGTCGCTGGTGGTGGTGCTATATTTTTAATCTGTAGAAAAAAAAAGTTTTATTTTTTATGTAAATTTTTTTATAGTTAATAAACTTTGTCAATTTCTCATAGCCATTGTCCCACTATCACTACCACCACCACCTGAACAATTAAAAGAAGAAGAAAAAAAGTTACATTGTCTTATGTCTTTCATAATGTCAACTGAACATGTTAAAAAATATATATTTTTTTTTAGTCGGGAAAATGTAGTCTTATTCTTAGAAAAAATTAATGGTTTTATTCCAAAATTTTTTTTTTTAAACAAAAATGCAAAATATGAGTCCAATTCGATTGTTTGAGCCTCTTCATTATAACTGTCAATGAAATTTGACCATTGTTCAACTGACGCAGTATGCTGTACGAACAATTGCTCCTCGGCTTCAGTTAATGGACACGAATCCCATATGTCGGCGGTAGGTGGTGCTGTTACTTTCTCAATAATCCGTATTTTCCTGTTTCTTTTGCCAACGGATTTGTTTGACCTGGGCTAAATAAATTCGAATATTGAATTTTTTAAAAGTATAAATGCCACAAAAAGGTATTTTTCAAAAATAGGGGGCAATTGCTCCTTATATCTCAATTGTCACCACTACTATCCTAAGCTCCTGCTGGAGCTAGCTTCTAATATTGAATTTTTTAAAAGTATAAATGCCACGAAAAGGTATTTTTTCAAAAATATGGGGGCAATTGCTCCTTATATCTCAATTGTCACCACTACTATCCTAAGCTCCTGCTGAAGATAGCTTCGAATATTGAACTTTGTGTTTTTTAAAAGTATAAATGCCACAAAAAGGTATTTTTTTTCAAAAATAGGGGGCAATTGCTCCTTATATCTCAATTGTCCCCACTACTATCCTAAGCTCCTGCTGAAGATAGGTTCGAATATTGAACTTTGTATTTTTAAAAAGTATAAATGCCACAAAAAGGTATTTTTTCAAAAATAGGGGGCAATTGCTCCTTATATCTCAATTGTCACCACTACTATCCTAAGCTCCTGCTGAAGCTAGCTTCAAATATTGAACTTTGTATCTTTAAAAAGTATAAATGCCACAAAAAGGTATTTTTTCAAAAATAGGGGGCAATTGCTCCTTATATCTCAATTGTCACCACTACTATCCTAAGCTCCTGCTGAAGCTAGCTTCGAATATTGAACTTTG
This sequence comes from Artemia sinica, assembly GCA_027921565.1. Taxonomy (NCBI): domain Eukaryota; kingdom Metazoa; phylum Arthropoda; class Branchiopoda; order Anostraca; family Artemiidae; genus Artemia; species Artemia sinica. The sequence goes on from CM051262.1 coordinate 20,531,482, forward strand.
TATTTTTAAAAAGTATAAATGCCACAAAAAGGTATTTTTTTCAAAAATAGGGGGCAATTGCTCCTTATATCTCAATTGTCACCACTACTATCCTAAGCTCCTGCTGAAGATAGGTTCGAATATTGAACTTTGTATTTTTTAAAAGTATAAATGCCACAAAAAGGTATTTTTTTCAAAAATAGGGGGCAATTGCTCCTTATATCTCAATTGTCACCACTACTATCCTAAGCTCCTGCTGAAGATAGGTTCGAATATTGAACTTTGTATTTTTTAAAAGTATAAATGCCACAAAAAGGTATTTTTTCAAAGATAGGGGGCAATTGCTCCTTATATCTCAATTGTCACCACTACTATCCTAAGCTCCTGCTGAAGATAGCTTCGAATATTGAACTTTGTATTTTTTAAAAGTATAAATGCCACAAAAAGGTATTTTTCAAAAATAGGGGGCAATTGCTCCTTATATCTCAATTGTCCCCACTACTATCCTAAGCTCCTGCTGAAGATAGCTTCGAATATTGAACTTTGTATTTTTTAAAAGTATAAATGCCACAAAAAGGTATTTTTTCAAAGATAGGGGGCAATTGCAACTTATATATCAATTGTCACCACTACTATCCTAAGCTCCTGCTGAAGCTAGCTTCGAATATTGAACTTTGTATTTTTTTAAAAGTATAAATGCCACAAAAAGGTATTTTTTCAAAAATAGGGGGCAATTGCTCCTTATATCTCAATTGTCACCACTACTATCCTAAGCTCCTGCTGGAGCTAGCTTCGAATATTGAATTTTTTAAAAGTATAAATGCCACAAAAAGGTATTTTTTCAAAGATAGGGGGCAATTGCTCCTTATATCTCAATTGTCACCACTACTATCCTAAGCTCCTGCTGAAGCTAGTTTCGAATATTGAATTTTTTTAAAAGTGTAAATGCCACAAAAAGGTATTTTTTTTTTCAAAGATAGGGGGGCAATTGCTCCTTATATCTCAATTGTCACCACTACTATCCTAAGCTCCTGCTGAAGCTAGCTTCGAATATTGAACTTTGTATTTTTAAAAAGTATAAATGCCACAAAAAGGTATTTTTTCAAAAATAGGGGGCAATTGCTCCTTATATCTCAATTGTCACCACTACTAACCTAAGCTCCTGCTGGAGCTAGCTTCGAATATTGAATTTTTTAAAAGTATAAATGCCACAAAAAGGTATTTTTTCAAAAATAGGGGGCAATTGCTCCTTATATCTCAATTGTCACCACTACTAACCTAAGCTCCTGCTGAAGCTAGCTTCGAATATTGAACTTTTTAAAAAGTAAAATACCACTTTTACCAATATCCATAAAACTCTATTCTGTATATGAAAGTATACAGAAGTATACATACCTGTGTAAATTGCCTATCGAAGATATACATCTTACTATTTAAAGTCCGCTTTGCATGCGACCCACTTAGAATTCATATCGGATTAAAAAGCGATGGTAGATGTGATAAGTAGCGGATGCATGCAAATGCATTAGGGCAAAAATACCAGTCTAAAAGTGCGCGTCAACTGTATAGTAGCAAGTTGTTTTCGCTTTCGTTTTTTTTTCAAATAGTTAGTTTTTTTTTGTCTAAAAGGAATATTGGAATTATTGCATTAGAATGCATCTTGGTTAGAAGTTACGAGGTAAGTTTTTTTTTTTTGTTATAGAAATGCATGATAATCATTCCTTTATACATATACCAGCTAATTTGGTTAATGAAAGAAAATGAAATAGTTTTTTAGAAACAAATTTTAAGTTTTACTCATCAAAAGCTATGCCCCTGAGAAAATTTACCTTATTTTTGAAAATAGGGATAGAAACAAAAAAAATTATGTATATACTTACAAATTCTGACTGGACTTCTATATCTGAACTCCTTGGCAAAACTTGAGGGGGGTTAAGGTCACAATCTTCAGTAGGCTGAGTTGAGGCATTATATAAGGCAGTCCACTCCCTTTTCAAGTTCCTTCCAGCTGATATGGAGCTAACACTGGGGTCAGAGGTCCCTGTCATTAAAAGATTCGCAGGCATTGGGTGATCCAGGTCTTGTGTAGTTCTAGCAGCGAATTTGATAACTGAAGGTCTTGTAGCTTGCATTAATATACCTTCGCTATATCTTGCCCGCTTTTCAGAAGGGGGGGTATTGCATGTGTCCACTTCCTTGAAAAAAAAATGCATTTTGGGTTTGGAAAATAATTCAGTTTATGTTAGGCATTTAAAGTAGTGTAAAACATTTTTTTTTTTTCAATAGAGCTAAGCACTTTTTTTTTCAAAAACATCCCTAAAAGGTAAAGGTTAACTGATCATGATAAAAATCACACCGTAAATGCAGACTGGCCTGGAAGTATTTTCAAAAACACCCCTAAAAAAAAAAAGCCGCCGTAAGCTTCAACCTATAAGAGAATTATTTAGAGGTTTCAGCTCCTAAAAACAATAGGCTTCTAAGTATATAAGTACCCTTAGTTCTAGTGTAAGGAAAGAATTTCTTCCTTAACTTAATGATAAGACAATTTCTTTTTTTTTATTATAATAATGAGAAAATTTTTACTCACCAGAAATTGCTTTGAATTATCCATTTTCTATGTAAATGCTTACAAAAAATGTCAGTTGTGTTATGTTCAATAAACTATTCAAAACTGTTGAGGAATCTAATTTGAAACTTGAATATATACAAAAAATAATTGCCATCTAAAAAAGATACACCGGTTTTTCCAACACGGATCTAACCTAAAAAAAAAACTTGTATGTCATGAAATAGAAATTCAGTTAATTGTGTCAGAAAAAACTTGAACCAGAACAGATTATAACCAACCTGTTTGGTACGGGCACGTACGCAAAGTATATACCTTCAAGCAAATTCCATATGATATTTCAAATTACTATACCTTCTATAGAAATGATACCTCTTTGCAAATGACCCTGGTAACCCCAATTCGTTCGAAACTTACACACATATCTATGCCTTCAGGACGTAAGTTTGAATGTAAGTTTCGGACGAATTGGGCGCTTACTACTCCCAGGCTACTGGGCTTCCTGCCTTTTTTTTAATTTTCTTATTAAATAAAGTCTTAAAATAAGTATAATGTCGCAAAGCAGCAAAATTTTCGAATCTAGAAATAAAAAGTGTTTCTTTCTCTTGCAGTTTTAAATTCTTCATTCCCTCGGTTATATGATTTGTTATAGGGCTTTTGAAAAAAAAGAAAGAGGTCTAGTTCTAAATAAGCTTAGTATAACCTTTCAATTCTATGGGCTCATGTATTAGCAAAATATGTCAACTGTTTTTGATATTTTGGAAAGAAACAACTATATTTCCCGACAAACTTTTTCTCAGTAGAGCCGATGGAATTACCCCAACTAACCAACACGTTAAAGAATATCAAGTTTCACAAGGCTCGACCCGACAAGTCGTTTTTTGGGCGGCCAATTGGTTTCTGTGAACTCCACGCAGATAGAGCAGTCAATTTCGTCGTCTTTGCCCGACGGAAGTCTTACACAGTCATGGAGCAGTCAACTCTGACATAGTCATGGACCGAAAAAATATTAAGATTTTGTCGACTCGCGTAGATGAAGCAGTAAATTTCATAGTCATTTGCCCAACCGAAGTCTTTAATGACACTAGATTAGACCGACAACATACCAAGTTTTGTAGGAATTGGCTCAACAAGTCGTTTTCGGGGGGGGGGGGAGGGGCAAAGTATTTTATGATAATACATTAGCCCGACAAAATGCTAAGTTTTAAAGGGCTCCGATCGACTAGCTGTTTTTTAAGGGGCCAATGGGTTTCTGTCGACTTCACGAGCATTAATGCATATTTACATTCAGAACTACCAAGACTTGCCAGTCCACTTTCTTTAGCTACGCCCATTTCTGGACCAATCATAGATGTTTCAACTAACAATACACCATAGGACAGATTTCTGAGTCACAAGTTGTCAAACAGGTTGATAGCCTGTAGCTTAAAGGTATCTGAGATCTCGTCCAGTATCGCATACATTATTAGAGGTATCAAAGGTATCTCAGCTGGATAATTCTGGTCTGAAGGGTCTTATTTGATTATTTGAATAATAGGATTTATTTGTGATTAGTAAATGTTGGATATCGAGAATGAGAGTGATAAAAGGGTTAAAACTGCTTACCAGTTAAGGTAAGTCTGAGGGGATAGTAAGTCTCACGCAATTTTATGGGGTGTTTCCCCCCTATTTTAAAAATCAAGCAAATTTTGTAGATGCCAAGAAAAGAATTTTAATATAGAAATTCAGAACAATCCTTAGAAATCCTTAGAAATCAACAAGTGAGGTGGTTAAGGATTTGAACCATCAAGGTCCGCAACCACTAATGACCCTAACCACCAAGGACCTAAACCTCCAAGGGCCCCTCCCCAAACCTCCAAGTGGCCCCTTCCCTCCAACTTTTTAGTGCCCCTCCCCCATTTTTTATATTTTTTATATTTTTTTTATTTATTTTTTTTTAATTGAAATTTCTTCAACTTTTTTTTACATGTCTTAAAATGACCTAGAATATACTTAAAACAAAAAAAAAATCAAATTTAATGTTTTCGAAATACAAAATGGGAATGATATTAGTATGTTAGTCGTGACTTTTACTAGTAGAAAAATAATGTTTGTAGTAGCATTTTTTTTTCTGACTTGGAATTTTCGGGATTTAAAAATTTTTCAACTTTTTTTTACTATCTTAAAATGACATGAAATATGCTTGCGACTGTACCAATCGTACTCTATGCTTTCTCATAGACACAACGCGGCTTTCCCAGTGGCACTCTATGGCCGGTTATCAACACTACGTGGCTGCACCATTTGAGAACTAGAGTTACATAATTCAACAACATAGCAGATTTTAACATGGTTCAAAGTTTCGAGTTAAAAATATCATTTTATTGTGACTGTACGATTTGGAATGGCCACTATCATGATTTCAGTAATTCATATGAGAGTAATACAGCAAATTTAGAAATCGTGGAAAATGAAATAGAAGAGGACAATCTGCAAGAAATGAGAAGAAGAATCTTTGATGAAATGAAGAGAAAAAGGAAGAGAGTAAGGAAGAAAAGGAAGAGAAAAGAAAGAGAGTGACCAATATCACAAGAAATAATACAAACAAAGGACACCCTGTCCATTTCAAGGAAGCTCAGGAGCACAAGGAAGGTCTCACAAAATTAGGTTCGATATGGCAGAAAAGAAAGACCCAAAGAAGAGATATAGAGAAGATGGATATCACTACAGGGACTTTATCAAGAGAGAGTACTATGAATTATTTTATGGAGCAGATTCAGAATGTCCAAAGTTGTTCAATGATATTACTAATGTATAATAATGTATGGTACATATCTTTATGTTAATATTCTACATTTCATTATTTCAATAAAAATATTGGATGCATTACTTTGTTATATTTCCATTATATTTAGGGTACGCTTACACGTCAAACGCTTAGAATGTTTATGAAAAAGTCAGAGATTTTTTATTTTCTTTGGAAAAAATTAAAATTGATCTGTAAATCTTCTTTTCTCTGAGAAAATTCAGAAGACAACTTGAACTTTAATTCACTTTGTTGTGAAAACTCATAAGTAAAGTGGAACATTTTCTGTTCTTTGGGAAAAAATTCAGAAGAGAACTTGAACTTTTCTTCACTTCTTTAAGAACATACAGAATTAAAGCAGAACTTTTTCTCATTTTGGGGAAAAATTCAGCATTGAAGTATATATTTTTCTATCTTCTACGGAAAAATTTATTACGGTAAAATTTATCTTCTTAATTTTTCCCAAAGAAGAGAAAAAGTTCCACTTTAATTCTGAGTTCTCTCAACGAAGTGAAGAAAAGTTGAAGTTCTCTTCTGAATGTTCTCAAAGAAAAGAAAAAAGTTACAGTTCAATTCTAATTTTTTCCAAAGAAAATAAAAAAAGAAAAGAATATTTCCACTTCAGTTCTGAATTTTCTCCAAGACGAAAAATAATTTTTTTTTCTGTAGAAGATAGAAAAAGTTATACTTCGATTCTGAATTTTTCCCAAGAAGAGAAAAAGTTCCACTAAATTTTGTGTTTTCTCAAAGAAGTGAAGAAAAGTTCAAGTTCTCTTCTGAATTTTTCCCAAAGAAGAGAAAAAGTTCCACTTCAATTCTGAGTTTTCCCAACGAAGTGAAGAAAAATTCAAGTTCTCTTCTGAATTTTCTCAAAGAAAAGAAAAAAAATACAGTTCAATTCTAATTTTTTCCAAAGAAAATAAAAAAGGTTCCACTTCAATTCTTAATTTTCTCAAAGACATAAAAAATTTAAAGTTCTATTCTAAATATTTCCGTAGAAGATAGAAAAAAGTTATACTTCCATTGTGAATATTCTCCACGAAGATAAAAGTTCCACTTTAATTCTGAGACTTCTCAACGAAGTGGAGAAAAGTTCAAGTTCTCTTCTGAATTTTTTCAAAGAAAAAAATAGTTAAAGATCAATTCTAATTTTTTACAAAGAAAATAAAATGGTTTCATTTCAGTTCTAAATTTTCTCAAAGACGTGAAAAAAATTAAAGATCTGTTCTAAATTTTTCGTACAAGATAGAAAAATTATACTTTGATTGTGAATATTCTCAATGAAGATAAAAAGTTCAACTTTAATTCGGAGTTTTCTCAAAGTAGTGAAGAAAAGTTCAAGTTCTCTTCTGAATTCTCTCAATTAAAAGAAAAGGGTTATAGTTTAATTCTAATTTTTTCCAAAGAAAATAAAAAACAAGATTCCGCTTCAGTTCTTAATTTTCTTAATGACATAAAAAAAATTTAAAGTTCTGTTCTAAATTTTTCCGTAAAAGGTAGAAAAAAGTTATACTTCGATTCTGAACTTTTCCCCAAGAAGAGAAAAAGTTCCACTTTAATTTTGTGCTTTCTCAAAGAAGTGAAGAAACGTTCAAGTTCTCTTCTGAATTTTCTCAAAGAAAAGAAAAAATTACAGTTCAATTTTAATTTTTCCAATGAAAGTAAAAAAGAAAAAGAAACTTTCCACTTCAGTTCTGAATTTTTTCAAAGAAAAAAAGATACAATTCAATTCTAATTTTTTCCAATGAAAAAAGAGAAGAAATTTTTTTCTTCAGTTCTGAATTTTCTCAAAGACGAGAAATGAATTTTTTTCCGTAGAAGATAGAAAAACTTATACTTCGATTCTGAACTTTTCCCCAAAAAGAGAAACAATTCCACTTTAATTTTGTGTTTTCTCAAAGAAGTGAAGAAAAGTTCAAGTTCTCTTTTTAATTTTTACCCAAAGAAGAAAAAAAGTTCCAGTTTAATTCTGATTTTTCTCAACTAAGTGAAGAAAAGTTCAAGTTCTCTTCTGAATTTTCTCAAAGAAAAGAAAAAAGTTACAGTTCAATTCTAACTTTTTCTAAAGAAAATAAAAAAGGTTCCACTTCAGTTCTGAATGTTCTCAAAGACATAAAACAATTTAAAGTTCAGTTCTAAATTTTTCCGTAGAAGATTGAAAAAAGTTATACTTCGATTCTGAATATTCTCCATGAAGATAAAAAGTTCCACTTTAATTCTGAGTTTTCAAAAGAAGTAAAGAAAAGTTCAAGTTCTCTTCTGAATTTTTCCAAAAGAAAGGAAAAAAGTTACAGTACAATTCTAATTTTTCCAATGTAATGAAGAAAAGTTCAAGCTCTCTTCTGAATTTTCTCAATGAAGAGAAAAAAAAAGTTACAGTTCAATTTTAATTTTTCCAATAAAAAAAAAGAAAAGAAAACTTCCACTTCGGTTCTGAATTTTCTCAAAGAGGACAAAACTTTTTTTTCCGTAGAAGATATAAAAAGTTGCAGTTCGATTCTGAAATTTCCCCAAGAAGAGAAAAAAGCTCCACTTTAATTCTGTTTTCTCAAACAAGTGAAGCAAAGTTCAAGTTCTCTTCTGAATTTTCTCAAAGAAAAAAAAAACAGTTCAATTCTAATTTTTTCCAAAGAAAATAAGATAGATTCCAGTTCAATTCAGTTCTTAATTTTCTCAAAGACGTAAAAAAATTTAAAGTTCTGTTCTAAATTTTTCCGTAGAAGATAGAAACGAAGTTACAATTCAATTCTGAATATGCTCCATAAAGATAAAAAGTTCCACTATAATTCTGAGTTTTCTCAAAGAAGTGAAGAAATGTTCAAGTTCTTCTCTGAATTTTCTTAAAGAAGAGAAAAAAAGTTAGTTCAATTCTGAATTTTTCCAAAAGAAAGAGACAAAAGTTCCTCTTCAGTTCAACTTTAATTCTAAGTTTTCTCAGAGAAGTGTAGAATAGTTATAGTTCTGCTCTGAATTTTTTCCCCAGGAGATAAATAGTTCCACTTTTAATTCTGATTTTTCTCGGCGAAGTGAAGAAAAGTTCAAGTTCTCTTCTAAATTTTCTAAAAGTAAAGAAAAAAGTTACAGTTCAATTATAAATTTTTCCGTAGAAGATAAGAAAAAGATATACTTCAATTCTGAATTTTTCCCCAAGAAAATAAAAAGTTCTACTTTAATTCTATATTTTCTCAAAGAAGTGAAGAAAATTTTAAGTTCTCTCCTGAATTTTTCCTAAAGACGAGAAAAGGCTTCACTTTAATTCGGAATTTTCACAACGAAGTGAAGAAAAGTTCAGGTCCTCTTCTGAATTTTATCAGAGAAGTTCAGTTCTAACTTTTTCCAAAGAAAATAAAAAATTTCCGCCTTTTTAATAAACATTCTAAGCGTTTGACATGCTAGCGTACCCTAAAAATAATTGAAATATAACAAAGTAATGCATAAAATATATCTATTGAAATAATAAAATGTACAAAATGAACATAAAGATATGTTACATACATTATTATACATTATTAATACCATTGAACAACTTTGGACATTTTGAATCTGTTCCATAAAATAATTCATCGTGCTCTCTCTTGATAGTGTCCCTGTAGAGATATCCATCTTCTCTATGTCTCTTCTTTGGGTCTTTCTTTTCTGCCATATCGAACCTCCTTTTGTGAAACCTTCCTTGTGCTCCTGATTTTCCTTGAAATGGGGAGGGTGTCCTTTGTTTATATTGTTTCTTGTGATGATAATTCCATAAACAACATTGGCCTGACATAACATAAAGAAAGAAAAACGAGCATAAATAGGGTTTTTGAAGGCTAAATGAAAATACTAAAATAACATTACAAAGCGAATATTTCGAGAGGACAAACGCCTCTCTTCTTCAGCACGAAACAAAATAATTTATCCAAGGAAAGTGCCAAAGAAAAAAAACAACAAAAAAAACGCAGAAAGTCAATGTGAAAAGAACCAAAAAACCAAAAACTTCAAAGATGAATAAAATTCAATAAAAGCCAAAAATTATAAGAATTAAAACAAATACCCAACAACCATAAAAGCGAGTTATTCGCCAAAATCTGCGATTTGCAAAAAATCCAAAGAATTTTTATGACATGCCATCGACGGATACTAGCGAACAACTTTGTGATATTGGTCACTCTCTTCCACTGCAGAAACTGATGAGTCTGCCCTTTTTCTTTCCATTTCATCAAAGATTCTTCGTCTCATTTCTTGCAGATTGTCCTCTTCTATTTCATTTTCAACGATTTCTAAATTTCCTGCATTACTCTTATATGAATTACTGAAGTTATGACAGTGGCCACTAAAAATCGTGCAATCACAATAAAAAGATATTTCCAACTCAAAACTTTGAACCATGTTGAAACCTGCTATGTTGTTGATTGATGTATCTCTAGTTCTCAAATGGTACAGCCGTGTAGTGTCGATGACCGGCCATAGAGTACCGCTGGGAAAGCCGCGTCGTGTCTATGAGCAAGCATAGAGTACGATTGGTACAGCCGCAAGCATATTCCATGTCATTTTAAGATACGTAAAAAAAAGTTGAAAAATTTTTTAAGTCCCAAAAATTACAAGTCAGAAAAAAAGTGCTACTACAAACATTATTTTTCTAATAGTAAAGGTCACGACTAACATATTAATATCATTCCCATTTTGTATTTCGAAAATATTAAATGTGATTTTTTTTGTTTTAAGTATTTTTCAGGTCATTTTAAGACATGTAAAAAGTTGAAAAAATTTCCATGTTAAAAAAAATGAAACTAAAAAAAAAGCCATAAAAAATGGGGGAGGGTCCCCAAAAAGTTGGAGGGAGGGGGCCAGTTGGAGGCTGGGGGGAGGAAACCCTTGGAGGTTGAGGTCCTTGTTCGTTAGGGTCATTAGTGGTTGCGGACCTTGATGGTTCAAATCCTTAACCATCTCACTAGCTGATTTCTAAGGATTTCTAAGGATTGTTCTGAATGTTTATATTAAAATTCTTTTCTTGGCATTTACAAAATTTGCTTGATTTTTAAACTAGGGGGGAAAACACCCCATAAAATTGCGTGAGACTTACCATTCCCTCAGACTTACCTTAACTGGTAAGCAATTTTAACCCTTTTATCACTGTCAGTCTCGATATCCTACATGTACTAATCACAAATAAATCCTATTATTCAAATCATCTAATAAGACCCTTCAGACCAGAATTATCCAACTGAGATACCTTTGATACCTCTAATGATGTTTGCGATACTGGACGAGATCCCAGATACCTTTAAGCTACGGGCTATTAACCTGTTTGACCACTTTTGACTCAGAAATCTGTCCTATGGTGCATCGTTAGTTGAAACATCTCTGATTGGTCCAGAAATGGGTGTAGCTGCAGAAAGTGGTCTGACAAGTCTTGGTAGTTCTGAATGTAAATATGCATTGCTATTTTCGCGGACATGAAATAGTAAGTTTCATCGGGCTTCGCCCGACGAAAACTCTTCCAGAAGCTTTCCTTTGTGCCGAAAGATAGCGACTTTTGTCGGGCATCGCCCGACAAAAGTCCTTTCTGAGGACCTTTAGGGGGGAGTCCTAAATCCCCCCCTTAGTGGCGTCCCTGCTATTACTACAACTACTACTACTACTGTTACTACTACTACTACTGCCATTTCTGTACTACTACTACAGTTGAAGTAAATCAAAAGAGTTTAAGTGCAGCTAGGTTGTCAAAATAGCCCAAATTCAATATATTAGGAATGGAATAGGGTATTAAGTTGAAAATTTCAAAGGAAGTTGCGGTTGAGGAGGATGTAAAACTAAACCAAATAAATTACATGTATCCAGATTTTCAAAAGGTTGTTTGTGCAATATCTCAGGTAAAACTCAGGGTATAACTTTGGAACTTTGAAGACGTTAAACTAGATCAAAAGACACTATGTGCATCCAATCTTGTCTAAAGGGCATATTTTCGATATCTCAGGAGCGGCTAGGGAAATTAAATTAAGATTGTCAAGCCTTGTTGGATGAGAACTTGAACTGAATCAGGTTTTGAACGGAATCCAAAGTTTTCAAAAATTAAATTGAAACTTTCAGGGCAGGGGAAGAGGGATAGCTGATGAATTTTCTTCTACACTCAAGGTTGTAGTATGATGGAGATTTCAGTTCCATCAGCCCGATAGAACCCCAAGGATTATGTAGATCTTCAGCCCATTTATTTGAATGTTTTCCCATACCCATCAATCAAAAGCATTACAGTACAACTATTGTTAAAAATTGTCAAATAAATAGTAATCCAAAATCTTGATTCTCATAGAGAAAAACCGGAAAATTAAAATATTCGTTTTATAACCAGTGAAAAAGACAATTTCAATTTAATACGAACAGAAATTAATTTAAACAAACTTCTTCCAGGAAAAAGTTTTTCAAAGTAAAGTGAAGTGCTTTGTTAAACCAAAGATGAAGAGAAGATAAGTCAAATTATTTTCCAAGCGCTAAACTACCACAAGTCACTATCGATAAATAAATGAAACCACAAAACAAACAGAAATAGCAATAATTAACTAAGTCAAACTCAAAACGAGCAGAAATTAACATAAGTTGCGCTCAAAACCCCTATGCCTTCCCTAAAACTAGCGCCCCCTTTGCCTTCTAAAGACCAGAACATATTTTTGCTCTTTACTGAAAGTAAAATACGGTTTAAATGTTTTGTTCTTTTTGTACTTTTAGTAAACCCAAATTATTAAGACTTTCAGGAATGAATATCAGTAAATATTAATCTGTCAATCTACATTCATTTGTGCTGCTTATTCATCTTGGTTATGATTTTTTTGATGTTATGAGAAATAAATTTCGCAATGGAATGGGGACTATACCTCCCTCTCTACATCCATAATAAAGGTGTAGAACAAAAGTGTTCCCGGTAATCAAGAAGCATTGAATATTAGTTTCTACCACCACCTCTCCCCGCTTCCCCAAAATTCATTCTATGTTTATCTGAAGCCTTAGTGAGAATCAAGATATCTGGGCATTAAGAAGTGGTCTCTGAGTAGTCTGGCACCCCCTCTTACAATATGACCCAAATCCAAGGGCGCCCGCAGAAAATTTTCGAGGGGGAAGGGGCAGATTCCAGAATAACGGAGATTGGAGGAGAAATAAATTTTGTGGTAAAAACAAAATACAAAGAAGTATATCGTTGATCAGTTAAGTATCATTTTTGAGTTTTAACCAGTTAGCTACTGTGTCAAACTCGTTGACAAGCTATTTTCACTATAGAACCATTGAAAAAAGACAACTTTCGATAATGCCCTGTTCGGCATGTTCATTGCATTAAATACTGTCGATTAAGCAGCTATGGATATGGGTAAAAGGTTTTGCAAAAGTTCGAGAATATGTCGTATTGAGCCGTTTCAATCTTGAGAAGGATTTCAAATTGTGGACTGGACTGTGACAACTTTTCCTATTTTATCATCATGATAAGTTTTACTATGAAAAAAGAATAGTTACTATTTTACTAATATTTTTACTAGTCACTATTAATTTTAATATTCAATTTAAGCCTTTATTTGTAATTTACTTAGAATTATTTGTTGATTAATTATTAATTATTTGTTGATTTATTAAAAGATCAATATATTAAAATTCACAAATTCTGGTATCTTTACTAGATTCCCGTTCAGGTTAAAGCTAAAAGTTAAGTTTCATTATTATGAAAGAAAAGCAAGCAAAATTCCTAATAGGATAAGGACCTTATAGGATACAACCAATGGAATAGACACATGATGATCATTATAGACTTAAGCAAAATTAGAATCTTGCCCCTTAACTAGGTTTATATTTTCAAAATTAAGGAAAAGAATTAAAAAAAAATTAGACTTACAGTTTTAGCTTGACCAAATATGAGCAAAAACCAAGACCAAACTGACTCCTGGTAGGGCACAACGCTGAAAAAAAAATCTACCACTGATCTAAAAAATCTACCACTGATCTGAATCTACCGCTAAAATTAAAAAATCTACCAAGCGTGAAACTACCACAAATCAGCATCGATAAATAAATGAAACCCAAAAAGAAGAGAATTTACAATAAATAACCGAGTCAAACTCAAAACGAGCAGAAATTACCATGAGTAGGGCTCAAAACCCCTATACCATCCCAAGGACAGAGCATAATTAGCACTTTACTGAAAAAAATATAAATGTTTTTACTTTTATAACTTTAATAAGTCAAATAATATTAACATTTTGATTACTAAATATCAGTATATGCATATTAAACTGACAATGCACATTCATTTGTATTTTTTTTTCAGTAAACTGCAAATTATGTTCTGGCCTTGGGATGGCATAGGGGTTTTGAGCCCTACTCATGTTAATTTTTGCTCGTTTTTTAGTTTGACTCGGTTATTTATTGTAACTTCTGTTCGTTTTGGGTTTCATTTATCTACCGATGCTGATTTGTGGTAGTTTCACGCTTGGTAGATTTTTTTATTTAATTTTTGCTCATTTTTGGTTTAATAGGGTTCTTTACTCTTCTTTGAAAAACTTATTTTGTGGAAAAAGTTTTTTTTAATTAATTTATGTTCGTTTTATACTTTTCTGGGAAGAAGAAAATAATTCTTTAAATCTGTTTGTTTTTTTAAGACTTAACAGTTTGGCCTGCTATTTGTATGCTGGAGTAAAAATTTCAGCAATTTTTAACAACATTCACCCTTTTAAAAATTTGGACACAAATAGTAGTGTTTAATTTAGTTTCATACCTCCTCTAATTGACCTGAAATAGAAAACTTCATACCATTCATAGGCAGCGCGCTAGCGCTACCTACGTAAAGAACGATGTTGGCACAATGTGTTTTTTTTCTCCATATTCGTATCGAAGGAGTTGTCGCAGAAAACTTCGAAAAAGGCTCATTCGATTGCAAATTGGAGTGGCTAGTGCCCTTTTTAATAGTCGAAAGTGATTGGAGGGCAACTAGCCCCCCCATGCCCATCATTCCCCCAAACACATCCAATCAAAATTTTGAGATAGCCATTTTGTTCAGCGTAATTGATTTTCAGATAAAAAATATATTTTTGAGGAGGACACTCCCCCACAAGACTCAGGGCAAGGGTTTTAAGTTATGCCCTGGGGGCATATAAGGTTTTTATAGAAGGCGTTGTTGTAGAAACTTCAAAAGAGGCTCATTCGATTGAAAGTTCAAAGGGCTACCAGCCTTTTTAATAGTCAAAAGTGATTGGAGGGCAACTAGCCCCTCCCCCACGCCCATCATTCCCCCAAACACATCAAATAAAAATTTTGAGATAGCCATTTTGTTCAGCGTAGTTGATTTCCAGATAGAAAATATGTTTTTGAGGAGGACACTCCCCCAAAACCCTCAGGGCACGGGTTTTAAGTTATGCACTGGGGGCATATAAGGTTTTTAAAGAAGGTATTGTCGAAGAAACTTCAAAAAAGCTCATTCGATTGGAAATTCAAAGGGCTAGTGTCCTTTTTAATAGTCGACAGTGATTGGAGGGCAACTAGCCCCCCACGCACCCATCATTCCCCCAAACACATCCAGGGCAGGGCAAGAGTTTTAAGTTATGCCCTGGGGGCGTATAAGGTTTTTATAGAAGGCGTTGTCGTAAAAACTTCAAAAGAGGCTCATTCGATTGAAAATTCAAAGGGCTAGTACCCTTTTTAATAGTCAAAAGTGACTGGAGGGCAACTAGCCCCCCCCCACGCACATCATTCCCCAAAACACATCCAATAAAAATTTTGAGATAGCCATTTTGTTCAGCGTAGTTGATTTCCAGATAGAAAATATGTTTTTGAGTAGGACACTCCCCCACAACCCTCAGGGCAAGGGTTTTATGCTATGCCCTGGGGGCATATAAGGTTTTTAATGAAGGTGTTATCGAAGAAACTTCAAAAAAGCTCATTCGATTGGAAATTCAAAGGGCTAGTGCCCTTTTTAATAGTCAAAAGTGACTGGAGGGCAACTAGCCCCCCACGCACCCATCATTCCCCCAGACACATCTAGGGCAGGGCAAGGGCTTTAAGTTTTGCCCTGGGGGCATATAAAATTTTTACAGAAGGTGTTGTCCTAGAAACTCCAAAACAGGCTCATTCGATTGGAAATTCAAAGGGCTAGTGCCCTTTTTAATAGTCGAAAGTGATTGGAGGGCACCTAGCCCCCCCCCCACACCACTCATTCCCCCAAAAAAATCCAATCAAAATTTTGAGTTAGCCATTTTGTTCAGCGTAGGCTAGTTGATTTCCAGATAGAAAATACGTTTTTGAGGAGCATAACCCTCAGGGCAAAGGTTTTAAGTTATACCCTGGGGGCATATAAGGTTTTTATAGAAGGTGTTGTTGTAGAAACTTCAAAACAGGCTCATTCGATTGGAAAGTCAAAGGTCTAGGGCCGTTTTTAATAGTCGAAAGTTATTGGAGGGCACCTTGTCCCCCCCCCTCCCCACGCCCATCATTCCCCCAAACACATCCAATCAAAATTTTGATATAGCCATTTTGTTCAGCGTAGTTGACTTCCAGATAGAAAATATATTTTTGAGAAGGACATTCTCCAACAACCCTCAGGGCAAGGGTTTTAAGTTATGGCCTGAGGGCATATAAGGTTTTTATAGAAGGCGTTGTCGTAGAAACTTCAAAAGGGGCTCATTTGATTGGAAATTAAAAGGGCTAGTGCCCTTTTTAATAGTCGAAAGTTATTGGAGGGCAACTACCCCCCCCCCGCGCCCATCAGTCCCCCAAACACATCCAATCAAAATTTTGAGACAGCCATTTTGTTCAACGTAGATAAAAATATGTTTTTGAGGAGGACACTCCCCCACAACCCTCAGGGTAAGGGTTTTAAGTTATGAGCTGGGGTATATAAGGTTTTTGTAGAAGGCGTTGTCGTAGAAACTTCAAAACAGTATCATTCGATTGGAAATTCAATGGGCTATTGCCCTTTTTAATAGTCGAAAGTGATTGGAGGGCACCTCGCCCCCGCACGCATCATTCCCCCGAACACACCCAATCAAAATTTTGATATAGCCATTTTGTTCAGCGTAGTTGATATCCAGACCGTACATATTTTTTTGAGGAGGACACTCTCCCACAACCCTCAGGGCAAGGGTTTTAAGTTATGCCCTGGGGTCATATAAGGTTTTTATAGAAGGCGTTGTCGTGGAAACTTCAAAACGGGCTCATTCGATTAGAAATTCAAAGGGCTAGTGCCCTTTTTAATAGTCGAAAGTGATTAGAGGGCAACTAGCCCCCCCCCCCACGCCCATCATTCCCCCAAACAAATCCAATAAAAATTTGAGATAGCCATTTTGCTCAGTGTAGACTAGTTGATCTCCAGATAGAAAATATGTTTTTGAGGAGGACACTCTCCCACAACCTTCAGGGCAAGGGTTTTAAGTTATGCCTGGGGGCATATAAGGTTTTATAGAAGGCGTTGTCGTAGAAAATTCAAAAGGGACTCATTCGATTGGAAACTCAAAGGGCTAGTGCCCTTTTTAATAGTCGAAAGTGATTGGGAGGCAACTAGCCCCCCTCCTCCCGTGCCCATCATTCCCCCAAACACATCCAATAGAAATTTTGAGATAGCCATTTTGTTCAGCGTAGTTCATTTCCAGGTAGAAAATATGTTTTTGACGAGGACACTCCCTCTCAATCCTCAGGGCAAGGTTTTAAGTTATTCCCTGGGGGCATATAAGGATTTTATAGAAGGTGTTGTCATAAAAACTTCAAAAAGGGCTCATTCGATTGGAAATTCAAAAGGCTAGTGCCCTTTTTAATAGTTAAAAGTGATTGGAGGGCAACTAGCCCCCCCCCCGCCCATCTTTCCCCCAAAACACATCCAATAAAAATTTTGAGATATCCATTTTGTTCAGTGTAGTTGATTTCAAGATAGAAAATATGTTTGAGGAGGATACTCATCCACAGCCCACAGGACAAGGGGTTTAACTAAAAACATTAAATTTTTTATAGACAAAATATAAATGTTTTTACTTTTATAACTTTAATAAATCAAATAATTTTAACATTTTGATTACTAAATATCAGTATATGTATTCTAAACTGACAATGCACATTCATTTGTATTTTTTTTAGTAAAGTGCAAATATTGTTCTGGCCTTGGGAAGGCATAGGGGTTATGCGCCCAACTTGTGTTAATTTCTGCTCGTTTTGAGTTTTACTCGGTTATTTATTGTATTTTCTGTTCGTTTTGGGTTTCATTTACTTATCGATGCTGATTTGTGGTAGTTTCACACTTGGTAGATTATTTGATTTTAGTTTTGATCATTTTTGTTGAATAGAGTTCTTAACTTTTCTTTGAAAAATTTATTTTGTGGAAAAAGTTTTTTAATTAATTTCTGTTCGTTTTATATTAACATAGTTTTGTCAGGGAAAAAGAAAATAATACTTTAAATCTTTTTGTTTTTTAAGACTTTATAGTTTGGCCTGTTGTTTCTATGCTGGAGAAAAATTTTCAGCAATTTTTAACAGCATACACCCTTTTGAAAATCTGGACACAAATAGTACTGTTTAATTTAGTTTCATCCCTCCTCTAGTTGACCTGAAATGGAAAACTTGATACCATTCGCAAAAAAATCTGTTTAATTTCTTTGATAGCTTGGATACACTTACGCTATTTTGATTTGGTTGAATTTTAAGAGCAGAAGTAGCCTCCAAAAATTGAACATAATATCCTCAGTCGGTCTTGGGATACTGCTGAGATGCCTTATTGGGAATTAGCATTATCACAGTGCATTTTGATTTAATTTTAAGACAACATTTAGTTTTTAATATAATGGGCAAATGGGACGTTGGGCGTGGAAGGGTGGGAGTGGAAGGGGAATTAGTTGCCCTCCAATCACTTTCGAATATTAAAAAGGGCGTCAGCCCTTTCTATTTTCAATCGAATGAGCCCCTTTCGAAGTTCCAACGACAACTCCTTCGATACGAAGTGCCGTGGTCTAAACAACAACCTCAACAAAAGATATCACTAATCAGTTTCGACTATTAAAAAGGGCACTAGCCCTTTGAAATTCAAATCGAATGAGCCCTTTTCTTAATTTTCTACGACAAAGCCTTCTATAAAAACCTTATATGCCCCCAGGGCATAACTTAAAACCCTTGCCCTGAGGGCTGTGGCGGAGTATCCTCCTCAAAAACATATTTTCTATCTGTAAATCAACTACGCTGAACAAAATGGCTATCTCAAAATTTTTATTGGATGTGTAAGGGGGAATGATGGGTGTGAGGGGGCGGGGCTAGTTGCCCGCCAATCACTTTCGACTATTAAAATGGCTCTAGCCCTTTGAATTTCCAATCGAATGAGCTTTTTTTGAAGTTTTTACGACAACGTCTTCTATAAAAACTTTATATGCCCCCTGGGCATAACTTAAAACCCTTGCCCTGAGGGTTGTGGCGGAGTGTCCTTCTCAAAAACATATTTTCTATCTGGAAATCAATTAGCCTACGCTGAACAAAATGGCTTTCTCAAAATTTTGATTTGATTTGTTTGGATGAATGATAAGCGTGGGGGGGGGGGAGCAGTTGCCCTCCAGTCACTTTCGACTGTTGAAAAAGGCACTAGCCCTTTGAATTTCCAATCGAATTAGCCTGTTTTGAAGTTTCTATGACAACGCCTTTTATAAAAACCTTATATACCCCAGGACATAACTTGAAAACCTTGCCCTGAGGGTTGTGGGGGAGTGTCCTCCTGAAAAACCTATTTTCTATCTGAAAATCAACTACGTTGAACAAAACGGCTATCTCAAAATTTGATTGGATGTGTTTGGGGGAATGATGGGCGTGGGGGAGGGGCTGGTTGCCCTCTAATCACTTTCGACTATTAAGATGGGCACTAGCCCTTTGAATTTCCAATCGAACGAGCCTGTTTTGAAGTTTCTACGACAACACCTTCTATAAAACCTTATATGCCCCCAGGGCATAACTTGAAAACCTTGCCCTGACGGTTGTGGGGGAGTGTCCTCCTGAAAAACCTATTTTCTATCTGAAAATCAACTACGTCCAACAAAATGGCTATCTCAAATTTTGATTGGATTTGTTTGGGGGAATGATGGGCGTGGGGGAGAGGCTAGTTGCCCTCCAATAACTTTCGACTAATAAAAAGGGCACTAGCCCTTTGAATTTCCAATCGAACGAGCCTGTTTTGAAGTTTCTACGACAACGCCTTCTATAAAAACCTTATAGGGCCCCAGGGCATAACTTATAACCTTTGTCCCGAGGGTAGTGGGGGAGTGTCCTCCTCGAAAACATATTATCTATCAGGAAATCAACTATGCTGAACAAAATGGCTGTTTCACAATTTTGATTGGATGTGTTTGGGGGAGTGATGGGTGGGGGGGCTAGTTGCCCTCCAATCACTTCCGACTTTTAAAAAGGGCACTAGCCCTTTGAATTTCCAATCGAATGACCCTGTTTTTAAGGTTCTACGACAACATTTTCTATAAAAAAAAAACTTATATGCCCCTAGGGCATAACTTAATACCTTTGCCCTGAGGGTACCGAGGGAGTTCCTCCTCAAAAACACATTTCTATGTGGAAATCAACTACGCTGAACAAAACGGCTGTTTCACAATTTTGATTAGATGTGCTTGGGGGAATGATGGGCGTGGGGGAGAGGCTAGTTGCCCTCCAATAACTTTCGACTAATAAGAAGGGCACTAGCCCTTTGAATTTCCAATCGAACGAGCCTGTTTTGAAGTTTCTACGACAATACCTTCTGTAAAAACCTTATATGGCCCCAGGGCATAACTTAAAACCTTTGCCCTGAGGGTAGTGGGGGAGTGTCCTCCTCAAAAACATATTATCTATCTGGAAATCAACTACGCTGAACAAAATGGCTATCTCAAATTTCGATTGGATGTGTTTGGGGGAATGATAGGCGTGGGGCGGGCCTAGTTGCCCTCTAACCCCTTTCGACTTTTAAAAAGGGCACTAGTCCTTTGAATTTCCAATCGAATGAACCTGTTTGAAAACGAGCAAAAATGGGGTTTTTATAGGCCAAATGAAAATACTGAAAAAACAAAGCGAATATTTCGAGAGGACAAACGCCTCTCTTCCGTAGAAAACTCCGGTGTCTACAGAATTTCTTGTTCGTGTGGTCTTTGGTATATCGGAAGAACTGATCAGCGACTAACGGATAGATTAACTCAGCACTCTAGTTCAATTAATAATACACTTAAAAAGCGGAAAAGAACAGAAATTTTGACTCTGCCCTTGCAGAGCACATTTTTGAAAAACCAGACCATACTATTTTGTTTAATCAAGCTAGCCTTATTTCGCATGACAAAGGTATTGTCCAGCAGTACAGAGAAGCTGTTGAAATTTATAAATACCAACATTTAGGTCTAGCTTTAAACAGAGATTCCGGTGATTTAAGAATAAACGAGTCATATTTCGGTTTTCTCAAAAGAGAAGCGGATACTTTAGTAATCCCTGAAATAAACCTTGAACCACTCTCCCAGTCGTCTAATCAAACACGTGAACAACCCCTTAGGTCTCAAAGGGTGTCTGCAAGAAATGCATTAATTAAAATCCGAAATCAAATGACATAGTTCTCCAACTTATTTAATTGCTGGTTCGTTTTGTTTTTTGAGTGAATGAATTGTTTCCTTTTCTTTGTCAGTTGTTCGCTAGTATCCGTCGATGGCAGTTCATATTTTTTTTTGGATTTTGTGCTAATCGCGGATATTGGCGAATAACTCGCTTTTATGGTTGTTAGGTATTTGCTTTTAATTCTTTTAATTTTTGGCTTTTATTGAATTTTATTCATCTTTTAAGTTTTTGGTTTTTTCTTTGGTTTTTTGGTTCTTTTCACATTGACTTTCCGCGTTTGCTTTTTGTTGTTTTTTTCTTCGGCACTTTCCTTGGTTACATTATTCCGTTTCGCGCTGAAGAAGAGAGGCGTTTGTCCTCTCGAAATATTCGCTTTGTTTTTTCAGTATTTTCATTTGGCCTATAAAAACCCCATTTTTGCTCTTTTTTTCTTTCTTTATGTTATTACCCTTGCCCTGAAAACTTTGGGGGAGTGTCCTGCTCAAAGGTATGATTTCCTGAACTTTGAACTGCGTGGAACAAAATGGTTATCTCAAAATCTTTATTGGATGTATTTTGGGAAATAGTGGGTGTGGAAGGGGTGTTAGTTGCTTTCCAATCACTTTCGACTATAAAAAGGGCACTAGCCATTTCAATTTCCAATCGAATTGAGCCATTTTTGAAGTTTCTACGACAACACCTTCTATAAAAAAAAACCTTATATGCCCCCCAGGGCATAAATTACAACCCTTGCTCTAACGGCTTGCCCTAAGGGGGACCGTTCTCAAAAACATAATTTCCATCTTGAAATCAACTATGCTGAGCAAAATGGCTATCTAAAAATTTTGATTGGATGTGTTTTGGGAAATGGTGGGCGTGGAAGGGGTGTTAGTCAACTTCCAATCACTTTCGACTATTAAAAAGGGCACAGGCCACTCAAATTTCCAATTGAATGAGCGCTTTTTGAAGTTTCAATGATAACTTCTTCGATAGGAAGTGCCCTGCTATAAAGGAAAAAATTAATAAATAATACATTGTGCCAGCATCGTTCTTATATGCCCCCAGGGCATAACTTAAATCCCCTGCCCTAAGGACTGTGAGGGAGTGTCCTCCTCTTTACTTAGTCCCCGTTTCTTGTCTCGTTCTCGAGTGTCCCCGTTCTTACTATGATTTATGCAACAACTTTCTATATAAACCTTATTTCCCCAGGGCATAACTTACAACCCTTGCATTGAGGGCTCTGAGGGGGTTATCATCCTAAAAGACCTAATTTCCAGAACGTTCAACTGCGTTGAAAAAAATTGATACCTCAAAATTTTGATTGGATGGGTTTTGGAAAATGGTAGGCGTGAGAGGGGCGTTAGTCGCTATCCAATCACTTTCAACTATTAAAAAAGGCGCTAGCCCTTTCAATTTCCAATTGAATGAGCTCTATTGAAGTTTCTACGACAGCGCTTTCAATGAAAACTTTATATGCCCCCAGGGCATAACTTACAATCCTTGCCCTGAGGGCTGTGGGGGAGGGGTTGTCATCCTTAAAGACCTAATTTCCAAAAGTTTCAACTACGTTGAATAAAATTGGTATCTAAAAATTCTGATTGGATGCGTTTGGGGAAAAGGTGGGCGTGAGAGGGGGTTAGTTCCCCTCAAATCACTTTCGATTATTAAAAAGTGTACTAGCCCTTTGAATTTCAAATCGAATGAGCCCTTTTTCAAGTTTCTACGACAAAGATTTCAATAAAAACCTTATATGCCCCCAGGGCATAACTTATAATCCTTGCCCTGAGGTTTTTGGGGGAGTCTCCTCATCAAAAATATGTTTTCTATCGGGAAATCAACTACGCTGAACAAAATGGCTGTCTCAAAATTTTGATTGGATGTGTTTGGTGGAATGATGGGTGTGGGGGGGCTATTTGCCCTCCAATCACTTTTGACTATTAAAAAGGGCACTAGTCGTTGGAATTTCCAATCGAATGAGGTTTTTTTTGAAGTTTCTACGACAACGCCTTCTTTAAAAACCTCATATGCCCCCAGACCATAACTAAAAACCCTTGCCCTGAGGGTTTTGGGGGAGTATCCTCCTCAAAAACATATTTTCTATCTGGAAATCAACTACGCTGAACAAAATGACTATCTCAAAATTTTGATTGGATGATTTTGGGGAAATGATGAGCGTGGGGGGGGGGGGGGCTAGTTACCCTCCAATCACTTTCGACTATTAAAAAGGGCACTAGTCCATCGAATATCCAATTGAATGAGCCTGTTTTGAAGTTTCTACGACGACGCCTTGTATAAAAACCTTATATGCCCCCCAGGGCATAACTCAAAACCCTTACCCTGAGGATTGTGGGGGAGTGTCCTCCTCAAACACATATTTTCTATCCGGAAATCAACTACGCTGAGCAAATTGGCTATCTTAAAATTTTGATTGGATGTGTTTGGGGGAAGGGTGGGCGTGTGTGTGTGTGTGGGGGGGGGGCTAGTTGCCCTCCAATCATTTTCGACTATTAAGAAGGGTACTAGCCCTTCGAATTTCCAATCGAATGAGCCTGTTTTGAAGTTTCTATGACAACGCCTTCTATAAAAACCGCATATGCCCCCAGGGCATACCTTAAAACCCTTGCCCTGAGGGTTGTGGGGGAATGTCCTCCTCAAAAACATATTTTCCATCTGGAAATCAACTACGCTGAACAAAATGGTTTTCTCAAAATTTTGATTGGATGATTTTGGGGAATGAAGGGCGTGGGGGGGGGGCTAGTTACCCTCCAATCACTTTCGACTATTAAAAAGGGCACTAGTCCTTCGAATACCCAATTGAATGAGCCTGTTTTGAAGTTTCTACGACGACGCCTTCTATAAAAACCTTATATACCCCCCAGGGCATAACTCAAAACCCTTACCCTGAGGGTTGTGGGGGAGTGTCCTCCTCAAACACATATTTTTATCTGGAAATAAACTACGCTGAACAAAATGGCAATCTAAAAATTTTGATTGGATGTGTTTGGGGGAAGGGTGGGCGTGTTTGTGGGGGGGGGGCTAGTTGCCCTCCAATAATTTTCGACTATTAAGAAGGGTACTAGTCCTTCGAATTTCCAATCGAATGAGCCTGTTTTGAAGTTTCTATGACAACGCCTTCTATAAAAACCTTATATGCCCCCAGGGCATACCTTAAAACCCTTGCCCTGAGGGTTGTGGGGGAGTGTCCTCCTCAAAAATATATTTTCTATCTGGAAATCAACTACGCTTAACAAAATGGCTATCTTAAAAGCTTGATTGGATGTGTTTGGGGGAATGATGGACGTGAGGGGGGGGGGCTAGTTGCCCTCCAATCACTTTCGACTATTAAAAAGGGCACTAGCCGCTCCAATTTCCAATCGAATGAGCCTTTTTCGAAGTTTCTACGACAACTCCTTCGATACGAAGTGCCCGGGTATGGAAAAAAAAAACACATTGTGCTCACATCGTTCTTTACTTAGGCAGCGCTAGCGCGCTGCCTATGATGTTTTATCTGAATGAGTTTTTTTTTTTTTTGTATACTTTACTTTCGTTTTGTTTTAATTTTCTATTTGGATTTCCATTTGAAGTACTCTTCTTATTCTTATATAGCGGGTTTTGATAATCAAATTTAAGCGTAAAGAGCTTGGGTAGGGGGATAGGTGACAGAACTTCTGTAATGTACAAGATGGTATTTGTTTGTTTCAAGTCAAACAATGTGTTGCTTTCATTACAAAAAAAATTCTTATTAAATATTTCCGAAAAATTCTAACCAACTGGATTAGCTGAATTATGCTGTGAACACACTCAGTTGCAACATCAAGGTAGGAAAAAAACCCATCAGCCTATGATCAGTTACCATTATTGGCAACTCTGGTCTCTGCGTTCTACCTTCTTATGTCACCGATGAAGTGTTTAAATGCATATATTTCAAATTTCAATATGAGTTTTCAGTTAAGTTGAGTTTCAATCTGAGTTTGGGTTTTTATTTGAATTTCATTTTGAATTTTCATATAAATTTTAGTTCAAAGTCAAAATTGAAGTCTATGTTTCTGTAATCATTTGAAGACTAAATAGAAATTGTTTAGATGCATGAACATAATTGTCTGCACCTTGAGTAAGACATTACCATTTTATAACAAGGTATTATTGTCTGTTACAATACAGTCATAACCTTCGATGCGCCAAAGCCTGACATTGGCAGATTAGCACAGGCTCGCAATTAATCCCAATTAGACTGACGGCGAGCCCGTCCTCAACCTTTTAAAGTTTGGTGACCGTGAAAATTGTTGACTTTTATTATTTATAAAATATTTTCACTTTCGTTTATATTTTTGAAATGACGTCATAGTAGGGCAATCTCTGGATTTTGATTGGTTTTCTCTTGGCGCGCTCTCCTCAAGGCTCCGTTTTTCATTAAACAATAAGCTCTTCTTATCAGTTGATTAGTTGTTTTTCTTAGACTTAGATAGAGGATAATATGGCCATGATGGCGATGGAGTACCATTTAGAGGAATTTTCTGGGGTAATTTAACAAATTTGACTATTCTTAGAATATAAGTACCCATAGCTAGGCACCAACTTCCACTGGTACAACCAAAAAACGTTGTTTTGTTTCTGAATTCATAACCCTATTTGTAGAACAGAATATAGCCTAGGCTATCATATTTGGAGAGTTTTACTATCAGGGGGAGAGGGAATTTGCCGGTAAATGTTTCGTTATTCATATTATTGACCTACGAATAAAGTAAACATACCACTCGCTGGGGGTTGGGGGTAAATTCATTTCCGACGAAAATGGTTATTATATTTGGGAAGAGCATAAAAAAAGGCATCGAGTGGTATGTTTACTTTATTCGTAATTCAATAATATGAGTAACGAAAAATTTACCGATGTGCCTCCCTTAGATTGTTGCTTTGCCAAGATTTCGAAGAATTTCTGTTTTGGGGGTATTTTCATGGAAAAATATCTTTTTTCTAATTTTTTTTTAATTGAAAAAATGGTAAATATTTACCAAATCATATTATTGAGTAACATCTAAAGTGAATATACCATTCGATGCTTTTTTTATGCTGATTACGAATATAATAATCATTTCTATCGGAAATGAATTTAAACTTACCTTCCATTTACATCAGAAATAAAATTTGCCCCCCCCCCCTAATGTAGAAATATATACCCTGAATTGACAAATATAGAGGGGGGGGGCTAAAATTCATTTCCGATAGAAATGATTATTATGCTCGTAATCAGCATAAAAAAAGGCATCGAATGGTATATTCACTTTAGTTGTTACTCAATAATATGATTTGGTAAATATTTACCGAAAAAATGACATATTTGCCCCCCCCCCTTGATAAAAAAATTTTCTTTGCCTAGTAATTTCTTGTGAATTGGCGCTAATCTTCATTGCATATGCATAAAAGAGCTTAATGTCTAAATAGCCAAATTTTGTTGTTTTGGTGTTAATTCCGCCAGTGTCGATTGTGTGATCTCTGCTTTACACAAAAATTTTAGCGAAATTGTTAGGCAACTTCATTCGTATCTCTACTCATTTTATTTTGTAGCCTAGGCTAGTCGTTTTCTGCGAAGTTGAATTCAACCCCTCTCTCGTTCCAGATACATTCAACAAAAACTAAACCGGAGGTTTGCTAAATTTTTTGGTTAGTTATTAGGCAAATAAAACTTTCAGGAATGAATCCAGGATTCAAAGTATAATTGGGGAAGGTGTTTTCAGGTTACTATCCATGCCCTTTCCTATTTTCTACGGCTCGGAAGATTGCATTGATGAGAGGCAGAGCCGTTCCTAGGGTAGTTGATGCCCAGGGAAAACTTAATTACAGCTCCTTCCCAACCTAAATATAAGCAAAAAAGCCGTTCAAAGTGAAAAACTGGATCAAAATGATCGTTTCCCTAGGCTCAGCACCCCTCAAGCCA
The DNA here is from genome assembly GCA_027921565.1 of Artemia sinica. Classification (NCBI taxonomy): domain Eukaryota; kingdom Metazoa; phylum Arthropoda; class Branchiopoda; order Anostraca; family Artemiidae; genus Artemia; species Artemia sinica. The sequence goes on from CM051262.1 coordinate 20,558,272, forward strand.
CGGCACCCATGGTAACTACCCCTGTTCCCCTGTTGCCCCCCCCCCCGAGGAACGTTTCTGATGACAAGTGACCTATTTAAGTTTTGACAAATGTTTTACCTTAATTTTGGGTTTTAAGTCTATTTCTCATTTGTTCTTGTTTCTGAAATCGCAATTCCTATTAATTCAGTAGAATTTTAAGCCATATAAAGGTGTTCTTCCTAAATTTAAGAAAATGATTTATAAATCATTGGTACTGGTTAAGAAAGCCGTAAGCGCGCGACAATTGTATTGAAGATTCAACTAGGATAATAAGAGGGTAGGCTCCAATGTATAGTGATTGAACAAAGGTGTCTGTAGACTGTGTAGTATGTTTAAACTTTAGTCTTTTTGGGTTCAGGGGGGATGAAAGGTACCTTGGTTGGGTTAGGCTAGGTTCCGTATTTAATATATGCTATGCTTTACCCCCCCCCCTAATGTGCAAATATATAGCCCAAATTTGTTCATAAACTATTATATTTTCATCCTGTTTTGTTTTATTAGCATTAACGAAACTTCAGTTATCGTGCGCTTACCGCTTTCTCAACCAGTACCAAATCATTTAACGCGCTTACCGCTTTCTCAACCAGTACCAAATCATTTAACAACTAATAGGTAATGATTGAAAACAAGGTATGATGCTGAAAATACTTTCCTTGAGTCTCATTTGAGTAGTAGCTCCGTTTCTCAAGATTTCAATTTTATAACTCAATGATTGTCAAAGGTCCGCGAAGGTTAGTGCCCTTTGAAGGAGGAAAAGCTAGAGGTAGCTACTTGGAAACACCTTCCTGGGGAATCATAGAGCTCAATTTTGCCCTTGTTTCTCATCAAAACTTCGTTTTTACGGTGTCAGTTGTTATGATTAAGTGTTATGATAAAACCCTGCAAACTTTGAGTTTTGCCTATCCGACATAAGAGGGGGGGGGGCTGGGATTCTATTAAACTGATGACGCCTATAAAAATTAATTAAATAGAGAAACTTTGACAAGAACGAAATGGACGTATGAGTTTTGTTGTTGTAGCTAGTTTACAAGAGGAATAATCTAACAAGATTACTGACAAAAAATGCATTTGCCATAATAATGTCCTAAAATAATTGGAATTTTCAAATTTTACGAAAAGAAAACGTTGAAAAAAATTATAAATTGATATTTTTTTAACATTATATAGTGGAAACGCATATGATATTAAATGTTTAGTTGCCACAGTAGCCTACTAATATTTAAATGTAGATTTCGTGACTTTTGAACAAACTTTCTTTTGCCCATAATTTCTTACATAGGCTTATCAAAACCTATGAGTATGAGAAAGGGGGCTTCTGAGCGAAAGTTGTTTCTCTGGTTTTCAGTATAGCTTACTGTAGTTTTGGGGTCACTGTTTCTCAATGTCAAAAATTGATTAGGTTGAGCCCCCTGCTAATCAGAAGCGCTCAGAAGATTGTGCCCTTATTCTCGTGATAGATGAACTTCAAAGAATTTCATTTGAGGCTATAATGAGTCATATGCCCAAGAAGTTTTGGGTGCCTTTTGTTCAGATGGCTATATCAATACCGCTGTGCCTGGTTCTTTGGCTGGAGTATAAGACTAATTAAGGAGGCCCTAGACAGTCAATCAGTTTGATCAAAAGCTTCTATCAAACGATTGACACAAGCATGATTGACCGTCTAGTAACCTGTTTGACGCTTGAGTCAAGCGTCGAGGGTGATTGATAGAAAGTTTGAATGACTCAATCATTTTGATCAAAAGCAGGGTTTTACATTAGCTTTGGTTGAGATTTAAGGCTCGATTGAAGGTTTATTGAAGTCTAGGCCCTCTTTTAGTCAGCGGTCGATATTTTGGGAGGTGTCTGAGAAATCAGACTTGGTAGGGTCTAAAGAGGGGAGCTTAAATAGATTGGGATGGAGGAAAAGCGTGTGTAGCTGTGTTGGTCTAAGGCGGCTTGGTGCTGCAGCGAGTGGTAGTAGGTGTAGCAGTAGTAGTGGTAGTATGAAGCTGGTCCACTCGTTACAAATACGATTTTGTATACTTCGCGAGAGCGTTCAATGTTATGTCCTGATAATGCCAGTGACTAGGAGTGTTAATTTGTTACTATTTTTTGCCGATCTAGGCCAAATACTTGGACTCGACTGATTCAGTTGTGACCAAATGCTATAATGAAGTTTTACATATTGTTTTTTAACCTTGAAGCCTGTAAGGGGCATACCTCACCGGGAATAAGGACGGTGACAGCACTATCCGCAGAAACATGGAATGAGTCAAATGAATATACCCACTATGAAGGTTGTACTTTACAAGTTAAATCTATATACAGAGAAAATATTCAACACCTCTACCCACCCCTAAGTAGATTCTATATTCACCCTGTGGGCTATGGATACTTCTGGAGGAGGGGCGTACCGTAACTTGTCCCTGTAGAAAAACGGAAGTTTCTCCTGTTCTAAATGAGACAATATATCGCTAGTTCTTGCCTTGAAAAATTTATTTTATTGTCTTGGCTTTTGACAAGGGTTAAAACATTATTGAGGATAATTTATATGACACAGGTTTCTTTATACACAGCTCCGCTCTGATAAATAACCAGGATTAACCGTTTAATATGGGTATCACGGTTACCGAATTACGTTTTGGTATTTATTAGAAAGTGATTGGTTTATTCTGTGCATGTAAATTATGTTTTTAATAATGTTTTGAGTAAAACTTGCTTCTGTGTAGTTCAATTTTTTTTTTGTATAATTTTGCTAAACTTAGAAAATCTTTAAATGTAAGGAAAGACTTGCTTTTGGAATTGTGGCTATATTTTAGCCCTGGTTTTGAAAAACAAACCCCCATTTTGCTGAAATTTGTCTCTGGTATTGCAAATGAATCATATTATTAGCCACTTTATGCTTCATGCCGGTCGATTTTAATAACTCTTAATTTTATTAGTATTATTATGATTCATGCATATTCTCTTTCTCCGAGAAAATGAAACTTGATTGTCCGAAATTCAAAGGGTATTAACCTTTTTCCAAGGCTTTGAAAGAATACCGTACTCTATATATTGGTTCTAATCTGCTCTCGATTAGAGAGACCTTCATATTGTAATTAATGATAAAAAGAGTAAGCATCAAACAAGGAAATAAAATTAACGGCAACGCCGATGATGTAGGATATCTGCAAATCTAGAAAAAATTGGATAATATGTGGACAAAAAGATTAGCAACTAGGCCCTGGTTGATAGTCGTTTGATTTGTATCTTATGTCCCTAGCTACAGGGGACTAATGAAACAGATCAAATGGGCAAACTAAGAAATTAACTCACAGGGTTTAATTAAGAGGATTTTCCCCTTGGTTCTTTTTTTTATTCCCTTCCTAGTTACAGGGATTTTGGGTAGGTCTCTTTTTTTGTTTATTTTGTTGCAAAAGCAAAAAAATAAGGCTTTTTTTTGCTTATATTTAGTTTGAGACGGTTGAATTGTCCTGAACTTGTCTAGGAATTTTATTTTTAATTTCCTTCTATGAAAATCTGCTCTAAGCTAATGATATAGTTTATATGTATTAATTTTCAATCAACAACTCAAGACCAAGCTCAAAACTGAATTCAATTTTCAAAAGGGTCATTAGCGTAAGATAAAATTTTTGCTGGAAGACCCCCCCCTGCTAGTGAGGGTGTATTTTGCGTAGAAAACGTAGTTCTAGCTTAAATTTTCCTTTTGCCTCTTTATATTTCTTAGATTTCTTGCTAACAAAGTTTGAAATCCTCTTGATTTTAGAGGCATCCGAAAGAGATAAGGTAATGTTACCTACTTGCAGAGGACAAGCCGAATCCCCCTCTCCCAAGGATATTTCAAGTACCCCATATAAATTTTTATGGAAATAATGAGAAAAAGTGTGAAAAATCTCAATATTCTGCCCAAAAAGGACTTATAGTGCACCCCTCCCCTGATATTCAGCTTTTCATGGCTATGAAAATAATAGTCCTTCATTTAATCAGACATCGAGTTTCAAATGCGCCTAGTGCTGTTGTTTTCTAATGAGGTTGTTTTCTAAGTTATTCAAATGGACTAGACGAACAATCTCCTGCGATAATCAACGTTGCTGCATTAAAACCAAAATCCTTTTAAGAATCGCTAATTATTATTTCTTCAGTGTTTTGCCGAACCCTTTGCTTTACTCTAGTAATTTTACATGGAACGTTTATTGCCAATTCTGCACTATATTTGTTTCGAAATTTAAACTGAAATTGAAATCCCTCAGTTTTAAATTTAAACTGAGCATATTGATGGCCACATTGCTAGTGCGGAGGTAAATGATTGGCAGTCATTTGGCTAGTCCAGCGAGTGAGCAAGCGTAGACCATGCTCGTATTATATCGAAATTTCTATAATTTTGTCAAAAGCTCAAAATTCTGCGGGAATCATCGACCAATGAGTAATATATGCTGACTTGCGAGTCGAACCAAAGGCAATTGTTGCTTCCATTTCTTTTTTAATAAAAAGGTTCGTGGTACTTAAGTTTCATAGCGACCACACTTTGTTCGTGATCTGTAATGAAACCGGTTTTCTGTGTCCCCTCTGAGATAATCAGCTTAGCTTGAGCAAGATAGACGGTAACTGTGCGGGTGTATTTTAATTAAATATCTTATATGTAGATGTAGTTAGGTATTTAATATAATGCGTTCTGGGCGGCCTGCTTTCAATAGTTCTCTGTTGTATTTTCCATAATTTTGCTACTAAAATATTGTATTTTCATCATATTTTGGTATATTTCATTGGGATTAACATAATATCACTTCTTTGGTGTGGTCGCTCTAACACGTAAGTAACAGGTTCGATTTAGATCCACACAAATCTGTTTCATCTTCGGCTCATTAAAATACCTACTTAAGGTTAACTTTGTTACTTAAGGTAGGCCTATGTGTTATTAAATAAAAAAAAAACTAAGTTTTTTTTTAAACTGAAAGTAAGGAGCGACAATAAAACTTAAAACGAACAGAAATTATTCCGTATTTGAAAGGGGCTGTCCCCTCCTCAACGCCTCGCTATTTACTCTAAAGTTTGACTCTGCCTCACAACTTTATTTTTTAAGACAATAAAAAACATTAGCGTAAAGAGCGAGGCGTTGAGGAGGGGAAGGTCCCTTTCGAAATACGGAATAGTTGCTGTTCGTTTTAAGTTTTAATGTCGCTCCTTACTTTCAGTTCAAAGAACTTGTTTTTTTTTTAATTTCTGAACGTTTTTGAATTAATGCAGGTTTTAATTTTGGCTCACCGTACATGAATAATTAAAACGGAATTCGCATATTAATTTTTATTTTTTTGTTTAAATGGCTTTTTCGAAAGTTGTTAGATTTTATTTACGAACTTTTTATTAGTAATAAATATACGTAACTTACTAATTAACTTACTTTACGAACTTCTATATTCGTATGTTTTTATTACGTATATTAGGGGATTCGCCCCCAGTCAATACCTCGCTCTTTACACTAAAGTTTGGATTTTGTTCCAATTCTTTAAGAATGACCCCTTAATCTCAAAGGCCACTAATTAGAATAAATAGCTCTTATGAAATGACTAAAAAACCTTTAGCGTAAAGAGTGAGGTATTGACTAGGGGGCGAACCCAATCATATACGTAATTATTTCTGTTCTTTTTAAGTTTTGATGTTGCTCCTTACTTTCAGTTGAAAAACTTGTTTTTCTTTAATTTAATTTCTGATCGTTTGTTTAAATAATGCTGGGAAATTTGGTGCCCCCTTCATGGCAATGTCCCTTCCCCCATGAATACTTCCTTCATGGAAAGACCCTCCCACCTAACCCCCGACCCAACCCCCCCCCCCTCCCTCACTACCAGAAAAAAATCCCCGCTGAAAACGTCTGTATACTTCCCAATAACCAATACTATATGTAAACATTGGGCAAAGCTCATGACTTGCAGCCCTTTCTCTGGGGACTGTGGAGGATTAAATTCTCCTCAAAGGCATGGTTACTATATTTTCGACCATGTTGAACAAAATGGCTATCTCAAAATTTTGATCGGGTGACTTTGGGAAAAAAGTGAGCGTAGGAGGGGTCCTAGTTGCCCTCCATTTTTTGTCACTTAAAAAGGACACTAGAACTTTTCATTTCCCTTCAAATGAGCCCTCCTTCGATATTCTAGGACAACTGGGTCGATACGATCACCCCTGGGGAAAAGAAACAAAAAAACAAATAAACACGCATCCGTGATCTTTCTTCTGGCAAAAAATACAAAATTTCACATTTTTGCAGATAGGAGCTTGAAACCTCTACATTAGGGTTCTCTGATACACTGAATCTGATGGTGTGATTTTCATTAAAGTTCTATTACTTTTAGGCAGTGTTTCCCCTTTTTCGAAAATCAGGCAAATTTTCTCAGGTGCATAACTTTTGATGGGTTGGACTAAACTTGATCAAACTTATATATTTGAAATCAGCATAAAAATCTGACTCTTTTGATGTATCTATTGGTACCAAAATTCCGTTTTTTAGAGTTTCGGTTACTATTGAGCCGGGTCGCTCCTTACTTACAGTTCGTTTCCACGAACTGTTTGATATTTGGAATATGCAATTTTGCGTTAAAGCCGCAGTTGTAACTTGCATCGAATTCGTTAATTTCAGAGCGATTCATTCACCAAGTCAGAATTACGATATTGCTTAAAACGTTTTTTGGCCTAAGCTTGCTTAAGCATTCAGATTATTCTACCTTTTCCATCATTTTACACCATTTTCTAACTTATTGTTGAATCTAAACAAAAAAAATGCAAAGAAAATTTGAAAGTGTAATTCGGTAGATGGATAAGGCTGAATCTGTGTGCAATCGAATGGTAGAAAAATTGTTATATGAGGTAGCAACATTAAATCGTAGGACTGCAGAACAATAGCATGCAAAAAACTTGCATAGGGAATAAAAACCTTAATCTAAGAATTTAAAAAGGTCTATGATTGGTCAGGAACTCCAATCCTCCTTACATTTCAAGGAATACCTTTTTTTTGTTATTCTCTTGAATAAAATCGAAAAAAATACCCCCTCCGTAGATGTTGAAATACGTTCTTGTGTTTTCGTTTAACAAAATCCTTGTCTAGCTGTACATTTTCGTATATTGTGGCCCCTGTGGTTGATCAAATAAAAATAATATACCAATCAAAAGCAAGTTTACATACTTACGGACATAATTAAACCAGTGTGATTGGCTTACTTTAACCAGCATTAAGAATACAGATATCAGTGGCGCCAGTTCATGGAAATGCTTGGGGGAGGGGCAAATGTATTTTTCAAAATCACGGTGGCGGGAAATTTTTAGGCTTAAAGGGGTTATTGTTCAAGGAAAATACCACAGAAAGGTATTTTCGGAATCATGGTGGGGGGGGGTAGAAATATAAAGAGACAATTCCACCAAACCCCCCTCCCCTCCCCAGACTGGTGTCACTGACAGATAGTAGCACACGCTCATTCACAGGTTTTGACCCACAATCAATTAGTGGAACTACTTTGTCGCGCCCGCTTTGGAACAGGTTTTATTGCTGGCATATGAAAAGCGGGATGGCGTCATAACATCTAACCATCAGGAGTACTAACGTCAGGAGCACTACAAAATCCGTCATAACATCGACAAAAAAAGTCCGTCAGAACCACTAACTGTCATAACATCTAAAATTTTCAAACTTTAGCTTTTTGGGGTATAGGGGGGAAAAGGTACCTAGGTTAGGTTATGCTACGTATTTAATATATGCTATGCTTAACCCCCACCCCCCTGATGTGCAAATATATAGCCGAAATTTGTTTCTAAACTATTATATATTTATTGCTATTAAATGAACTTGTAAATTTTTTTAGATGTTATGACGGTTAGTGGTTCTGACGGATTTTCCTTTTAGATGTTATGACGTTTAGTGGTTGTGACGGTTAGTCGAAATGGTAGCACCCCCATGAAAAGCTCAACAAACACATCCAGTGGCGAACTATATAAAATCCAAGAGATTTACTCTTAGTAAAACCAAAATTCAGTAGTTTTTTTTGTCATTTTGGAATGAAAATTCTCTGGCATATATATACTTATGCTGCGGTTAAGGTTATTTAAAACAAGATGGTATCAAATTCCCATCGCTATCTCCACGGCACATATCCTTATTGCAATTCCGGTAGACTGGCTGTGAAGCTTCTGAAATTGTGATGTTACTAAGACATTTCACGCATTATTTGTTTTCCAATTCGCCAATTATCAAAAAGAAAAAACAAGAGTTTAGAGGTGTCGAAAAGCTTATATTGAGTCTAACAATATTTAGAGTGCAACCCGAGTGTAAAGTTGAAAATTCAGTTTGAAACAAAAGCCTCTTTTTTAGTTTTGCAATATTGAAATTACTTTAATAATTAACGCTCAAATTTAAAGTGGTTGGTTTTTAAGTCCCAGAGAAGAACTCAAAAGGGCCACAAGAGGCCCCCCTTTAAAACGCAATGAGAACCGAAAGAAGCCCCAAAACTTCGCAATGCCTGCGAAGTTGCTTGCAAATATGGCCATTTATTCCTAAAACGTGTTCTTTTGCAGCCCCCCCCACCCTCTAGAAAAGTAATTGAATCCATTCTTTCACAAATTCAGGGGTTATAATTCACCACCCTCGATATTGTCCCATGGGTCAAAGGGAAAATTTAAGAAAGTCGAGCTTTGGACTTTTAGACTTATGTGCCTTTAAGAATTTTTTGGGGATAGAACGGATACTTCAAAAATTAGGTTTAAGGCCCAAATGGCTGAATTGTGAGTATTTTTAAGAGTTTCCACAAAGATTTTGATATTGACATCGATAAGGGGGATTCGTGCCAGTACTGGACCCTTGGGGCAGGGTATGCCATATCCTGAGACTAGTGCGCAGAATATCCCGTCAAAACTATGACTTACGAAATCAGTCTTTTGTGCTCTTACCCATCTTCCAGAAAACTTCTCTTTATCCCTACATGTCAATTGTGTATGGTTGAAAGTACGGGGATCTAAGCCTGATGTGCATTTTCAGCCTCTAGGCTTTATTTCAGCCGTGGCCCTTAGGTAACATGGATACGACTTTGCCAATGTTTGTAGCTCTATAGCAGGGGTTATACACCGTAGGTTTACATGCCCTCTTGGGCATTAAAGAAGATTTTTGGAGCTGTTTTAATCTACATATATACCTGATATAGTGCATAAAGAGATTAGAACCATGTTTAAAAGTTCTAAGGACATGAAAATAAAAACATTTTTGCCCCCTGAACGCGTTTAAGGTTTATTCTTACCTGAAAGAAAACCGCGATTTCTTAAGATCTTTCGTTTGGTTGTTTTAAATTCATGAAGTTCTTAGGAGAGTACCACATTTTCGTCAGTGTTGTCAAATAGAATCGTGAAAATAAACACGCAAAACTAATTTGTATAATTCGGCAGCGCTTCTTGTCTGTAAAATTCCAAATAGCAACAATCTGCTGATTCCCAGAGACAATTATACCTCCAAAGGAAAGCTAAACCTTCTTTAAGCTGTTCGTTGCCATGTGTGTTTTGCTTATATTTTTTGCTAGTACCTCACCCACGTTTGTTTCGTTTTTTTTAATTTGGTGTTAAAAATTGTTCTCGTTGAAAATTTAATCCCCAGTTTTTTCTAATTTATTAAGACATTTATGGTCTCCCAGGGGCGTAATTTTCTATGGGGCAGTGGTTCAACTACCTCCTCTAGACCTCATTTTGTCCCTCCATCCAGAACTCAATCCCCCTACCTCAGTTTGCCCTCCCCCAGCTGAAATTTAATTCCTGCAAAAAAAAAAAATTGTCAAAACTAAGATAAAATTGGCTCCAACTTTGCCCCACCCCCAGGATTTTGATGAAATTGCGCCACTCTGGTCTTCCCCTTAACTAATCCAAGCAACCAGACTGTTGAGACGGCTAAAACAGGTTTTGCTGATGGGTGATCCCTCTAGGGATGACCTAATTTCCAGATCTTTCTGCAACGTTGAACAAAATGGCTTTTCGGTCATCCCTCTAGGGCCAAATGAAAAGCAGATCGTCCCCGAATAGGGCGGGAAGAGGTCACAAGGAAGGATTCAAAGGAAATTCGAACTTCTTGGGAGGGGGCATAGAGGTATGGAGAGGAGCCTGCGCAGCAGTTGACCTCTGGTGGCATGGTACTGCAGTGAGTTGCTAGTAGTAGTAGTAGTAGCAAAGTCATATCCAGAGGGGCTGGGCTAGAATAGAACCCCCTCGAAATGTTTGACTCGTAAAAACGGAACAAAACTGCATATAACCAAATTTTTGATGCGTTTTTAAGGTTTTTACCCCCCCCCCTTTCCCCTTGAACGAAAATCCTGGATATGACCATGAGTAGCAGCAGTAAATTTCTCTTTTATTGTCCTTGGTACTATATAGCTTTGAAATACGATTAACAGGGTTTATTGTCCTGGACTTGTTTTCCTTTAGTCTTTAATTTCCAACTGGAAGAAAACGACAGACACTGAGATCCAAAGATCTTTTTTTTTTATGGCTAGATACAGTCTCAGATTTCATGACCTTCATAGAAAGAGGCAGGTGTTTCCAATACCCTTCCAAAACAATAAACCAGTTTCCCCCGTCTCGTCGTAAAACTATTCGACCCCAAATAAGCGTTTATAATGTAAACCAAGTGTTCCAACTAAATTGGAATCATATTTTGATTGCAATGTCCTTGTCTGAAACCTCCTTGTCTGAAAGACTAAGAAATGCAATCCACATATTTGGAAGGAAAAAGCTGAAGATAGTGGAGTCTTATATGTAAGATTTATATTTTTTAAATATTATATTTCCTGTAAATATGCATACCTATTATTAAAATAGATGTTGGTATTTGTTCTATCGAACCTGCTTAAATATAGGTATATGTTTCCGATTCCATTTCGCCTAGTAAAGCGTAATTGTGTACAAACTCAAGACACTAAAAATTATTTAAGTTCAATAAACCCAAATCTGACCCATTTCGTTTATCTTGCCAGGTTATTTAGACTTGGACCATGTTATGTCGATATAAACCGACCACACCCTTTCATGTTTTGGAACCTGATCAGCATCAAGAAATGTTAGTTGGTTATCCCAGAAAATGATCTACATTTGCTATGGTACCGTTACAGAATTAAACAATACGAAATTTTTTCAGCTCAGGTCCGCATGCGGTATTTCTTTTCGGGGGGAGGGGGGGGCAGTGATACAAAAAATGGTGATTGAGATAAAAAGTGCTCAGAAATTTGTTGAAACTTTGTTTTTTTTTGGGGGGGGGGGGAGTATCTCCCTGCGTTCATGTCTGCTTCAACTTGCTGTACTTGGAGCTCGTAGGGCAATTTGAGGGTTAAAGAAAATAATTGATTTTTGTCTAGGAGAAAACAATCTTTCATTTTTCATCTCATTCCTGTCAGCTTGCTTTCCTCTCGCTTTTTGGTCTAAACGGTCCCGGGCAAAATATTCATAAAATTTTACCCCCCCCCCCAGTTGAATATGATTCCTGCCATTCAAAAAGGGGGCTTTAATGGTAGAGGAAGCTTAAAAGATCAGTAAATAGACCTACATAGTTTGCAAGCTATCCCGTCAAAAATATAATTGCCCCCTTCCCCTCGCACACACACAACGGGGAACGTAATCGACATTGAAACCATGGATTTGAATCTTAAGGATTCGGTTTTTCCTTTTACAAGTCTGATCTGTCCATATTTCTCATGGGAGTTTGTATTCCGTAAAATCTTTTCTTACAACAATCCAACTAGCTAGGACTCGAGAGCGCCTATAAAGCTATTGCAAAGATCTTTAATTAGTATTTTTCATTTTACAAGGGAACCTATAAATCAGCATTTTCGATCTAGTCAAATTCGGATATGCTAACCTAAATTTTTTAAGTATTTTTTTTCTGCGAGACTCTGTTCTCCTAAGCTGCAACCAGTGATTGGTTCTGGTCTAAAGTTCTTTATCTAAAGTTCTTTAACCAGTGGATCTGTTGCCGTATATTTGATTCCTTTTGAGATACTGGTCAAGCATAAAGTTTGAATAATATCCTGCGCATATCATAGCATGTTTCTTTTAGAAGTCGCGTAAAGCAAAGCCCCTCCCCTTCCCATTCGAATTTTGTGTATTAGCTCGTATTATAATTAATGAATTCAATGCACATCTGTAGTAATCTTCTTGATAATCGAGTGATATTTTCAAATTTTGGCATATTTTTGGGCGTTTAGCCAATTCAGAAAAAACACACTTGTTTATAAGTGTTTTTTTTTCTTTTTGAATCCGGCTTTGGCTCAGATTCTTTGGCACGGTATAATCTGTTGCGAAAAATGTCATCCTTATTTATCTGACTTTAAAACTCATTATTTATAAAGCAGCATAATTAATATATTTTTGAGTGAGCTTGAAAAAGACCGTGTGAAAATGGCAGCTATGGATGTTTAAACCAAAAGATTGAACAGAGAATGTGTAAAAGATCTCGGTGAAAATCTTATTAGTATCATAGTATGCTTCATACGTTCCTTGAGATCGCAACTCTTTGACAAACATTTTAATTAAACTTTATGTGATAAAGATATTACATTTAATTTTGAAAACTTCCCACAGGTTATTCAAATAAAAAAAAAAAAACCTATGTCTATATCTTTAATCATATGCATATAGGCCTTGCATTTCATTCTGATTTAAAAAAAAAAGGTCAAAGAAAAACTGAAGAAAATATCGAATTTATATTCATAAAATAAATATGGCTCTTTACTTTTTTTGAAAAAATTATTTTTAATTGATATCAAAATGAACAACTATCAGTTTTATGCATGTTTGAAACCTTTTAAACGTATCGTATTTGTTTACATTAGCCGATGAAAATGGGGAAGGGAGGAACAACCTTGAAAAAAGGAAAAAATAGATTGACCGTATAGAAAATATAAGGAAATATTTGGAAAATCTTAAAAACCTCGATATCCAAGTGGCTGAAGGCTACTCCTGTGTACCAATCTGTTCTAGGCGGACTTATTCCCACTATAATAACGTAGAATAGTCAGGGAGTTCATTTCACAAAATATCAGAAAAAAGCCAAGTTTTTAGAAACTATGTTTACTTTCAGTTGGTGTTTGTTGTAACAGGTTCTAAAACAGGTTCTAAACATATTTTCTAAGAAAATATATAAATCGTATCACAGGCTTTGTGTCTATTCTATAAAAGAAAGTCGTTGAAGTATTGTGTAGTTTTAAATTTTTATCAAAATAATGGACTTTCTAGAACAGACTGAAGTGGCGAGTGGCTACTCCCCAGTCGCTACTATCATGACGGGAATGTCGGCATAAGAGGGGTCCCCCAAACCAGTTCGAAGAACCCGATCCCTCTAAAAAATGAAGAATAGTGTCCTAAGCGCTTCCCTATTTTGATCCACCTCCAGGGAAAATGCCCTACAGTTTTCCCCTCAAGGGGTTGGGCCTGGTTGCTCTTATGTTGATTGGAGTGTAACGTTCAAAAACTACGTAGACTACTTTAAAATCACCTGAATGATATTTAAAATCTCCTTCAGTATACTGCTTGAAATTTTTCCCAATTTCAAATTGGTCGTATTCGTACAATTTCAATTGAGGAAAGTACACAAAAAATCCATTAACCTCAAGTGCATCTGCTTTTTCAATATTTTCCTTGACAGATCGTTAAACTACTTGAACATTAAAGTAAAATTAGTGAATGTAAAACAGATCGTAGAAAATAAAACTCAGCAACAGGACAAGGGGAGCTTGATCAATATTTTTTATTTACGTTCATCATTTTAGCAGGAAATGATTCATGAATGACTATTAAAATGCATAATTAAGGAGATACGAAAGACTGGACACATTAAAAAAATATTTTCCACCGTTCATATTTATTATATCCTTATTACCATTAGATATTAGCTGATTTTTTTACAGCAATATGACTGCATTAAAAACGGATCTAAAGAGCATATCTTTGTTAAGTGCCCCGAAAAAAAAAAACAACTGTTTTCTGAGAGTTGAGTAATGTCGAAAGATATCTAATAAACAAGTAAGCCTTAGCTTGTAGAATGAGCTAAGTGTGTGCTGGATCCTTCAAACATTCCATTTCCATGATTTACACCCATGGAACATCATGAATTACTTAAGTCCCATCAGTCCTCGAAGGACGTTTTGGGGCCTCTTCTTTCACCAGACTGTGGATGCAACTCCCACGAGTTTATCTTCTGCTTGACGAAGTAGTTTTGGCATGCGGATAGACGAAAAGTTGTCTTTGCATATATTTGGGGGATGACTTCTAGGGTGAGAACCGCGTACTGGCCACTGAAGACGATCTTGGAGATACAAGCTCTTTCAATGCGCTGACTGTGTACGAACCATTGTTGCTGCAGTTGCTGCAGGAACATCGTACTCGCCAAAAATCCTACCCAGAAAACGGTCACACGCAGACAGAGATTTCAAGAGTTGACTCCCTCTGATAAAAAAGGGACATAAAAATGCCATGCCCCAACTAGGCATTTCTAAAACCCTAATGCTCCTCATTCCTTGATATTTAAATTTTGTTATTCAAAATACGTTTATTGACATTATGCTTAATTATACTTAACTATACTTTACTTTGGATAATTAAAGTTCGTCCTTGTCGGCCAACCATTTAATGTCAAACGAAAAGTTAGTTCTCCTAGAATGGCGTGGGAGCAGGGTTGCCACCGTCAGTAAGATTTTACTAGATCTAGTAAAATAAAAAAAAATCTAGTAAATTTAGAGGATCTAGTAAATTTCTCCAAATCTAGTAAAAAGTCATGATTTGTAGTAAACAAAACTTTTGTTATTTTCCATGAATTCAGGGGAAAAAATTAGGGTCCATTCATTACAAAATCTGATTTTGATTATGTTAGATATTATGGCTACTATTGCTCTCATTTTTGCGATTTCGCGTCAACCCTAGCGCTTAAAAATCTCTACTTTTCTCTAGGCTTCTTCTTGATACTCGCTTTGAAAGGCAAACTATTTAAAATCAGGACTGGTATGCCGGCTTAATTTGTTTTCAGAAAATTTTCCCATACTGTCATAACAGCTGCTACGTTTGTTAGTTAGCTTTGTCCCTTTTTAAAAACGCTGCTGGAAGCGAACTTTTTCCATACTTGCCCAAGTTCTTTCTGACTCTCTGCAGCTTGCCCCATTCAAGTGCTGGAGCAGAGAGACAGTTCTTGATTTTTCCAGTCATCAAAACTAAAAACCGGAATAGGCTAAATGTCTCGAGAGTTTCGTCCCTGATGAAAACGAAGCACCTTGTTCCCAGGTCGTCAAGTGGAGTACATGACTGGGTGATCCCCAGCGATTTGACTTGGGCTACCAAGAAATTGAAACAAGTAGATCCCTTCAGTCAGAATTCGACACTAGTGGATACTTTAAATTCGGATGAGGCCGAGGACGATTAAAGCCTTTTAAGTGCGACTTTTGTTTAATTGTGACTACATATCTTTCTTCTTACTTTTCAATTTGTATGATTTGCCTGACATGAAGTCTATTGACACAATGGTGTTTTTTAAAACTAATTATTATATGCTATATAAGTTTTCTTTTTCATGGCAGTTCTAGTCCAATTTGAGGTGCACTTTTTAATTTACATAATTTTACAACTAAACCGGTAGCCGATTACGTCATTTTTGTTTTGAAGTGACATAGATTGTATTGGTTTTTGATTCCCTTGAATACGAACGAGAGAGAATCCAAAAAAAATCAGTTCAAAAAAAAAATCTCAAATTAAATGTTTTAAAATTTTCCAGAATTCTTTGTACGCAGGTTATCCCTTATTTAAAGACCAGCCCAATTAGTGTTTTAAAACTGGCAAATTTCTACTTAAAAATGCAAAATTGAAGGGTTTAGATTTCAAACCTAAAAACAGAAACTGGGGACAAATTTCAAAAGCCGTCACTTTCAAACACACCTCAGATTCTAAGCACTCTATTGCCTGAATTGCTTTGTGAATATGAGTTGTAGCTGTTTTTCTTCGTTGATTGCTTTTTAATTTTTCAATATATCTGAATTTTATGACCTGGACCATTGATAAATTTAAAGCCGGGCTTCATCAGCAGGATTCCCAGAATCCAAGATTCCAGACTATTGTTTGACGTCTTGGATACACCGCATCTGGAATATGGCGCCTATCCAGTAGTACATCCAAACAATCCAAAAAAAAAGGATTTTTGAACTTATAGGTTTCCGAAATTTTCAATCATATTATAAAAACGAAAGAAAAAAGGAAAAGAGAGAAAAAAACAAGAAAAAAGGAAAAAAAGGAAAAAGGAGAAAAAAGGAAAAAAAGACCATTCAGTAAAAACAGATGCGATTTAGTAAATTTTTCCTCTCAGATTTAGTAAATTCTTCCAGGACAGGGTGGCAACCCTGCGTGGGAGTGTGTCGCAAGGAAAGACTTAAGGGAAATCGAAACTTCTTGGGAGTTTGTAAAGAGGGAGGCTTCGAATAGATTGGTATGAAAGAGGGGCGTGCGTGGCTGTGTTAGTCTTAGGCGGATTGGTGCTGTAGTGAGTTGTTAGTAGTAGAATTTCCAAATTCAACAATGATAGAAGCTACATTTGAAATCACTGAAAACGGAGGGGAGTGGGTCCAGATTTTTTGTGAAAGTCTTTGGGAAAGCCTGTCACTTTTTTGTTGGTTTTGATGAAAGACGCGGCTTCAGTTTGATTACTTGTTATCTTTGCACAATTAATATTTATAACATAAAGTGGTGTCGGGCACGTATGCAAATAAGGGAGTCCTCAAGCTCTCCTCCTGAAAGCTCAACACTTACAATTTTTCTCTGTAATTTCTTGATTTTCGATAATTCTAAAAATTTTAAATACTTCTATCAACTCTAAAAGCACTTCATTTTGCAATACCCCCAGTTCCCCCAAACGTACAAATATATAGCCCAAATTTTATATTTCCTATGCATTTTGCCAAACGTCACTTTTGTTTCAACGTAATACCCATAAACGACTAAAAAGTACATTTTAAATAGTGGTATAGGTATAACGGAAAAGATTCAAATTTGTTTTATCATTATTACCCCTATCTTCTGAAAGAAATATCCTGCATACGTACTTGCCACTGTCAGTGTCAAAAATGGTGGTAAAATTCTAGTTTAGCTACTTCTTACTATCTTGGAAAAGGGATAAGTTAGGAAAAATGAAACTTTCAGGGATGAATCCATAGACTAAAGTATTTCCTGGGGAGGTATTTCGAAGTACCTACCTCAACTACTCCTCCCTCTTGAGGGCATGGACCTTTAATGACGTTTAAATTGTTATAGAAGTAAAACCTTGCAAAATAGATTTTCTGCTTAAATGAAATACAAGAAAAGTATTTTCAGCTTCAAAAGTTTGCTCAATCCCAATTTATGAGGTTTTAAAGATATGCAACTATATTTTCTAAATTTAGAAAAACCCATTGATATGGCTTAAAACTTTACTCAAATAACAGGAATTGCATTTTCAAACTTAAAACCAGAGAAAAGGAAACTGAAATCTGAAAATTAAGGTATAATGTTGTTTCGTCAAAATTCCAATAGGTAATAGACCTGTCAAGTAGGCAAATTTCTAAGACTTAGAAGTCAGAAGAAGGCTAACATAGTAGCTTGATAATACCTTCCTGAAGTATTTTTCGGGCTTGGGTTCATTCCTGAAAGTTTCATTTTCGTAACCTAACCTCTTTCCCAGAAAGCAAAAAGTAGCTAAACTAGAATTTTACTAAAATTGTTTTTAATTTCTATTAAGCGCATGCCTCCCCAAAGCACCGAAGCTTCCCCTCTAATTAGTGTCCTGTATCCTTTGATCACTTCTGTCAAACCATTCAAACAAATAGTTTAACTATAATTCAATATTTATTTAACAACCTAACAACATGTAAACGTGAGCGTATGTTTCGGTTTTCCTAGAACGAGTCTATCTTATCAACCAAGACGCGAAACCAAGCAATAATGCGGCACCCCTCCGTAACATTAAGTCCAAGGGCAAACAAGTTCAGTCTCTATCAAGTCTTTGTTCAATGTATTGCATTCTATTTTGGCTTGTAACCAGTTTAAAGGATGGTAAGAATTAAAGCCAATTTTCGGTCTTTGTAACAGGTTTTTACATTTTTATGCTACTAATAAAACTATTGTAAAATTGAATTAAAACTATCCAAAAAAATGCTGGGAGGGACATCATGGTCTCGGTAAATTTATGTTTTTTATATATTTTAGCTAGGAAAAAGTGAATACATCTCTTGATGCCTTTTTATGCTCTAACCAAATATAATAATTGCTTCTGCGGCAACTTCTTTCTTAAGCCCTTAAAGAAGCTAAAAACAGCCAATAGTAACCAAAACTTTAAAATGCGTTTCGAATAAAACTGTATAGTGAAAAAAAAAATGCCATTTGCATCTGATTTAGAAAGGGTAATTTTGATTTTGACTAATCTGTAGTAAAATATTATTTTGAAAATTGTTTCAGAATTTTTAAAAAGAGCCCGAAGCCCCACAAAAACGGCATCACAACAAAACAAAAAGCACACCATTGGAATCGCCATTTTTGAAAACCCTAGAAAGGAAATTTACAACCCCCATCTTCATCAATAAGGAAAATCATCTTTTTGCATGGGTAGAACTGTTGGATCCTCTTATTCTATTTTTGTTTTGCTTTTTTTGTTGTTGTTGTTGCTAGTAGGGCACTGAACCATCAAAAGTTGTTTAAGGATTCGTTTAAACGCTAATTTGTAAACTTTTTAACTTAAAATTAGGGCCGTTTTTTATCACTAAGATGTTACACGTAAGATCTTTCATCTTTCTGCAAAGATTATCGTTTTTTCAACTCATCTTTGTTCTAAGATTTTACAGCTCACTGATGTTAGCAAAATACGTGAAAGTCGCCACTGTTCTGCCATATAGAACAATGATGAGAGAACTTTGATGATCTACTCATCATTGTTCTCAGACCGCCGATGAGAGCAGAATGATGAAAGACGTTTGCATAAAAACGACCAAAGATGTAAGATCTTAGTTCAAAGATTTCACTTTTAATCGTTTTCTGACAAAAGATATAAGATCTTAGCACATTGATGTGTGAAAAAACAGGGCTAAAATAAGAAGTTACCTTTTGGGGCCCCATTAAGAGCTCAAAAAGGAATTGTCCCCAGAACCGATTATTATATTTGGAAATAGCATAAAAAAGGTAAGTGATGTATCCACTTTTTAAAACCATTTCAAATAATACCTTAATCCAATATTACAATCAATCACAGACGAAACTAAATTCCATCGTTTTTAGATTGCATCAAAACCGTTTTACAAAGAAAATGACGTATCACAAGATTCAATTACCAGAGAAAAATATTGTTAGGGTTATCTATATATGGGACCATTACAGTGGCGGTTCTGGCCTCTTGCGCCCTGGCCAAAATCTTGATTATCCCCCCCCCCCGTATTCCCCCTAAAAAATTTTCAGGCTAAATTTTAACAAGATTTTCACTTATTAACAAAAATATTTCCATTTATTAATTAATTAATGATTATGTTAATTTTTATTGTCATTTAATTGTTATTACTTAATTGTTATTAAGTAATACTTTAATAATTACTTTATTTATTAACTGCACCCTCTACTCTATTTTAATAAAAAAAAAATGAAAAATTACAAAATGATTATAACAGTTTGATTATTTATTTGAAATTTTGTGTTCCTGAAATTTCTATGCCTGGGACAAGTGTCCCCTCTGCCCCTCCCCTCCTAAAACTGCCAATGGGTCATTAGAACAGTTGGGGTACATTGTCAGAAAAGCAAGTATGATTATTCGTAAAGAGCAGGAAATAAAGAATATAATGACACTACTTTTTTCTTACACTAGCCTGTTTCCTTCAGAAGTGGTCAACCACTAAATATTTACTGAAAAATATTTTTTGTAAAGTTGAAATAATCTGTAAGGACAATTATAATTGTTAAAGGTAGGAAGCACCTATGATTGTATTGACAATTTGCTAGAAATTGATAAACCATATTGCTTGTCTCTTTGGATTTCACTGCGATCTCTTTGTCCGGTTTTGTCAAGGCCACATTTCCTTCTGTATTGAACCAGACAGGTGTAGGGGATACTAGCTCAAAGATATCTATGATACCTTTGCTTTCTTGTGCTAATTAGAGAGCAATTTCGGTGTTGCAGTTTGAATATTTGTCCATATTCAAAACTTGCTTGGTTCTCATCAAGTACGGAATGCAGCATTGCAATGCCATATTCGCACTGCAAATTTTCGCATAAGATCAAAGCAGGATTTTCTTATTTCTTCCCAATCCGCATGCTAATTGCAAATTTTTCTTCTTAAAAACATGTCAGGCTGAGACCGAAAATTATAAGTGGAAAGGTTCAATAATTCGCACGCGAGTTTCTGATTTGGTGAGGACACGGGCATACAGAATTTTTTTTTTTTTTTTTTTTTTGGTGTGTTGGATTTTAGAACTGATTTTAACCATATTTGTATTGCTGTGTCTAAATATGAAAATATGAAATGAGAAACATGAGTATGAATATAAAATCAGGGTAAAACTCTAGTGGTACTTGTTTAGTATTCAGTAAACACGCGAGAAGTGAAGTTTGGTTAATGCTAATGAAATAAAACAAAGTATGATAAAAATATAATAGTTCAGAAACAAACTTGGGCTATATATTTGCACATTAGGGCGGGGGGGATAAAGAATAGCATATATTAAATAATTAACCTAACCTGGGTACCTTTTCCCCCCTAAACCCCAAAAAACTAAAGTTTAAATCTTTGTCACGGAGTGAGCAATACCTCACTTGGCAGCAAACGCTGGCGAAAACCTGTTTTTCCTATAGCATCTTTGGGATTTCGATGCGGTCTATCTCGCGTGTTTACTGGATTCTAAACAAGTACCATTCTAGAATAGGGGTTTTGTTGATTTTGGATAGTAGTTGAGTTAGGTGAATGAAATTTTCAGGAATGAATCTAGAGCCTTAAAGATGTCCTGGGAAGGAAGGTAGTTTGAAGTACCTATCTCTACTCATTCTCCCTTCAAAGGACACTGACCTTTGATGACCTTTCATAGTCTATGGTATGAAATTGGAACCTTGCAATCAGTGGCGTCGTTTGGGGGAGACAAGGGGGCAGTTCCCCCCCCCCCAATAAATTGGAAAAAGGCTATTATATAGCCCATGCCCCTTGACTCTTTTGTGGAACTTTTTTGCCCCCTCAATAAGAATGCTGGAGCTACGACCCTGCTTGCAATGTATATCTTCTGCTAAAAATGAGGCACATGAAAATTGTTTTAAGCCTCATGCATTTGCTCAAGCCCAATTTACAAGGTTCTCAAGCCCAAGAGCTGTAAATCTATTCTTAAATTTAGAAAAAAAAACTTTGTGTGGCTTAAAATTCTACTGAAATAACAAGAATTGTATTTTAAAAACTAAAACCACTGAAAACCTAAATTTGAGGAGATTGCAACCTCAGAATTAGGGTTAAGATAGGCATAGACCTGTCATGCATGCCATGTTCTGAGCCCTAGAAATGAGAATAGTAGCTTGGCAATACCTTCTTGGGGTATATTTTAGCCCCGGATTCTTTCCTGAAAGTTCCATTCACCTAACTAAACTACTTTCCTAGATAGCAAAAAGCCCCTAAACTAAAATTTTGCCACTTTTTATTTCTTAAAAACATGCCAGACTGAGACAAAATTAGAAGTAAAAATTTTCAATAATTTGTATGAGATTTTATCAGATCTGCTGAAAAGACAAACCTACAGACAATTTGTTTTTTTGTGCGTTGGATTTTAGAACTGATTTTAACTATATTTATGTTGCTGAATCTAAATATGAAATCAGTTTTTCACAATTATCCCTACATTTTCAGATAAATTCACTTATCAACCCCTATTCAAAAGTTACAATGTCGAGTGATGTAAAATTTATGAAAGGATAGGTTCTTGTATATTTGCCGTATTACCAGTCCTTCTTTTATAACAATTCAGCTAAAACTATAATATATATGGAATGAATAATAATTATTTAAAATAACTATGAATTCAAATTCTTTCCAGCCGAAGATGCGAATCAAAGGAATCAAGCTTGAAATTGGAGGGGATGGGTCAAACATTTTTTTAGGCAAAGAGAAGTTGTTTTTAAGCCTCAATAGCTTTATTCTACAAGAATGAATGCATTTTCTTGGGGGGGGGCAAATATTTAAAAAAAAGCTTAATCAGAATTATCATTTTTCCGAGTATTAATTGCATTGCTTGGCAACTTATATATTCTGAGTCATCTAAGGGAGTCACTTCTTGATCACACCCCTCCCCCTGTTTTTTTCCTGGCCATAGAGCCTTACGGGGGATTCTATGTTGAAGTGTTTATGTCATAAATTTATTGGTTGAATAAATTGATTGATTGATTGATCCTGTATGGCTACCACACGTTACATATCTACATTTTGCTAAATAGAAATCTGAAGAAACTCCTGGACAGTTCCGAGGAAAGAAATACCCTTATCCCTTTGTGTGCCTCTGCTATGCTCTTGTGAGTATAATTTCTAATAATTAGTATGATGTGATAACAAGAAACTGAGTGAATTTGAATAGCATGTAAATATTTTTTTCCCACTTTTCTGACAAATGAATTGAAATTTACATACTATTGTTTTGATACGTAGTAGAAAATTTTATCTGGGACTTTCATTTCATTGTAGGAACTGATATATATTTATAAAGAAATATAAAAGAAAATGTATTTAGTAAGACTTTCGTATCAATTTTTCCAAACATCATCTCTGGTATGATTAGGAAATGAAATTGATTAATTGCGCTTGAGAAATCTGAATTACGTTGAGGTCATTTTTACACAAGGAGACATAAGATGATTAAAGAATTTTTGATTTAGTATATTACAAATATCTAACAGCAACGGGGAGGGAGGGGGAAGTTGCACGTACGTTCTACAGTGGCGTAATTCCGTCAAAATCCTGGAGGAGGGGCTGAGTTGGATCTAACTTTCCCAAATCAAGTGGAAATGACAGTGAAAACTGAAAAATGGGCCAGATAATACCATAAAGGTAGAGATATACTTAGGTGCTGCCTAAGTAAAGAACGATGTTGGCCCAATCTACTATTATTTTTTTTTTCTTTAGACCAGGGCACTTCGTATCGAAGGAGTTGTCGTAGAAACTTGGAAAAGGGCTCATTCGATTGGAAATCGGAATGGCTAGTGCCCTTGCTGATAGTTGAAAGTGATTGGAAGGCAACTAACAGCCCTTCCACGCCCACCATTTCCCCAACACATCCAATCAAAATTTTGAGATAGCCATTTTGTTCAGCGTAGTTGATTTCCAGATAGAAATTATGTTTTTGAAGAGGACAAACCCCCCACAGTCCTCAAGGGATGTAACTTATGCCCTGGGAGCATATAAGGATTTTATAGAAAGTGTTGTCGTAGAAACTTCAAAAAAGGGCTCATTTGATTGGAAATTGAAATGGCTAGTGCCCTTTTTAATAGTCGAAAGTGATTGGAAGGCAACTAACACCCCTTCCACGCCCACCAATTTATCCAAACACATCCAATCAAAATTTTGAGATAGCCATTTTCTTCAAAGCAGTTGAAAGGTCCGGAAATTATATCTTTGAGGATGACACTCCCGCCACAGCCCTCAGGGTAAGGGTTGTAAGTTATGCCCTGGGGACATATAAGGTTTTTATTGAGAGCTTTGTCATAGAAACTTGAAAAAGTGCTCATTCGATTGCAAATTCAAAGGGCTAGTGCCCTTTTTAATAGTCGAAAGTGATTGGAGGGCAACTAACCCCCTCTCACGCCGACCTTTTCCCCAAACACCTCCAATCAAAATTTTTAGATAGCCATTTAGTTCAATGTAGCTAAAAGTTTTAGAAATTTGGTCTTTGAGGATGATAACCCCCTCAGAGCCCCAGGGGCAAGGGTTGTAAGTTATGCCCTGGGGCATATAAGGTTTTTTATAGATAGTGATGTTGTAGAAACTTCAAAAAGGGCTCATTCAATTGGAAATTAGAAGGGCTTGTGCCCTTTTAATAGTCGAAAGTGATTGGAGGATAACTAACACCCCTCTGACACCCACCATTTCCCCAAACACATTAAATCAAAATTTTGAGGTAGCTATTTTGTTCGACGTAGTAAAAAAGTCGGGAAATTATGTTTTTGAGGATGACACTCCCCCACAGCACCCAAGGCAAGGGTTGTAAGTTTTGCCCTGGGTGCATATAAGGTTTTTTTTATAGAAAGCTTTGTCGTAGAAACTTCAAAAGGGAATCATTCGATTGGAAATTGAAACGGCTAGTGCCCTTTTTAATAGTCGAAAGTGATTGGAAGGCAAGTAACCCCCCTCTCACGCCCACTATTTCCTCAAAGACATCCAATCAAAATTTTGAGATAGCCATTTTATTTAACGTAGTTGAAAGTTCTGGAAATTAAGTCTTTGAGGCTGAAAACCCCTTCACACCCCTCAGGGCAAGGGTTGTAAGTTATGCCCTGGGGCATATAAGATTTTACAGAAAGCGTTGTCGTAGAAACTTCAGAAATGGCTCATTCGATTGGAAATTGAAGGGGCTAGTGCCTTTTTTAATAGTTGAAAATGATTGGAGAGCAACCAACGCCCCTCTCACGCCCACCATTTCCCCAAACACGTCCAATCAAAATTTTGAGATAGCCATTTTATTTAACGTAGTTGAAAGTTCTGGAAATTAAGTCTTTGAGGCTGAAAACCCCTTCACACCCTTCAGGGCAAGGGTTGTAATGTATGATAAATGAAACTCAGAGAGGAAAGATGTAATTTATGCCCTGGGGGCATATAAGGTGTTTATAGAAAGCGTTGTCGTAGGAACTTCGAAAAGGGCTCATTCGATTGGAAATAGCAAGGGCTAATGACCTAGGAAAGTGATTGGAGGGTAACTAATCCCCCTCCTACGCCACCCTCCCATTTGCCCATTATGTTTAAAAACTAAATGTTGCCTTAAGATTAAATCAAAATGCACTGTGTTAATGCTAATTCCCAATAAGGCATCTCAGCAGTATCCCAAGAATGACTGAGGGTATTATGTTGAAACTTTCGGGGCTTCTTCTGCTCTTAAAATTTAACCAAATCAAAATAGTGTAAGTGTATCCAAGCTATCAAAGAAAGTAAACAGATTTTTTTGCGAATGGTATCAAGTTTTCCATTTCAGGTCAAGTAGAGGTGGTATGAAACTAAATTAAACACTGCTATTTTTGTCCAGATTTTTAAAAGGGTGTATGTTGTTAATAATTGCAGAAAATTTTTCTCCAGCATACAAATAGCAGGCAAAACTATAAAGTCTTAAAAAAAACGAAAAGATTTAAAGTATTATTTTCTTTTGCCTGAAAAGACTATGTCAATATAAAACGAACAGAAATTAATTAAAAACAAAATTTTTTCCACAAAATAAGTTTTTCAAAGAAAAGTAAAGAACTCCATTAAACCAAAAATGAGCAAAAATAAAATCAAATGATCTACCGACCGTGAAACTACCACAAGTCAGCATCGATAAATAAATAAAACCCAAAACGAACAGAAACGAACTTTACTATAAATAACCGAGTCAAACTCAAAACAGGCAGAAATTAATATGAGTAGGGCTCAAAACCCCTATGCCTTCCCAAGGCCAGAACATAATTTGCACTTTACTGAAAAAATACAAATGAATGTGCATTGTCAGTTTAATATACATATACTGATATTTAGTAATCAAAATGTTAATATTATTTGATTTATTAAGGTTATAAAAGTAAAAACATTTATATTTTTTCAGTAATTTACAAATTATGTTCTGGCCTTGGGAAGGCATGGGGGTTTTGAGCCCTACTCATGTTAATTTCTGCCTGTTTTGAGTTTGACTCGGTTATTTATTGTAATTTCTGTTCGTTTTGGGTTTCATTTATTTATCGATGCTGATTTGTGGTAGTTTCACGCTTGGTAGATTATTTTATGTTATTTTTGCTCATTTCTGATTTAATGGAGTTCTTTACTTTTCTTTGAAAAACTTATTTTGTGGAAAAAGTTTTTTTTTTTAATTAATACTAAAGAAAACTGACCCGTTTCTGTGGATGCTTGAATTGTGCAGACTTACCTTAGTTTCGACAAGATTTTTGAAGAAACTGAATTCAGTTGGGGGGCAAACTGGGCCTTGGGGGAGGCAAACCGAGGTATGGGAGAGGTAGTTGCCCCTCCCCCCCGCCCCGTAGCAAATTACGCCCTTGACGTTCTGTAGGGAAGGGGTGGTTTAGACATAAGCTAGAAATTGGTTTCTAATATATTCTCTGAGGCCAACCTGACTCTTATACATGATAATCGTAATAAGCTTACCTAAGCTATAGATGTCAGGTATTGTGTTATCTTGGAACGATAATTTCGACAGGACCTGTGCCTGTCATCATCAGGTTCAAATTCAAGGCTTTATAGCCTACCTAAAATATATTTTGGGTGCGGTGTCTGGAATGCCAAAAACAACACATTTCAGGTGATATTTTCCATGTTTCATTTCAAAAGATTTATTGCAATGTATCTATCCTGGTCGGATGGTGTCGGCCTTCATTGCTTTGTCAGATTTCATTTATCAGCTGATCATTTGGTTTGTCCTGAAAATCTAGTGGCTAAAACACCTGCCTCAGGGGCCATGGGTTTACGTCCCAAGATAGATTTTTCATCGCAATTTGTCTTTATTTTTTCTCTCAAAGGCTATTTAAACATTTTTGTCTAGGTCTAGGGTTCCCTCAATTCCAGCAGAGAGCAATCTACGTTTAGTGTATTCCTAGAGACAGGGTCGTATCCTGGATTTTTTTGGGGGGATGGGGTACAAAAAAAACTTAAAAACGTATCGAAAATTTGTTTATATTAATTTTTGTTACGTTTTTACGAGTCGGTCAAATATTTATGGGGAGGGGAGTTTCAAACCTTCTATCCCCCTGGATACGACTCTGCCTAGAGATATCTATTATCAAGGGCTATAAACTTCATACATTTTTAATAGCCTGTCAGACGACTGACACAAAAACGTGTACTCTCTTTTGAGGATCTGAAACTTCCTGGCTGACTGTATAGTATAACATGAATTTTGACTGTAATTTAATTTTGACTGACTGTAATTTAAATATGAATTTTGAATCAATGATAATTATTTTAGACAGTCCCGTCTTGGACTCGTTATCTGAAGAAGAAGGAATCCAGTCCTTTCATCAATTAAATAAAAAAACTAGTTTTTTCAACCGAAAGTAAGGACTTATTTACTTAGATTTAGTTCCTCCCACGACGACCTCTGAAGTCTGAAGAGCTTGAGACCACAGATCTTCCAAAGATGTCCTCGCCAAAGTAGCCTCTTTATCTTGGGATCGGCCAAGTGTCGTTTTCTGTCGTCCACGTCTTCTAATGCCGCGGGGGGGGGCAACATCAAACATCATGAGGGAGCCTGCCATCGTCCATACGGGAAGTAAGGAGCAACAATAAAACTTAAAACGAACAAAAATTATTACGTATATAAAGGGGTATGCCCCCTCCTCAACACCTCGCTCTTTAACGCTAAAGTTTTTTAGTACTTTTAAAAAAGCGTCTTATTGTTCAAATTAAACGGCCCTTGTGTTTCAGGAGTCATCATTAAAGAATTGGGTCAAAATTCAAATTTTAGCGTAAAGAGTGAGGTGTCGAGGAGGGGACCCCCCCCCTTTATATACGTAATAAGTTCTGTTCGTTTTAAGTTTTATTGTTGCTCCTGACTTTCAGTTGAAAAAACTAGTTTTTTTTTAATTTCTGATCGTTTTTAAGTAATGCCAGGAAATCTGGCCCCACCTCCGCAGAGAAACCCCCTCCCCACGAAAATATCCTCTAGGGAATTCAATTCCGGTGAAAATTTACCCCGGACAATTACTCTTAACCACTCTGCGCGTAAGATTGAGACGGAAAAGAGAAAGCAAGACATAAAGAATTTTGTATAAGAATTTAAGCAAATTCCCCCAGTGTATAATTTCCCCTGACAAGTTCACTCCATGGAAACTTCCATCCCCATGGAAATTTCGCAGTGGAAAACCCCCCTGCAGAAAATTTGTCCCCCTCCCACCTGAAAATGTATGGCTACATCCCAATAACAAATACTATGCGCAAACAATGGACAAATTTTTATAACTTAAACACCTTTCCCCTTGAGCTGTGGGGGGGGGGGGGGTAATGTTATACCCAAAGGCATAGTTATTGGGCCTTTCAACTATGATGAACAAAATGGCTATCTCAAAATTTTGATTGGACGATTTTTGGAAAAAAGGGGCGAGGGAGGGGGCCTAGTTGCCCTCCAATTTTTTAGTCACTTAAAAGGACACTAGAACTTTTAATTTCCGTTCAAATGAGCCCTCTCCCGATATTCTAGGATCACTGGGTCGATATGATCACCTCTGGCAAAAAAAAGGAAAAAACAAACAAACAAATTAACACGCATTCGTGACCTTTCTTCTGGCAAAAAATACAAAATTCCACATTCTTGAAGAGAGGAGCTTGAAACCTATGCATTAGGGTTCTCTGATACGCTAAATCTTATGGTGTCATTGAGATCACTTGACTTTTAGGGGGTGTTTCCCCCTTTTTTCGAAAATCAGGAAAATTTTCTCAGGCTCGTAACCTTTGATAGGTAAGACTAAACTTAATGAAATTTATATATTTGAAATCAACATAAAAATTCAATTCTTTTGATACATCTATTCGTATCGAAATTCTGTTTTCAGAGTTTCGGCTACTATTCAGCCGGGTCGCTCCTTACTTACAGTTCGTTACCACGAACAGTGTGATTAAGGCATCATTTTGTCCATTTTTAGTTGTCGTCATGTGCTTTAAAAGATGTCCTGAAGAGATATGACAACTTTCACTTGATGACAACCGTTTATAAATTCAAACAACGTGGAAGTTTCTTAATTCCTTCTTGAGGAGAACTATTCAGACTGAAAGTTTCAAAAGAATAAATTTATCTCACTTTTTCAATTGTTCTCAACTATTTGTTTAATAATATCTTCCCTAGTGAATGCGTCATCTTCCTGGGTTTGTTTATTTTTGTCGCTAAAGTGTCTGGATCTGGAAACTAAACTTTAGGTGGGGTCCTTGTGGTTGCATAATGTTTTTCGAAAGTGTTTTGGGAAGTTTGCCGTTGAGCGTACCTCCAATTCCGCCTTGTGTTCTTTTAAGCCTCATTTGGTTGTATATTTTATGTCTCTAGTCCTGCCATTGTGTTCAGGGTTGCCGCTCCTAGGGATTTATTACCTTTTTCTTGCCTAGTGGTTTTGATTCGCCTTGAGATTTTTAGTGATTTTTCGATTTAATCTTGATTCTGTACTAAACTTGCAAATGATACAGAAATTCAATCGGAAAAAGCACATAAACGCTTGGTCAGAACAAAATTATTATTTGTACTCTAATCTTTAGGAGACAGTCTGCACACAAGCAAGAATAATGTACCTTAGAAGGTACAATATTCTTTTGTTTTCATTGAAGATTTTTTTCATTCAATGCCTCGTATGTCCTACTTTCTTGGCAATTTACTCTAAAATAAATTAAAACTATACCCTTTATACCACTTTTAAAGAGATAAAAGGCAATTTACAATTTTAAGGATTTCTTTTTTTCACCCATTTAGTGTTTTTTTTTTCTCAGGATGTTAGGGATTTTATTTTTGTCCTGGTGGCACCCGCTTTTCTACTTCAAAACCAGCGGCTCCTCTTCATTAGATTAAATGTCTATAAAAGCCTAGGGCAAGTTTTTTAACCTCTTTATTGATCTGGCTGCACTACAGGGTCTTGATTATGAATTAATGTACTAGGCAATTCTGGTAACAAATAATTAAAGTACCATTGGGATAACTAGTTAATAAGTGTCTTTTAGTATGGCAATGGGTACATCAAAATCATTTTATCATCGTGAGGGGTGGGGTTGGGGACAGAATTCATAATTGTATTGAGCGAATCAAGGGTTTTTTGACTTGAGTAAAGACGTTCAAGAGCAATGGTCCTCTCGCGCATGGACCGGCATCCAAACAAGACGCGGTGGATGGTTTCATCAGCCGAGAGGCAAGTACGATGTAGGGGAGAATGGTGCATCTCCAATTGAATAGGACACTATTGAGTACAAGGTCATCTGATTACAATCGGAAATACAGAATAGCTTGATCTCTTGAAAAGGAAGGAGATGACATGTTGGTTGTGACTTGTTAGTATTTGTTGCCTGATTATATCCCTTTTATTGAGGTTCATAAAAATGCACAATATCTTTGCTTGGGGTTAAGGAAGTGGCCTTGGCAGCTAGAAGGTCTAACGTCTGGTTATGCTTAATACCTTTCTAAGCTGGTAACACGCTGGAAATGTTTCCTATTACCTCTTTACTGTAGATTTAGGAGCTGTCTTTTGATAAGTTTTAGATACTTATTCTCAGCAATTCTATTGGCCTTTTGAAGGAGCAATATTGCAGATTGGGAATCCTTTAAATAAAGGATATTATCAGTCTCAAGGCAATATTTCGTAAGCACATATATGACAAAGCGATTGGCATTCAGTTCAGCCTATAAAATGGAGCATTTACATGGGGAACATTAATTTAGTGGGAGTGGGGTGGCTAGTATTGCTGCTACTAACAACTCACTGTGGAACCAAGCCGCTTGATACCAACACAGCTGAGTATGCTACAAGCTAGTGAGTGGTTAAACCTGTTTTTCTAGCCATAATTGTGTTACCATTGGCTTCAAAGCCGTTTTTACGGCTTTCTTGGAAATAGAACAGCTTGTGTGAAGTATATACTTACCAGGTTTTATTTTGGACATTCATTTGTTTTTAAAACCGCTTCTAAAATACTCTAAAGAACAATTACAGGTCGAAAAACGCGCAACGTGTTCTTATATAAGTATTTGGGGACGGTAATGGGGAGGACTTGAGCTCAGCCTGGTGTTTCATAGTTTTTGTTAATATTGACAAGACTCACTATGGTTTGAAAACTTCAGTTTTTCTTTGGGGGAGGGGCTCACTGGAAACTTTCTGTGCGAGGGCATGCAGTGTTGGCGGCGCAGCTAGAGACAGCATCTTCTATACATCCTGTGATGCCAAATGAGTTCGCCCTCGGATTTTTTCTGGGCCCTAGTTACCGTGATTAAGCCTCACCAGCGCTCAAAAAAGCAGATTAAGCAATGAAAGCTATGGAAAATGAAATTTTCCATATACATAAATGTATTTACGCGCACTGAAACTGAAGTGAATTATTGGAGAGTTAATGATGATGAGAACCTTAAGCTTCTTTGATAAGTAATATTATATGTTTATCCGATGAAACTATTTATAATGTGAGAAATTACTCGAAGTTTGATATCATATTTATTGGTGAATCCGTCCTATTTTAAACATATTGTCCTTGGAGAGAGAATATTTACCTGAAAGAATAACTGGAGGTATCAACATACACACATTTCTGCCCCTTCCCCCAGATCCGTCTTAGGCCTGTTCATACCTGAAAACCATAATTTTCTAAGTTTTTATTTTTGCTTGTTTAAAAATTATAAATTTTTTATGGTGCTACAATATTTTTGTCAGGGTTGCAAAATAATTAGTTAAGTTTGACAACGCTTTTTGTCCGTAAAAAATTAAAACATGAACAGTCTACTTCTTCCCAAGAGCAACTACACCTTCAAAGGGAAGCTAGTTTTCCTTAAGCTGTTTGATATTGTTTATTTTTAGCTTGTTTTTTCCCTTATTATTTCATCCACTTTTCTTTTCTTAGAATTTGGCATCCGGTCTTTTTTCTGTATTAAATAATAAAAAATTCAACTGAAAGTAAGGAGCAACATTAAAACTTAAACGAACAGAAATTTTCTGTATATGAGGGGGCTACCCCTTTCTCGCTCTTTACGCTAAAGTATTAAAGTTCTTTAAAAATACTTCTCTTTCAAATTCAACTACCTTAGTGTTTCAGCAGTCTTTCTTGAAGAATTGCGACAAAAAGTCATGGCTTAGCCTAAAGAGCGAGGACTGAGCAATGGGGAGCCCCCCTCATACGGAATAATTCCTGTTTGTTTTAAGTTTTAGTGTTGCTCCTCACTTTCAGTTGAAAAAGCTTGTTTTTTTATTTAATTTCTGACCTTCTTTCAAATCATGCTAGGAAATCCCCCTCCCATGTAAAAATTGCCCCTGTAAGCTTCCCTCCCCGTATCTCCCACTAGCAAATTTTATTGATGAACAATGGGCAGATTGCGTAACTTACAGCCCTTTCCCCACGAACTATATTTCGTCCCCAAAGGCATAGTTATTGGACTTTTTAACTATGCTGAATCATGGCTATCTCACATTCTGTTTTTTAGAGTTTCGCTTACGATTGGGTCGAGTCGCTCCTTACAGTTTGTTACCACAAACTGTTTGAAAACCGAATTCCCAATTTTTACTAATTTTTAAGGTATATGTGGCTAATTTCCATTTAACCAATTATTTAATTTCCTTTTAACCAATTAGTTTATTAATTAACAATTAGTTTATTATTAATTAACAATTAGCATTATTCAATTTCCTTTTAACCAATTAGTTTATTAATTAACAATTAGTATTATTTAATTTCCGTTTAACCAATTAGTTAATTTCCATTTAACCAATTCAAACAATCAGATTCCATTTTCATTGTCCTTGGTTCTCTAATAACCTCTTTACTTTTGATTTTCCAAAATTTATAAATGAATATATAAATGCAGCACAGAATTGCATCTATCAGAGGCAATGCTATAGCGTTGCCCATAATAAAAGCCATGAGGCTTCAAGTTTTATTATATATTTAAATATTTATATATTATATATTTATTATATAGTTTTATTAATATTTATTTTTTCCAAAGGCACTTCATGTAGAAGGGGTGACCGTGTGAGTTTCGGAAGAGGCTCATTCGATTAGAATGGCTCATTCGCTAAAGCGTTGCCCAAAGTAAAGGCCATGAGGCTTCAATGTTTTGTTGTTTGTTTTTTTTTTTCAGAGGCACTTCATATAGAAGGGGTTGGTCGTATAAGTTTCGAGGGGGCTCATTTGATTGGAACTCGGAAGTTCTAGTGCCCTTTTTAAGAGTCAAAAGTGGTCGGAGGGGAACTAGCCCCCACGTCCTCTTTTCCTCAAATACATCCGATCAAAGCGCCAATGATGATGTAGGCTTTAGACTTTTACAGTTCTGAAAGGGGAAAGTAGCCAAACTCCTGTTTTTAATGATTTTTGTTCGTTTTAAGCTTGATTTACCTTTTCAATTTAAGTTTTACTCGTTTTAATATTTATTTATTCACTTATATTAGTGTCTGTTGTATGTTTCTTTGCTATGATTGTTGATTTAATTTCTGGTAGTTTTGAGTTTCATTTATTCTTTAATAATAATTTGAGTCGTAGTTTTGGATTTGAATTATTATAGGAATTTATATCAGCTGATTTTGAGCTAAATGTGTCCTTTACTTTTTTTGGAAAACTGCTTTTGCGGGAAGTTTTTTTTTTTAAATTAATTACTGTGAAAATACACAAAATGAGTTCGGTAATCTTTTGAAAACTGTTTTTCGTGATCTTTAATCTCAGGTCAAGACTAAAATAGAATGATGTTGGGACCACATGTTTTATTAGGTAACATTCATTATCAAGATTTGGCTCCTTATATTTTTGTGAATTTTTCTCAGCTGGAATCACTCAGAATGTTTGCAGAATCCTGTGGGTATAAAATTGTTTTAATTTATTTTTTTCTTCACCGTAAATTTCAATGATTAATTTCTCAACAGTTCTAAGGTTGGAGGGTGTGGTATACCTCTTTTTAGCATAGTAATATAGCAGTGCTCAGTTGCTCGAAAAAGGTATAATAAATTAAATTTGCTTAAAATTCTGTTAAATGGTTGCAAAGTCACTAAGTCAGCAGTTGCTAGATGGCATTGGCGGTTGTTAGTTAATTTTCTTTTTTGTTGTCATGGATGATCGTATCGAATCAGGGATCGTAGAGTAATAAATACAAATAAAACGCTCGTTCATAGGCGTTTAGTTTTGGTGCCTTTCCCCTTGTCCTTAAAATGATTTCTGTTCGTTGTAAGTTTTGACCTGACTCTTTACTTTTAGTTGAAATAACTTGTTCTTTTGTAATTTAATTTCAGTAAAATTGTGGTGAAATTGATGAAATTGCGCTAAAGCCATAGTAAAACTATGTCAAATCACGGCCTTTTCCTATACGAATTTTCTCTGAGAAACTACTTTTAATAGCTAAATTTAGATTATATATTTTATATTTTTACAGGCGAGAAATAGATAAATAATTAGTTTTAAGGAACTCTAAAAGTTTTGAATATCCCATATTCTAAATAATAAAATCGAGCTATGGTCCTATTTAGATTTAGAATGGCTTCATTTTGATATAATTCTTCTTGGCTTCCGTTAGAACCATTCACAATGAGATTTTAATAAATCTGAGATTAGATAGCACTAATTTGATCCGATCAGATTTATTATTGAATGTTTTGATTGGCTGAAACATTCTACTGAAAATCCTGATTAGCTTATTAGCGCTAGCCAAGGCCGTATCCAGGGGATGGGGGGTACCGGGTTTGAACCCCCGTCTCCGAAATTTTGTCCGACTTGTAAAAATGAACAAAAATGCATATATACAAATTTTGAATCTGTTTTTTACATTTTTTATGTACCTCCCCCCGTGAAAAAAATCCTGGACGCGTCTTTGGCTTTAGCTAAATCTCGGTGTTCGTAAAATCTCATTGTGATTGGGCATTAGGTGTACGATGTTTGTTTGTTTTTTTATCTTTCTTTGAATCAAACAAATGTTGCAAGTGCATTCAGGTGGTTGTACCGATAAGTCAGTATTCTTTCGAGTGACGCAAAAGCGAAAAACACATCCGAATTCAGCCTAACAGGAAAAACAACATCACTTGCTTTTCTTGTTTTCAAGGCTAGCTTTGTGATTCTAAGCTGGTTGAACGCTTAAATAATCTTCTTTTGGTAGTAGGAATTTCCCGTTTGGGTTTTTTGCGCATTTTAAGCGGCGAATAGATTAGGTTTTGTTGGAAATTGTGCTGTAGTAGGATCTAATTCCGTTTTAAATTTACCCTTGTTGAATTTACCATGTTTGCCGAAATCTTGCTATCTGCAATGTAAAAAATCTGATAAAAAACGAGTTACATAACTTATTTCCGCTGCAAAAGACGCGAGCATTTTCTTCCGGAAATAAAAATTCTGGAGCAAAAAACCGTCTTTTCTTCCAGAATTAATTATTCATACCTTTCGCTGCTAAAATAGGCTGACTTAGTCCATTTTTGGACGATTTTTCCCATACAAATATGTTGACAGATTTAGCCATGGTTCTACCAGGCAAATTCCTCTGACCCTCTTCATATATATATATATATATATATATATATATATAATATATATATATATATATATATATATATATATATATATATATATATATATATATATATATATATATATATATATATATATAAACCCACGTCAATGGGTCAAAGAAAGATTCGTCAGGTCTTGGCATGACAACTTCATCAGGTTGGTAGGATTTTTTACTCTTATCGTTTAATTGACTTTGTCAACCTGCTTGTAAATCATCTTTGAAAAGACTGCTTCCTAACATTGATGCTTACGTCAGAATCCTCTTCCCTGCGACTAGAATTTCGATATTCGAAAGCTAAATATAGAAACTGAAGACTGTCATTTTCTTTTCGAAGCTCTTGGTTATTTGGTCCAGAGGAGACAATTCGTAATTTTGTTTATTGTTCGATTTGTACATTAGACGGACGTTCTGATGCATACCAAAATAAGTAATTAGCGAGGGGATACAAAAGTAAGAGGCCATTTTCACGAGGATGCGAGCTGGATAAAAATCCTTTATCCATGTGAATCTGTGTTTTGCGCTGGATTTGTCCAATGAAAGTATGTTTGTGCTTCCATCCTCCTACAATCCATCTCTTGTTGAACTTAATAAAGAGCCTCAGTAAAACTCTGCCTTTCGACCATAGTAGAACTGAATCACAGTGTAAATGTTAAACAGTATCGAAAATTTATATACTCTCCATTAAAGATTTTGGGACACATCAGTCGCACACCTTTCTTCATGACTCCGCCTTCTTTAATATTTATTCTGTGGTGGTAATTGAAGCTATTGATGTGACGCAAAGGGAAACTCCCCTTACCGCGCGCTTTGATTTGTCCCATTTCTGAACCTATGTTTCGCTACTGTTTAATATTTACGCTGTAAACTGTATGGACAAATCCACCTTTGTGGAACAAATGATTCTTTTCACGAGGATGGGAGGTGAACATAAGTTCAACTCTCATTCTTGTGGAAATAGACCCTAAAATAGAAGTTCAGTTAACCGGCTAGGTCATGAAATTGAGAAAATACCTTTAAAGTGTCCCCCCCCCTATATAATCTGGTTTCGAAAGCTTACAAGTAGAAAGTTTTCTTTAATGCGTGGAAAAGCTTCAATTACCTTTTTTTCTGCACATCCTCTTTCAGAGATAACCAGACATTTGATTTCACCTGGTGACATCTGTTTTCCAAAGTCATACAATCATGGACACCCGCAAGGGAAGAAGTAGACTAGAATTTCACCCCACCCTCCTCCACTGAGAAAATACAGAAGGTGCTTCTAACATTCGGTAAAAAACGTGACGCTTGTCGGGATTTTTTTTCGATTCCTAACCCCCTGTGCTTAACAAACATTAAGCAGGGTGTGTAATATATCGCATAGCCACATTCCAGGCCTTAGCTATTTTTTCAAGATCTTAGCCGAAGAAAAAAACGTCACCGGGGCTGTATCCAGGATTTTTGTTAAGGGGGGGGGGGGGTATCAACAGAATATTTAGTCAGAGTGGATTAAGCGTTTTTACCTGCATTTCTAAGACAAATTACTGAGTCAGAGAAAGTTGGGGGGGGGGTATAGTTTTTGCAGTAAAAGCAAAAGTATAATAAGTAACGTAAAGTTTTATTTATAAAAAAAGGATGCAAAAAGTGTCCCTTTTTTCAAAAGGTGGACTTTTATGACCAAGTGCCCGGAGTCACTCAAGTGAAAAAGTTTCAAAAAAGCCCTAGAAGCGTCTCTTTGGCAACCCTGATCGACTGATAGCCAAGTGAGAAACCACTTTATTATTAGTTGGTTTCACGAAGTGTTTAATGCTATTTTGTCCTGTTATTTTTTCCAACTAACCTAGTAGGCTAACTTGAAGCTGCAATTGCTCTAACTTGTTTTTGTACTTAATGTGTTTTATTCATGTATACCCGATACATTTATTTTCTGTAAAAATCATTCGCTTATCCTAGAATATACAGCTTATGCTTAAAATATTCTCTTTTTTGCGCTTGGTATTATCAAGAATATCTGAGTTTTTTTGTGTTTTTTTTTTTCATCCACGAGAAAAATTAATAAAATAAAAGAATCGACATTTTGACCCCAAGACTGTTTACTCAGATAAGAAATCCGGAAAATGAACTTTTAGTTTTTTATGTGCCTCTTATCGCTTGGTGTGTTAATAAAACTATAAATCTAATTGGTTCTAAGGATTTATGTACTAGAACACGATATTTCCTTTTGTTCTAGTTTTATTATTTCTATTCGTTTAATAATGTTTCTTCCACGTTTCTATTTTGAGTTTGGATCAGCTTGGAAAATAATAAATTATCTTATGAATTGAAAATAATGAAAATGTGCGCTAAAAAAATTTGTGCTAATTTCTCGCGATAAAACTACGTACAAAGTGAAAGTCAATCAAATGCTCCGAAGCCCAAACTTAGTGCCACAGGAGTATGGGCTATCATATTGGGCAATGAGATTCAATAAAATTAGCCCATTTGATTCAAGGGCTGTGCTAGTATGATCCAAGAAAAACTGGCAATCATGCATAGAAGATGGGGCCTGAAATGTTAAGCTCTATACACCTGCGAGTTGTAGTGTGTGCCAGGCTTTGCTTTAAAAGCCTTAGTTTTAAAAACGACAATAGAATACGGTTCGGGGCCATCGTATATTCAAAGTAAATAAACAAATAAATTTTCAAATGGGTATAAATCCTTTTTTTTATACAGTAAAAAAAAAGAAAAAAAAGGATTGTTCGATCACATATACAGTGATCGTCATCAGTAGACTTTACTAAAAAAAAATACAATTGAAACTAGCATATTAATACACAACAAAATAAATAACTTTTCGGGTCATTCTCAAAATATTGAACTTCTTACTAAAATAGTATAATTGAAACTAGTATATTAATGCATAACAAAATAAATAACTTTCGGGTCATTCACAAAGTAATGAACTTCCGAAAAGTAATTACAAAATAATGAAATTACTTTTAGTAATTCTACTGATGACGATTGCTTTATATGTGATCGAAATATCTGGACTTTTGTACCTTTTTTTCATTGTCTAAATAAATGGATTTATCCCCATTTGAAGATTTATTTGTTCGTCATAGAACGGCAACGTGCTCTAAGTAAAGAATACCTAATTTAAGGTGATATGTTGAAAAGTACATAAAATTAAAAATTTACTGACCCAAATCCGCATAATGCAAAAAGCTCGAAAAGAGTTCATCAAATTTATTGTTCGAAATTATAACGCAACCCGTCTGGGTGAAACTTTCATATCCCGCTTGAATTTCGTAAGCCTTTCTGTTGGAAGTCGTAAAACTTGAAACAATAGCATCGTAAAAAGACTAATATAGTAGCGCTCAGGTGTGCAACATTTCTCATATTATGATTCGTCAGGAAATTGAGAGTCACGAAAATTGTTCCTGGAAATGCATGAAAATAACGATCGATTTTCCCTGAGCTAGGCAATGTGGCCTGCCTGAAACTTTAGAAAAGATTGAACTATTGTTTGAGCAGGATTTGTGGAAAATTAGCAGGTTTGTTAGCATTCATTTAACCTTTACCATAGGTTCACACGGAAGAGTCACAGTGATAGGCACATTCTGTCAATCGTACCATCGAGCAAATTGGTTGCGGTGTGATCATGCAGGTTTTTCACGTCATCCAATTTGTCAAACTCCGTACTTGTCTCGTGCAGGGCTGTTTAGAACAAATTTAGAACCTCCGCTGAAAAATTCTAAAAATTTGGACGTGAAAATCCATATCTGGCATATCAGGCCCTGGCATCAAAGCTTCGACGTATCCAACATTTTCATTGGATATTTCTGCTAACTTTATACTACATAATTCGCCCGGGTACCTGAAGCTACCGTGCCACGTGACTCCTCGATTATCTCATTATACAGTAGCTTCCATTGAGGTTGTGACAAATGTTTAGAAATATTATATATTTGTTTGTAGTTATAATAAGTGTAAAAGTGGTGTTTGTTTTATGACCATGATAATTTATATAAACTAAAAATGTTTTGCCAAAGAGTTTGAAAAATATAGGCCGAAAACTGCGTGAGGGGTTGTTAGCTCCCTGGGGTTGCAGAAACGACGCAAACCACAGGGGTAAATGTAGGGTTATGGAGTCGGCAGTTCTTCTCATATATAAACTAATTTATGTTTTTTTTTCAAGTTTAAGCCACTCTACTTCCATGTTAAAAAACATATTTTTTTTTTTGCATTTTAAAGCTAAATATTTCGCACCATTGGATAAGTGTAGAAGTGATTAAATATCGTGAATTAGGTTTCTATTCAAAAACAGTCTTTACTTAGACTTTAGTAGATAAAATAAAAAAAAAAATTATTGATTTTTTGTACTAGTTTCAGTTAGTATTTTCCATGAATTTGGTCGGAAACATTACGGATGTTTTAGTTGTCGCATTTTGATGTCGCAGTCGCTTTTTCATTGAAAGGTCATAGTTGACATGTTGAAAATGATTCAAACATGAAAATAAGGGTCTGTGGAGCTGCTAAGCTCCCCGCCAAATTTTTTTTTGTGCCCTCGTTCTGTGATTTTTCTCTATTTTCAATCATTTTAAATAAACTTGTCAATTTAGTCAATTGTTTCCGGCGATGTCCCCCCCCCAAGATTTCGCTCTAGACCCGCTTTTGAGGGTTGATGCAGCGTAGGCATCGCATCTATCCAGGATGTTTGTAAATCTGTTAAGATATGACTTTGAGCTGAATGTTAAACCTGTGTATAGCTTGATTTTCCCCAAAAAATTGTCGAGGCAAAAAAAAATGACCTTTAGGTCGATGAAGAAAGATGTATGGCAAGTGCCCCCTAGATTTCTTTGCCCACTAGATTTAGAAAAATGCCTTTTTGGGGGGTATTTTCCTTTTTCACTGGAATTTTTTGTATTTTCACTGAAAAAAAATACAAATTCCCCTCCCCCTTTTGTAATTACAATTTTTCTCCCTAAGTTTTGGGGAATTGACGTTCTCATGTTGGCTCGTATTCTAGTTGCAATTTGGGGTGGAGGGTCAAATAACGACTCTGGTTTTAAGATTATGTAGAAAACCTTCAGTTTTGAAATTTCCTACTTATACAAATTTTTCAGAACGCTAAGCCACTTCGTGCCGACACACTGACATGCTCCGTCCTAACCACTGTATATATAATTAGGTATATACTGTATATACACTAATTATATATACAGTGGTCCTAACCTGTTTTAAACGTTTGCTCTGAAGATCTTTACAAAAAAAAGCAACAATAATTTGAAGTCATTTTTTAATAGTCTCATCGTAGTCTATTCCAGGGCCAGACTTTCTTTTACCCTGTTCTGGGCTATTTAGTACTAGAACTATTTTAGATAATCTCGAATTTTCATCTGAGACTCAACCAATCGATGGTCCGGTTGTTAATTAACAATAATTTGTATTATTAATTTATGGCAATAATTCATATAGCTAGCATATCTATTTTTAACGACCTATTCATTAATCTTTTATTAATTTTGGTGAACATTTCAATTGTCGAGGCAGCATGTTTGACAGCAACTGTACTTAAAAAAAACACACAAAATTAAAGTTATATTTAGCGTTATATTCGATTAAGACCTTTTAGAGGCTTTTTGTGGACGAATAAGCGGATTTATTTAAGTTAAGGTCAAGAAGACATGCCAATTAGGAAACAAGTTTTTAAATCGACTATTTCCTGATTTTTATGTGTGTCGGTGACCGTAACAGATATCCTTGATTTTGATTGTCGGGATTGTTATTAAGGGGAACCATTTACTACGAAAAGATTTCGTAAATCCACTTGTAGTTGTTGTTTATTGTTGATTTAGTTGTAGACCGTCTTAATTTGTTTAATTAGAGAAATTGGGATAAATTCAATTAATGAACATAGCTTGTCTTCAAATTTGGCTTTTAAAGAATTCGAGATCGTAAATATTTTTGGTCCTTGTTAATTAAACGAAACACACCCAAGAAGTGAAGTTACGTCAATCCTAATGAAATATAGCATTTAGTTCATATAATAGTATAATTTGAGCTATATATTTGCGCATTAGGGGGTGGGGGAGGGGTAAATTATTTGGACTGCGTCCCTAAACTAACTTAACCTAACCCCCGCCCCCCTAATGTACAAATATATAGCCCACTTTACACATGATGAATGCATTCTGTCACCCGTCATTTGTCTATTTGGCTATGAAACCGGTTTTCTGAGATCTAACCTAAGCGTAATTCTTGAGTGTTTCGTTTAATTAACAAGTACCATATTTTTTTTTCCATAAGCAGAATCGAATGCCTATCTTTTGAAACTTTAATAAAATATCATAAATTTTTTCCGCGTTCAATACAGGTTATTGCGATCGATTGCTATCAATTTTCGTCACTGGCAGCCAATGAGATCTATTTTATTTGAAAAGGAATGGGTTTCATTGGCTGCCAGTGACGAAAATAAATTGAGATCGATCAACATTACGGATTAATGTTGAAAATAGTGAATATATTAAGGGTACTTGTATGATATACCCCCTGCAGCTCAAGAAGTGAAGTTAGGTTAACCCTTATAAAATATACCTAAGTATGATGAAAATATATTACTTTGGAAATAAATATGAGCTGTATATTTGCACATTAGGGGGGGGGGGGTAAAGTACAGCGGGTCTTCATGCAAAATGTGTTAGTTACAACTATTCTGATATTATGAAGTAAGAATTGTTTCCTGACTTCACACTGTCCAAATACTTTATCCCCCCCCCCTCTAATGTGCAAATACATAGTCAAAGTATATGTTTGTCTTGATTTTTTTTCAAATAGCGGTAAATCAAGGAGTTTGTTAAAAATTCGCTTTGTAACAAATCTCTTTGGCAATGTGAGTCTCAAATCGTCTTAAGGCTTATTCATACTTGTTTTGCTTGCGTAGTGATTTAGCCAACACGGGACCCACTCATGTGGGGACTTATCCTGGGTGGCTTTGTGCCACCCAGGGTACCCAGCGTGCACTCAAAATAAGACTCAGTTAAATTCTAGAGCTAGCTAGGGCCAGCACTGACATTCAGTTTGCTGAACACTTTTAGAATTTAGTGAAGATTAGATGTCCAGAGGGCTTCATTATCAATGCTTACCTGCATAGAAAAAAACCCCATTGGAACTTATACATTCTCAAAGGAGGAAATCAGGCTGACCTACGCCATGGTGTCTCATGGCACACTAATAAAGCATGAGATACTTTCTTATTCTTCCTTTTTGGATTATTTAAAGACGCTTTCACATAATTTCGTCCCTGGAATCAGATTTTAGGCCCTGGGACGGGTTGCTGCAGCGGAGATGGAAAGTCAGGTTTCGTTTTACCAAGCAGATTCAATCCCGTTGCACGGCTGCGCCACCACAGGACGCATAAGATAAACTCCTTGTTATCTGGATTTTTAGAGACACTTTTATAGAGCAACTTAGTTTGAAGTCGAACTCCGGGTTTCACATTACCAAACGAGATACCTCTCACAATAATTAAAATTTCTATATGAACTACCCAATCAGGTAAATTTTATGAATAGGTCCGGCCAGGGGTGTCGTTGGGGGGGGGACAAGAGGGTAAAAGTTATATATTTTATGTAGAAAAA
This sequence comes from Artemia sinica, assembly GCA_027921565.1. NCBI lineage: Eukaryota > Metazoa > Arthropoda > Branchiopoda > Anostraca > Artemiidae > Artemia > Artemia sinica. Next base: position 20,601,282 of record CM051262.1, read on the forward strand.
AAAACATTTTTTGTCCCTTTCACACCATCAGTACTGTAGATATTGCAAATTTTGCCCGAAAATGTTACAATTTAAGCTTGTTTTTGCCGCCTGGAGTGCTTCCCTCTCTAGATCCAGCCCTGCTTTATAAACACTCTTTTTCAATGGTAAAAGCCCCCCTCCCCTTTAGTCGAATTCTTTTTCCATCCACAAGCGTAAATAATCTGTGAGCGGTTTTTTTTCTCCACAAAATATATAACTTTTACCCATAAATATCCCCATTATAGGGTTTTACAGAAACTCCATTAAAATGCTGGAGCTACGTCCCTGGGTCTTGCGTTATCTAATTTCCATTAGAAATGGACCTTTACCCAAATTGGTTTGTTTATTGAATGAATTCTGAATTCAGTGAACAACTATTGAACAGAAGGAAGCTCAAAATTGTATTTATTTTTTTGCTTATGATAGTTTTGGTTTATGCTAAACTTTCTCCACGTGAACGAATGCGTAATTTTTAACCTAAAAATCCTTATGACTGCAATCTTCATTGCTACATGTATTTTTGTTTCTCATTTTGCCAAGTAAATTTGTATCATACCAAACTAGGTTGAGTGTTTTCACTCCAGTGCTTGAAAATATAAAAAACTGGCAGCATAATTCAACTCTAATCAAGATAACTTTGATAGGTGGGTGACGCAATTTTCCCCGGGAAACTATCAATTATCTAATCTACATTGCTGGCATATTTAATCGTTTTATTTATTTCTACATTTCTTTCTGTAGTCTCCTGGACAAGGACAATGTGGAAATGAGAAGGGAGGAAACTCAATTTTGTCTTAAAAAAAAAACTTACGCCATTCTGGCACCACGAACACTAAAATCACCTGTTTAACCGAAATCTAGGAGAGTTTTACCTTCTCATTCGACACCATGCTCTTCAATGGGGTTTGCTGTATACCCTAGGACAAAGCTGATGAAAAATGTTGTTTCCAAAATTTTTCTAGGATTTAGTTAAAATCCAATGCAACCGAACTTTGCATTAGATTGGAAATCACACAGTAAATCTTCCTCAACCTTTTGAAACAGCTGCTTTTCAGAGTCATACTTAACAACTGTCACTGTCTGGCCTTCTGGTGTCATAATCTTAGTTCTAAATATGCCCTACGACTTGGCTACACCTTTTCATATCTCCACGTTAACTAACAGTACTTCTTCATCCTTGTGAAGCGATTTACGCTTCATTTGAATTATTCCCAAGTTAGCCGACTTAATCTTCCTAAAATGAATTCAAAACCTATTCTCGTTCCACGGACTCTCAAAAAATTCAAGAAATGATTCATTTCGCTCTAATCAAACAGTTCGTGGTAACGAACTGTAAGTAAGGAGCGACCCGGCTCAATGGTAACCGAAACTCTAAAAAACGGAATTTTGATACCAATAGATACATCAAAAGAATCAGATTTTAATTCTGATTTCAAATATATAAGTTTCATCAAGTTTAATCTTACCCATCAAAAGTTACGTGCCTGAGAAAATTTGGCTGATTTTCGAGAAAAGGGGGAAAAACCCCCTAAAAGTTATAGAAACTTAATGAAAATCACACCATCATATTCAGTGTATCAGAGAACCCTACTGTAGAGGTTTCAAGCTCCTATCTACAAAAATGTGGAATTTTGCATTTTTTGCCAGGAGAAAGATCACGGGTGCGTGTTTATTTGTTTGTTTTTTTTTTTTTTTTCTTTTCCCAGGGGTGATCGTATTGACCCAGTTGTCCTAGAACATTGTAGGAGGGCTCATTGGAACGGAAATTAAAAGTTCTAGTGCCCTTTTTAAGTGACCAAAAAAAATGGAGGGCAACTAGGCCCCCTCCCACGCTCATTTTTTTCCCAAAGTCACCCGATCAAAATTTTGAGATAGCCATTTTGTTCAGCATAGTCGAAAATCTAATAAATATGTCATTTACGATGACTTAATCCCCCACAGTTCACAGGGGAAGGGCTGCAAGTTATGAACTTTGCCCATTGCTTACATATTGTATTGGTTATTGGGAAGTATACAGACATTTTCAGGAAGAATTTTTTTCTGGTAGGGGGGGGGGGGGCTGAAAGAGGGGGTTACTCGGGAGAATCTTTCCGTGGAGGATGTTTCTTTGGGATAAGAGAAATTTCTATGAAGGGGGCGCCGGATTTCCAAGCATTATTTAAAATACGATCAGAAATTAAATTTAAAAAAAACAAGTTTTTTCAACTGAAAGTAAGAAGCAACATTAGAACTTAAATGAACAGAAATTATTACGTATATGAGGGGGTTCTCCCCCAAATCAATACCTCGTTCTTTAAGCCAAAGATTTTTTAGTACTTTCATAAGAGCTATTTATTCTAATTAACGGCCTTTTTGATTAAGCGGTCATTTTAAAGAATTGGAACAAAATTCGAACTTTAGCTTAAAGAGCAAGGTATTGATTAGGGGGCGAACCCCCTAATATACGTATTAAAAATATATGAATATAGAAGTTCGTTACGTAAGTTATTTCGTAAGCTACGTATATTTATTACTAATAAAAACGTTCGTAAATAAAATTAAACAAGTTTCGAGAAAGCCATTTAACCAAATAAAATTAAATTAATATGCAAATTTTGTTTTAATTATTCATGTACGGTGAGCCAAGATCAAAACCTGCATTTATTCAAAAACGTTCAAAAATTAAATAAAGAAAACAAGTTTTTTAAACTGAAAGTAAGGAGCGGCATTAAAACTTAAAACGAACAGAAATTATTCCGTATATGGAAGGGGCTTTCCCCTCCTCAACGCCTCGCTCTTTACGCTAAAGTTTGACTCTGTCTCAAAACTTTATTTTTTAAAACAATAAAAAACTTTAGCGTAAAGAGCGAGGCGTTGAGGAGGGGAAAGCCCCTTCCATATACGGAATAATTTCTGTTCGTTTTAAGTTTTAATGTTGCTCCTTACTTTCAGTTTAAAAAACTTGTTTTTTTTTATTTAATACATATCTAGGACTTCGGATCTCCATCCAATCTAGTCTCAATCTCTTCGCAATCTCAATCCTAATTCAAGCTCTACAAGCTATGGAAAGACTGCCCAATCCAGTTCTAAATAATATGGCCATAAAAACTAAAAAAAAAATATCAATGAATGATACAGGGTGATCTTTTAAGGTTTCGAATCCCGTTAAGGGATCTGAGTTTTCTCGGTTATTATTAATATAAGGGGTCTGAGAGTTCTCAATAATGAGACTCCTCAATTATTAATCTGAGCGTGAATATACGGTCAGCGCGCCCTCTTTGTTTCCTAAAACCACGCTGTTCTTCTCTTAAGCTTCATCTGCAGCATCTTCTAGTTCTAGGCTTAGTCAAATAATGAACATCATACTAGGCAATTTGCTTCCTACTAAAATTAAGGTAATACTTAAAAATTAAAGGATTTACTCGTATCATCTTATAAAGGGTTTCAGTTACAGTTTTCGTAAACTCCTTACGCACCAAGGCCGCATCAAGGGGGGGGGGGTAGGGAGTTTGAACTCCCCTCCCTCGAATTTTTTTGTCCGGCTCGTAAAAACGTAACAAAAGTGAATACAAACAAATTTTTGATGTTTTTTAGTTTTTCTTTGTACCCCCCCCCCCCCCCAAAAAAAAAAAGAAAAATACTGGATATGGCCCTGCTAAGCACTTGTTTATGAAAAATAATTCATGGTCATCATATTTCAAAAACTTTTTAACCGTGCTTTCAATACTATATTATTATTATTTTTCATATCATTATTTTTCGTCGTATTATTTTTCAATCGTTTCAATACCATCTCTAAATTTTGCTTACTAAACAAATCTTCTGTAGCTTCTGAACTATCAACAATTCTCTCATTATTTTCTGTATCATTACAACTTTATCGCAGTTTAACACCTTCTCAAAATGTTCTACCCATTACTATTCGGCAGAACATTTTGTTCCTGCCCATTCCTCCACTGCCTTTCACGTCTTCTTAGTCCATTCTTTAATGGCTTCCCTACTTTTTTCTTATTCTTGTAAAAGCTGTCACTCAAACTTATGCAAACTCTTATCTTATCCCGAGATTAATGCTTATTTCACACTCGTTAAGTATGCTCATCACATTGTTGTAAGTCGTACGAATGTAAACTTGATTCTGATTGGTGGATTATTTTTATCTGGCCAATCATAGGCCATTTTACATCTTTGGGTTAACATTCTGTGATATAACAATGTGACACAACTTTAAAGCTATTTCGTTGACATCCCTTGCTGCTTTTCTAAACTTCTTCACTAAAACATCTGCCACTTTGCTCCAAAAATCATCTTCAGTTCAGTTTCCTGTTAAAGTAGTTTTTGGATTTATTATTAGTTATAAGCCTAGAATTGGGGCTATTGAGAAGGAAACATGTTAATAAAACAACTTTTACTACTTAATATGCAAAAAAAATTGTAGTTAATACTTTGTGAAGGCGTTTGCACTATAATATACCCTTATCCTCCTACTGTGTAAATATGTAGAATGTAGCCCAAATTATATATTTCCAATTTTGCCATGCGCCACTCTTGTTTCAACCCGTGTACCCGTAAATTGGATTAACGCTGACGTATTCAAGCAACGGAAAAACATGGCAAGCGTATAATTTAGGCTATGTATTTGCGCATTAGAGAGGGGAGCCATGTGTTGTGGAATCCCCTTCAGAATGTGCTGACTAGAATTTTTCTGCATATTGTGAAGTAAAAATTGTTTTCTTAACATGTTTCCTTCTCAGTAGCCCCAATTCTAGGCTTATACCTATTATTTTGCTATATGGAGTAATTAATGACAAGCCAATATTTTTTTATGAGATTTGTTTTACCTTCAAGAGTTTTAGATAAAAAAAAGGAAAAAATAGGGTATTTATGTAGTACCCAGTAAACACGCGAGAAAGGCCGCATCGAAATCTCAAAGATGCTACATGAAAAACAGGTTTTCGCTGCCTAGTGAGGTATTGCTCACTCCGTGACAAAAATTTAAACTTTAGTTTTTTTGGGGGTTGAAGGGGCAAAAAGGTACCTAGGTTAGGTTACGTATTTAATATATGCTATGCTTTATCCCCCCCTCCCTAATGTGCAAATATAAATCCCAAATTTGTTTCTGAACTATTATATTTTTATCATACTTTGTTTTATTTCCTTAGCATTAAGCAAACTTCACTTCTCGCATGTTTACTGGATACTAAACAAGTACCAAAATTAGTATCAACACCGTGCTATAGTATAGGTTATTTTGACCGAGTTTTCAGACAGTGAATTTTGTGAAAAATAGAGGTCTTAGTGTCAAGATTTAGACTTTCGGTCTTTTTCTCGGTTCATTTGCCTCAATAATCAAGGTAGTGTTTTAATATATCCGGGTTTTATTTTGCAATGACTTGGAGATTTGCCAAATAAATTTTATGACGTCACATAGCTCTTGGTCAAGGTTTCTTCCGCGTAATATCAAGGCTAGGCTTTTGAATGCATTGCTGTGTTGATATTATTCAACAGTGTGTAATTAAGTGTTGATGCACTGTGACTGTTGTTGGGATAAGCTTTTTTGCAATTGATAAGATGGCCCGATTATCTAAATGTTTGGTATGGGAAATTATTGTACTTTTTTAGTTAGCTCAGCCATTCATAAACCAAAAAGACAAATTCTAGTCTTTTATTTAATGGTCAAAGTTGCTGGCCACATCTTATTTTTTTTTTTTTTTGCGTTCGTAAGCTAATTTTTAAACGTAAGTTTATAGTCTAAAATGAACAAAGATATACCCGTTACCCAACAAAAACGTCCTGAGCATTTTCTCCTTCGAATGGATAGACTATTACCTGAAGAAAGTCCTATCAAAGACTGAATATCATATTTCAGTTTAAACCTTGATACTCTCTCATTAAATATCTTGGTCAATATTGAGTAGTTCATATTATTGACCTACGAATAAAGTGAACATACCACTTGATGCGTTTTTTATGCTTTTTCCAAATATAATAATCGCTTTTGGCGTAAATGGACTTTAGCCCTCTCTATGTATACCAATTCAGATTGTATATTTGCACACTGGGGGGGGGGGGTAAAGTTTGTTTTGGTTAAATTCTACTTTAGCTACTTTTGGTTATCTTGGAAAGGGGTTAGGTTAGGAAAGTGAAACTTTCAGGGATGGGTTTACAGGCTAAAGTATGTCCTGGGAAGGTACTTTCAAGTACCTACCTCCACTCCTTCTCCCTCTAGAGGGTCCTGACCTTGGATGACCTTTAAAAATTTGTGTTATAAAAGTGAAACCTTGCAAAATAGATCTTCTGCTTAAATGAAGTACAACAAAATTGTTTTCAGCTTCACAACTGCTCAATCCCAATTTATAAGGTTTTAAAGATATACAAATACGTTTCCTACTGATGAAAATGAGTGTGAAGTTTTGGTTCAGGATGTAATTCTGACTAAAAAGGTAAGTTTAAACTTTAACTTCCCCCCCTCTAATGTGCAAATGTATGCCCTAAATTGGTGTATATGTAGGTGGAGGTAAAGTTCATTTGCGCCGAAAGCGATGATTATATTTGGAAAGATCATAGAAAAAGATATCGAGTGGTATGTTCACTTTATTCGTAGGTCAATAATATGAACTGCTCAATATTTACAAATATCTTAATGACCCCTAATGCATAGAAATAAAACAATTCCTCCCATTCCAAAGAAATGACATTCAGCTCCAAGTTTGCCGATTATACGAAGTGCCGAATTCATATTTCCGTTGAAAGTGGGGCTTGTTTTCAAAATTAATTTCTTCGGGGTTGTTAAGAAATTGGTTGCTGTAACTTTAAAAGTGTTGTGTCATAATGCATAAATTTACAAGAAGGTGGACCCTGAAAACAATCCTCGTTTTGGCAATCAGGTTTAGCATTTCTTTAGGTTAAAAATTTCTTGACATTTTATTTTCCCTGTCCGATTTGATTTACTAGATATACTCAAAGTTTCTGAGATAGACCAGCTCACTTTCTGCTTAATTTCTATATAATGTAACGTTTATAACTTTTGATACTTTAAGAAATGGAAGTTTATATATTATTTATCACCCGTAACACCCATCTTGGTGAACATTGACTCTTCTTCCGAAGTTCGTTGACTCGGGTTTTTTGTATCTCATCTAATGATTAAGAGTATTATGAAAAATCCAATGGTTAGGAAAAACCGGACTAGTCATTGAAAATACGGAGTAATTCTTCTAAACCTGCTAAACTGTTGTTAAACTTTTACTTATGCTATTAAGTTTTATTGATAATTATTATATTTTATATACCATCGAAAGAAATTCTTTTGGTTTTAAGAACGTGTTGAGCAGTGTTGTTATTTTTCCATGGGTGTCAATCTATAAACTTACTGCTAAAAATCATCGTAGCACCAAAGTCACCTGTCGCTACGACAGAGCTGTGTACGCTCCTCCATCCTAATCTGATGAGAACTTCAATTTTTCCTCCTTTCATGGATGGAAATATATCTAATTAAAATAAATTTAATTTAAATAATACCTAATATTTAAAAAGTATGTTTGTTACTCCTGTATTTTTTTTCCCATGATGCAGGCATGCACATAGGATTTTTTCAGGGGGGGGGGGACTAATAATTTAATGATAATCCATAATTTGAATAATAAGTGCCTAGAAATACATGACATTTTAAAATTTCATGGAGGGCCCAGGCCCCCTCTGTTTACGTCACTAAGGGGATGTACTACGCAAGATGGCCACCAGCATTTAAAAAAAGTTTCAGAGCCGATTATAGAGTGTCATCTACTTTTCGTGTTAAGATGACACATCTTCCGTTCAGGCTCTGAGTCTTATATCTATAAATTAATAGTTATGAATTATTTTTACTATAATTAATTATACTTTATCACCTGTAAATTAGTCTGTTTTTATTTGTGTGACTTATAAGGCCTAGGCTCTCCTTGAAACCCTAGCTCGAGTCTTTTTAAATTGAACTTTATCTGTCTAAAACTTGAATTATACGATACAAAATTCATTGTGTTTGTTCAGGATCAGATTAATAATGACTTTCCTATAGAATTTTGCCTTGAAAAACTAGTATCAATCTTGAAAAACCAGATGATTGACTTCATACTTAGTAACTTTGTATAGTGACCTTCGAGACACTATATGTTAATTTTTATGTTTTATTGGAGCCGGCAGCCTATTTCCCAAAGTTGTACTTATTCTCACGGTTCACACATCTGAAGGATGCTGTTTTCTATCGAATTCATACCCCTCCCCTAAAATGCAAAATAATTTTTTACAGCGTCAACATATGTATGCCTGCATACTGTAGGGATAGGAAGAACCCCCCACAGAAATTGGCCAAAAGACCCCCATTACTCTCAGGAAAGATGAGACCATGGTGAGACCCCTCCCCCCTTTTCTTACAGGAGTTAGAGCTATGTATACCTATGAACACATGTGTTTTAGACATTAATGTATTGTTAGGTTTCCCTCATTGCCCATAATCAAAAGACGTTCATTTCAGTTCTCAATTTACGAATTGCAGCTCATCTGACTTATTTTATTTTTTTTTCTCTATAAGAATTGAAGGTAAATATTGACTTTTGAATATTTTCTTTCTGGAATAGAAATACTTCTCATAAGGTTATTCCGCCTGAGCAATGCGCCATTTTGGACCTTAAATTATTATAAACTCTACTTACCAGTAAGCAAAGTTCTAAAGTTGAACTTTTTTGTGAATGTAGACTGTATCCATGTGAAATTGAATGCTGCTTATGGGTTATGAATGCTCACATGGGTTCAAATTTTGAACCCATGTGAAATTGAATGCTGCTTGTTTTCGTGCTTATGAAGTAACTGTTGAAATGATGGATCTTGCTCTCTTAGAATAGGGAAAATTAAACAGCTTTTTTCAGTTCCGTTCTTTTGTATCGAAATCGGACGTTTTCAATAGGAAGTATTGTCTGGGAACAAATTGTTTTGAATAAGCTTCAGTGGTTTTGGAAAATATAAATGTGATGTAAAGTAAAAACAAATCTAATAAACCAAACAGGGCCGTATCCAGGATTTTTGTTCAGGGGGTTTTTTACTAATTTTTGACTTTTTTTTGGGGGGGGGGTTACTAATTTTTGACTCAGTTTTCGACTAATTTTACTGATTTTTACCTAGGTTTTACTAATTTTCGACTTATTTTCGAGTCGGTCAAAAATTTGGGGGGGGGGGGGCAAACCGGGTAACCCCCCCCCCTGGATACGGCCTTGAAACCAAAAGCTTTCTTTATTAAATAAAAAATTGATGTAGAATATTGCGTTTATATCCAAGCTTTTAATAAATCCGAATAGCCCTAGGTAAATGTATGTATTTTTGGCTTAAAATAGTAGGTATCTTAAACTGGTATACATCATGTCAATAATTAAAAGCGTATTGTGATTCATTAAGATATTAAACTTAATTAATTAAGATATTAATTGATGTTAATCCTAAAAATGTACATGAAGAACATACTTCCGGAAGTGGCAATAATTAACAAATTAAGTCAATAAGATGTTAATCTTGATTAATTAAGATCTTAAGTCATTAAGATGTTAATCCTAAAAATGTACATGAAAAACATATTTCAGGAAGCGGCAAGCTACCATGTAACCAATGTTTTAATAAATTTCGTTTTCATCTGTGTACGAAATTTGACAGTTGGTTTTAATCCACTTCTCTTTCATGTGTAATATTTTACATAATTTAATATTTCCTCTGAAATTAGAAAGCCTCGAGGTGCCTAACATGAATAACTGACTAATGCCATAACGTAAGAAATATATTAGGAGATTGTACCTCATCTTCTTCTAAGAGGTTTCTTAGAAGGTTTCATCTTATATTCGGAGGTTTTAACTTTGCCTGCTATTGTTGACCTACGTACGCGAGGGGATGTTTTTACTTGCCTAGTGCAATCAATCAAGTTATTGTCGAAACATTAAAAAACAATTACAATTCATATATTTGGCCCCATAAGGCTCTATGTTCTTTGTGTGTAGGAGGAACAACCGCAGAACTAAATCAAAACTTGTTAAAAAACAAAACAAAAAAAAACTGTCGTCCACCGATCAAAAACAGCCGAAACTAAGCCACGAGAGACGCTGCGCACAAGGCTAACACCACTCACAACACAAATTTCCAACATTCTTATAAATTACCCATACTCATTGATCTAGTCATTGAAATTTGTTTTGAAATTATTTTGAAGATACCAAACAAATGACATTCTCGACCTGACTCAGGAACTTTGATTATTCCATCGATTTTCGGTAAGGCCGTATCCAGGGGTTAAGGGGGGTTTGACCCCCCTCCTTATATGTTTGCCCGACTCGTAAAAACGTAACAAAAATGAATAGGAACACATTTTCCATGTGTTGTTTGAAGTTTTCTGTAAAACCCTTCCCCCCAAAAAATCCTTTTGTATCTCCCCCCTCTTAGTTTTCATTAGGATTAACCTACCTTCACTTTTCGGTCGTGTTTCCAAAAACCGACAAGTGCCGTGCTTGCATAGTTTGGTCAAATTAGCTGTAAAGATAATTGGCTTATTCATTGTCCATCTCCTCAAAAAAGCGCCAAGCGGTGAAAATGCGCTTCATCTTGCGCAGTGCTATTGATCAGAACGCAACTGGGCGAGGATATGTAGTCTGACGTTGCTGAAGTTCTTTGGGCACTACAAACTGGCCAGGAGCATTTTCTATGATGCGAGAACTTTATTGAACACCTGCGACATTTTTGGCAATTCCAAAGGGAAGCGTGAATATGTCGAATAGAATGCATTCAACGTGTCATGTTCTTTTCGATTGTGGTGTTTTCTACCCATTTTTTCCACAGGACTAGAAACAATTTATGAGGGGTTAGAGCCGTTGTCCTTGCGATTTTTGAGCAAAATTCTTATTTACAACAGGCAAATAATTCGTTATTACTTCTACCGATTATCCTCAATTTGAAGTTGAGTAAATTGGATCGATATTTTTGTGCAAGATTTTGGTTGAGAAATAAATTTTTCTGGTCACCCTAACAAAAATCCCTGATTGTGCCCTCTTGGATGAATTGCAGGCATCTCCTGTCCCCTCTTCTTATTCTGTTCAGTAATGTTAATTACGATAACATAAATTGATATCCACAATCCAGGTTTTACCTGGATTTTCTTCTTGGTGGGGGGGGGGGGTTCAGATGAACATTCTTATGGGGGAGTTGGTAGTAGTCAAAATCGAAAAGGGTGTATCTTGATATACCGTACTATTTTTAGTTTTTCTTTGGGGTCAGTGCTGATAGGGCCTCTCCTTCCCAGTACGTAGGTATACTCTCCTCCATTTTGTGCACAAACCGTAACATGTTGCCTTTATTGAGTTTGAAAAAAAAGTTATAACATTTGTGTTTTCCTAAAGTTTTGACGTTGGATTGTACCTTACTGCGTCATTTTCTTTAATCAACAGTTGGCAGGAAGTCCACGTTTTTGACTCGCCAGAGATTTCATGGCAGTTTGACAAACTCTTCTCTGGTTTATGAAAAATGATGCTTTTACCTGGAATTTACCCAAAAAAACTAATAAAAATGCACATTGGAAAAAAATTACCATTGTCCAATGTATAATTTGAGTTTAAGATACTTATACATATTTGAGAGGGGACTTTTCATGAGATTGGCCGAAGACCCCCCTGGAAAAAAGTGGCCTAAGCAATGCATTTCTTTTTATTTCAAACCCCCCAAGAAAATAGACCCACTGCCCTCAGGGGTCAAGCCTAAATCTAAAATTGCTAATAAAAATAGATTTTAAATGAGTGGACGATATAAGTTCCTTCTCTACCCTGTAATTGGCTTTAAGCCCATTTTTTTACACTAGAACCGTTTTGTTTGGGTAACCAAGGTGTCATAATTAAGCGAGTTCTCCGTTAGTTCAATTAGGATTTCAATCACTTTCATTGCTTCAGAAACATTCTAGTCTCATTGTAGCACGAATGATGGATTTAGACATTCTTTACCTTGTTTTTGGGAGACAAGGAAAAGTGAAAGGGATGACGAAATAAAAGCATCACAATGAAATTGTCTCTGGCATTATATCACACTTCAATGATCACAAAAAGATGAATAATGAAGAGGAACTTTCATATTGTTCTCAAAACATCCTTTTTCTTCCTTTCTTCAAAAATAAAACACCCTTATATATTACCTGTCTGAAAATAAAATATATTTGCGATGGCTTCTTAAGTACATATGGGATGAACTTTGTACTTTTCTAAGCTGCGACAGATGCTGCAACCATAATAAGTGCACGCAACCAAACATTTTAGGGTGGGGTATCTGCTTTTTTTTCAAGAATGGGGTCTGGAATGCAACGCAAGCGCATTTTCAGGGCTGTCTTTCACGGATGGAGTCCGGAATGCAATGCAAGAACACCTAGAGGGCTTAAATTTTTTGGACGGGGATTTTCCTCCTATCCCTCTATCCACAGGCATGTGTACGTGACACATGTTAGTCAAAGGTCCTCAGATGGATCTTAGCTGGGAAGTTATACTCAGTGGCGCCAGTTCACGGGAATTAGGGTAGGGGCAAATATGTATATAAAAACCTAGGGAGTGGGGGCATTTTTGTTGTTTTTTTTTCATTTTTTCAAGGAGAATGCCCAAAACAAGGCCATTTTTCAATGAAAATACCGAAAAAGAGACATTTTTAAAAATATGGGAGAACTTTGGGGGCTAATACCCCATTCTCCAAAATCACACCGTTGATCATTCTTCCTGCTTACAGATATGCTAAGTTTTACTTCCCAATCATCCATTAGGAGCGATTTTTTTAGACAGTTTCTTATTGAGGTGTCTTATTACGAATGGATAACTCTACTAGTACTACTAACAAGAAGTCACTGCGACACCAAGCCGACTAAGGCCAACATACCTACGCTCCTCTTTCATCCAAAGCCCCTCTTTACACACTCCCAAGAAGTTTCAACTGCCCTTAAATCCTTCCTTACGACCTGTTCCCACTCCTTTCGGGGACAACCTGCTTTTCGTTTGCCCTAGATAGCTGGCCGAAAAGGACGATCTTTGTCGATCTGTAATCCATTTTGCCGATGAATGTCGAGAGAATGGATAACTCAACATCCAGCCTTTCTCTGTTTTCTCCCTCACTATACCCATGGAAATGAAATGATATTAGCGAAAATAAAGCCGTAAGAAAATTATACAAAGCGTTGTAAATAAGGACTATAATGCCATTTTGCTTTGAAATTTAAGTTCGTTTTATCAGTTGGAATATTAACCAAGATATAATTTGAAAATTATTCCCATTTAAAACTTAGTTAGCAAGAGTAGTGCCAATCCGAGTCCTTCTTTATTGCGGGTTCATCCATGTGCATTCCCAAAATAAAACATGGTTTGTTATTGCTCAAGTGCTTGTTATTGCTTAATAAAAAGACGCAGTGTTGATACACGTTTTGGCGAGAGTTTTTTGACATTGGAATTAAGTATAATCCACTAAGTTTCTTCGGGTATGATTGTCGTCAAAAAGTGAAAATAAAATAATGAAGTTTATTACATGAATTCGTTTCTTAATAAATTTTATTGCATGTCTCAGTGACTAATAAAAAAGAAAAAATATGACTTCCTTGACTTTTTATAGTTGCTGCTGCTGTTGAGTTACAGAACATTGTCCAGCTCCACGTTGAAGTACCAAAGGCATTTAAAATCAGATCTGGCTATTTAATTGGTTAGGAGGAAACTTAAGCATCCATATATGTAAAAAAATAAGGAAAAATTCAAATTTAATGAAAAAGACTTCCATATGCAGCTAAACTGTTTTTGGTAGTAGCGGGTACTAAATTAAGAAAAAGAAACGTGGGTGAAAATTCAGCAAAAAGTAAGTTAGACTAACAAATTAAGAAGGGATAGCTTTCCTTTTAAGGTGTAGTTCTCTTTGGGTATCAACAGATTGTCTATGTTTGAATTTTTAAGGACAAAGAGCGTTGTCAAGTTCAATTAATCAGTTTTATTTATTTACTTTCACTGTTCAACGTGGCAACACTGACATAAATGTGTTGCTGCCCTAGCAACTTAATAGTTTTGAAACAACCAAAAAAAAAATAAATAAAAAAATCTTAGAATATAATTTCGGAGACCAAACTGCCTTTCCATGACGATAAAATAAAAGTCCGAAATAGGGATAAAATCATTTTGAATAGACAGTGTATAATAAATTTCACAAAAAATACCAGATATTTCGGTCACATATACAGTGACCGTCATCAGTAGTAAAACTCTAATGATGACGGTCACTGTATATATGACCGAAATATCTGGTATTTTTTGTGAAATTTATTATACACTGTCTATTCAAAAGGATTTTATCCCTATTTTGGACTTTTAGTTTATCTTAAAATATCGGGGTTTTCAGGTATGAATAGACCTAAGATAGGTCCAGTAGGACCAAAAATGTTTTCTTTTTGATGTCCTTGGTAGTTTATATGTTGTGATGATATTAATTGCGAATTCTCATTTCATTTTCGAGTCTTATGTGTTTGTCGAGTTTTGTCGTATGTGTAACACTGCTTGGCCCAAACGTGCCTCCACTTCCGCCTTCTTCCTTTCGTCCATCCAAAATGAAATACAACCCCTTCCAAAAACGTGACGAAGAGCTACTAAGGGGTGCCCACTTTCTGCCTTCTGGGTGGCGGGGGCAAATCTATATTGAGGGATGGGAACTTCTGTAGTTACTCTAGTGACTACAGTTTGGACATTGAAAAACTAATAACAGTATATAAGCTCCTAATTATCCTGTTAGATATTTCGTTTCGTATGTAATGATTAGTGGGCCTTTTATTCAGTCGTATCAATTCATAAAATGTAGGGAGGGGGCAAAATGTATATTTCAAAGTCTAGGGCTTGCAGCTTTGTTATTTCAACTTTTCAATGAAAAACCACGAAATAAATCCATTTTCCATGATTTTACTTAGTCATGCTTAGATTTCTGTTGAGTTTTACTCCGCCCACTTTTGCTGTCTCACCTACTGTTCACACAGACAGGTGCATTGCGAAAAACGCAATGCGGTGCATTTTCCGCACCGCATCGCCGCAGCGGTGAAGCCGGAGACTGTTCACATCATAAGTTGCATTTCATAGCTATCCCATTATGGTTCTATATTCTTAATTTTCGAAGATCGTTTCAGTTGGTTACTTTTTCTGCACCTGAGTCAATAGATTCAATTTTTTCAACACGTTTGCCTCGCCTGATCCCTACCATAGGATATTGCATCTTCCCCATGACTGTGGCGCAGCTACAATTCGAATTCTAGATCTATATAGCCTAGGCTGGACTATTAGAGTAAAATTACCAAATCAACATTTGCATTTGTCAAAAAAGGGTGGGAACAGAATAGTAAAACAGATATCTCCCTTTTTCCTTTTAGTCGATTGTGAGCTTTGGTCGCACTTTGGTGGATAGCTTGCTGTTAAAATAGTCCAGTATATTGTTCACCAAATCCTTTCGGGCAAATTCATCTCTCGAGATTACCTCCCAAGCCTTCTGAATAAAATAGGATCTTTTATGCTTAATATTTGATGAACTTTAAAAGCTGAAATCTGCCTTTCAACATGTTCTTTTCTTTCACATACCGCAAGCGTTTTAACCGCATGCGTCTTGCGGAAAACCGCAAGGATGAGTCGCAAGAGACGCATGCGTTCCTTCGCAAAACGCAATCCGCAGCGGTTTTCCGCAGATCAGTGCGATGTGTGAATAGCAGGTTAAACCTCTGCCGGGTTTCACTCTGTACGCTTCACCTAGCCAGACCATGTAGAAATATAAGCTTCTTTTGTACGTTTTCAAACTAATCCCTAAGGCCCCATCTGAATCGAATTAAAAATATGCAGATATGGATTGGACTATCATTGAATAGATTTTTTTATCATTAGATAATTCTGATGTTCCCGTTGAAAAAATTCTCCCCTCCTATATTTTTAAAATACACTTCGCCCCCCCCCAGGGTGTATCCAGTTTTTTTTGGGGGGGGGGGGGTACAAAACTTAAAAAAAACGCATCAGTAATTTCTGTACATGCATTTTTGTTACCTTATTACGAGTCAGACTAAAAATTTCGGGGGTTAAAACGCAGTACCCTCCCCCCCCCCTCCACCGGGAAAAGTCCTTGGTTCCCTCCCCTCCACAACAGTTTAGTGAATTAGTCCCACTGCTGAAAAGAGCTTAACAAACAGTTTCTAATAATTATCTCAATAGCGTGAAAGCTTCAAATACGACCTTTAGACGTAAGAGTGATGTATAGTGTGTTCTGGGCTTGATTGGCTGCTCTATGCCAATGGTTTTCATAATGCATGTAGTTTACAATTCCCTGAAAAGTGCTTGGTCCTGATAGTGTCAGTAACTGATCCGTAGATGCAACCATAATTTGTTTGGAATAAATGTTTGCTGCTTCCGTCAAAGGAACGGGAAATCACAAAATAACGAGAAATAATGAATTACAAATATTACATTTTTTCGATTGTGTATGGCTAATATAATTACATCTTCAAAGTGACAAAATAGTATCCTTATTTGACTCAACAGCTTGAGCCAAAATAATTGTCAAAGTAGTTAGAACAAACTCAAGGGTATATTCTAGTAATGTGAGCCAAAATCATCTTATGGACGAGGTACTTTCAAAAAAATTTATTGCAGCCGAAGATAGTTTTTTGTGGTGTGTAAATTCAAGAAAATAAAATAAAATAGGTAAATCCCAATTTAGGAAAGGACATAGTCTTGAACAAGACCGTACCCAGGATTTTTTTTCGGGGGGGGAGGGGGTACTCAAAGATTTTTTTTCGGGGCGTGGGGTACAGAAAAAAAAAAACGCAAAAAAATTGTTTATGTCCATTTTTGTTACGTTTTTACGAGTCAGACAAACATTTCAGGGGAGGGGTCAAACCCCCCTGGGTACGGCCTCGGTCCTGAAGGCTCCTTCTGCGTACGGTACCTGTATTGTCCTGTACATGTGATTAAATAAAAAAACAAGTTTTTTCAACTGAAAGTAAGGAGCGACATTAAAACTTAAAACGAACAGAAATTATTCCGTATATGAAAGGGGCTGTCCCCTCCTCAACGCCTCGCTCTTTACGCTAAAGTTTTTATTGTTTAAAAAAAATAGAGTTGTGAGAAAGTCAAACTTTAGCGTAAAGAGCAAGGCGTTGAGGAGGGGACAGCCCCTTTCATATACGGAATAATTTCTGTTCGTTTTAAGTTTTAATGTCGCTCCTTACTTTCAGTTGAAAAAAATTGTTTTTTTTATTTAATTTTTGAACGTTTTTGAATAAATGCAGGTTTGATCTTGGCTCACAGTACATGAATAATTAAAACAAAATTTTCATATTAATTTACTTTTATTTGGTTAAATGGCTTTCTCGAAACTTGTTTCATTTTATTTACGAACGTTTTTATTAGTAATAAATATACGTAACTTACGAATTAACTTACGTAACGAACTTCTATATTCATATATTTTTAATACGTATATTAGGGGGTTCGCCCCCTAGTCAATACCTTGCTCTTTAAGCGAAAGTTCGAATTTTGTTCCAATTCTTTAAAAATGACCGCTTAATCACAAAGGCCGTTAATTAGAATAAATAGCTCTTATGAAAGTACTAAAAAATCTCTGGCTTAAAGATCTCTGGATTCTTTTGATGTGTCTATTTGTATCAAAATACCGTTTTCTAGAGTTTCGGTTACTATTGAGCCGGGTCCCAATAACCAATACTATATGTTAACATTGGGTAAAGTTCATAACTTTCAGCCCTCCTCCTGGGGGCTTCGAGGGATTAAGTCATCCTAAAAGACATAGTTATAATATTTTCGACCATGCTGAACAAAATGGCTATCTCAAAATTTTGATAGGGTGATTTGGGAAAAAAATGAGCGTGGGAGGGGGCCTAGTTGTCCTCCATTTTTTTGGTCACTTAAAAAGGGCACTAGAACTCTTAATTTCCGTTCCAACGAGCCCTCCCAAGATATTCTAGGACCACTAGGTCGATACGATCACCCCTGGGGGAAAAAAACAAATAAACACGCATCCGTGATCTTTCTTCTGGCAAAAAATGGAAAATTCCACATTTTTGTAGATAGGAGCTTGAAACCTCTACAGTAGGGTTCTCTGATACGCTGAATATGATGGTGTGATTTTCATTAAGGTTCTATAACTTTTAGAGGGTCTTTCCCCCTTTTTTCGAAAATCAGCCAAATTTTCTCAGGCGCGTAACTTTTGATAGTTGAAATTAAACAAGATGAAACTTATAATATTTGAAATCAGAATTAAAATCTGATTCTTTTGATGTATCTATTGGTATCAAAATTCCGTTTTTTAGAGTTTCGGTTACCATTGAGCCCGGTCGCTCCTTGCTTACAGTTCGTTACCACGAACTGTTTGATCAGCTATAAAAGTACATTCTGATGAATATTTGCACTTTGTTTTGACAGTGTCTCCTAGAAGTACTAGAATTCCGGTTTCCTAGCTGTCAAGATCTCCAGTAGTTGGTATGTGAATACAATTTTCGTACAGGTCATCCCACCATAACATGGAGTACATTTCAGAAACTGACTATACTCGTCCTTGCCCATTTTAAGACAAAGTTGAAAGAGAAAAGAATTCCCCGACTTTTGAAGACATTTAGTTCATTTTACCATTTTCAAGCGGGGAATTAAAATTATTGTTTTGAAAACAGTCAATTTTTCAATTTTCTCAATGAAAAATACAAAAAAAGGACATTTTTCAATGAAAATAAAGAAAAGGGACATTTTTCAATGAAAATAAAGAAAAAGGACGTTCTTAATACTACTACTACTGCTACTAACAACTCACCGCAGCACCAAGCCGCCTGAGGCCAACACAGCTACGCACGCTCCTCCTCCACCCTAATCTATTCAAAGCCTCCCTTTTTACACCCGCCCACGAAGTTCCCATTTCCTTTAAATCTTTCTTTATGACGTCCTCCCACCCCAGACGGGGACGACCTGCTTTCCGTTTAGCCCTAGATGGCTGGCCGAAAAGGACAGTCTTCGGCAATCTGTCATCCTTCATCCGCACAACGTGCCCTAGCCACCTGAACCTTTCTTTCATTATAGCCCTAGAAAGCGGTATTAAACCACATTTTTCGTATAGCCTATTGTTTGAAATACGGTCAGTCAGCCTGGTACCCAGAACAATCCTTAAGCAATTTCTCTGGAAAACATCTAGCAAATCTTCATCCGCTTTTCGGAGCGTCCATGCTTCAGTGCCATATTTGACCACTGTCATCACTGTAGCTTCTAATATTCTAATCTTGGTTTGCAGACTTATCTTCCTATTCTTCCAGACTTTTTTTTAACTGTGAAAAAACACACTGAGCCTTGGCTATTCTATATTTAACATCTTCACTGCTCCCACCATCTTTACTAATAATACTACCAAGGTAAGTGAAGCTGCCCACCTGATCAATCTTTTCATTACCCAACGTCACCTTTTCATCTTCACTTATTCCTAGACTTAGTGACTTAGTCTTCCTAACATTAATTTTCAAACCAATTCTAGCACCCTGAACTCGCAAAACCTCTAAAACTTCATTCATTTTGCTCACACTTTCATCTAGGATGCTTAAATCATCAGTATAATCCAAGTCCAGGAGACTTTTTCCTCCCCATTTGATTCCGTGGTCTCCCATTGCCGTTCCTGTGCTCCTTAAAACAAAGTCCATCAAAATAATCAAACAGTTCGTGGTAACGAACTGTAAGTAAGGAGCGACCCGGCTCAATGGTAACCGAAACTGTAAAAAACGGAATTTCGATACCAATAGATACATCAAAAGAATCAAATTTTAATACTGATTTCAAATATATAAGTTTCATCAAGTTTAGTCCTACCTATCAAAAGTTACGCGCCTGAGAAAATTTGGCTGATTTCAAAAAAAGGGGGAAAGACCCCCTAAAATTTATAGAACCTTAATGAAAATCACACCATCATATTCAGCGTATCAGAGAACCCTACTGCGGAGGTTTCAAGCTCCTATCTACAAAAATGCGGAATTTTGCACTTTTTGCCAGAAGAAAGATCACGGATGCGTGTTTATTTGTTGTTTGTTTTTTTTGTTTTTTTTTTCCAGGGGTGATCGTATTGACCCAGATGTCCTAGAATATCGTGGGAGGGCTCATTCAAACGGAAATTAAAAGTTCTAGTGCCCTTTTTAAGTGACAAAAAATGGAGGGCAACTAGGCCCCCTCCCACGCTCATTTTTTTCCCAAAGTCACCCGATAAAAAGTTTGAGATAGCCATTTTGTTCAGCATGGTTGAAAATATGATAAATATGTCTTTTAGGATGACTTAATCCCCCGAAGTCCCCAGGGGGAGGGCTGAAAGCTATGAACTTTACCCAATGTTAACATATAGTATCGGTTATTGGGAAGTATACATACGTTTTCAGAGGGGATTTTTTCTGGTAGTGGGGGGGGAAGGAGTGGATCGGGGGTTGTGTGGGAGGATCTTACCATGAAGGAAGTTTTCATGGGAGAAGAGACATTGCTATGAAGGGGGCGCCGGATTTCCCAGCATTTTTTAAATAAAGATCAGAAATTATATATAAAAAACAGGTTTTTTAACTGAAAGTAAGGAGCAACATCAAACTTAAAACGACAGAAAACATTACGTATATGATTGGGTTCATCCCCTAGTCAATACCTCGCTCTTTAAGCCAAAGATTATTTAGTACTTTCATAAGAGCTATTTATTCTAATTAACGGCATTTGTGATTAAGGGGTCATTTTTTAATTTCGGAGACCACACTGCCTTTCCATGACGATAAATAAAAGTTCAAATAGGGATAAAATCCTTTTAATAGACAGTGATAGAAATTCACAAAAATACCAGATATTTCGGTCACATATACAGTGACCGTCATCAGTAGTAAAACTGACCGTCATCAGTTTTACTACTGATGACGGTCACTGTATATGTGACCGAAATATCTGGTATTTTTGTGAATTTCTATCACTGTCTATTAAAAGGATTTTATCCCTATTTGAACTTTTATCTATCGTTGGGGTCATTTTTAAAGAATTGGAACAAAATTCGAACTTTAGCTTAAAGAGCAAGGTATTGACTAGGGGGCGAATCCTCTAATATACGTATTAAAAATATAAGGATATAGAGGTTCGTTACGTTAAGTTAATTCGTAAGTTACGTATATTTATTACTAATAAAAACGTTCCTAAATAAAATTAAACAGGTTTCGAGAAAGCCATTTAACCAAATAAAAGTAAAATTAATATTCAAATTTTTTTTTTATTATTCATGTACGGTGAGCCAAAATCAAAACCTGCATTAATTCAAAAACATTCAAAAATTAAATAAAAAAAAACAAGTTTTTTTAACTGAAAGTAAGGAACGACGTTAAAACTTAAAACGAACAGAAATTATTCCGTATATGAAAGGGGCTGTCCCCTCCTCAACGCCTCGCTCTTTACGCTAAAGTTTGACTTTCTCACAACTCTATTTTTTTTTAAACAATGATAAACTTTAGCGTAAAGAGCGAGGCGTTGAGGAGGGGACAGCCCCTTTCATATACGGAATAATTTCTGTTCGTTTTAAGTTTTAACGTCGTTCCTTACTTTCAGTTAAAAAAAACTTGTTTTTTTTTTATTTAATCCATACAAAGGGAGATAGAACACAACCCTGCTTAACTCCTGATTTAATACAAAACCAGCTGCTAACCTGATTGCCTACCTTAACCGCAGCAGTATTATTCTCGTACATAGCACTAATCACTTTAATGTATTTGTCTTAATGAACACAAGGAAAACGGTTTTTGAATCTAAGGTTGGGGGCTAATTCCCCCCCCCCCCTCCCAAAAAATGACGTCACTATTTTGGTATGTAGAATCTGAAAGTACTAATGCAAAATAGAGTTGAAACTTCGAAATGAGACAAAAGGGCCCTTATGCGAAGACGTAATTGGCTAATGTAAAAACCAAAATTTTGGAGATATACTTTTTCTTTTTCTTGCTTTTCACTTTCATTTTTCAATATTTTCTCGTTTTTCACTTTTCATCATTCCTTTTTTAAGTCATGCTTTAAATTTTTTCAAGATATATTATTTAATCCCTTAATTTTGTAAGCTACTTTTCCATAATGCTTACATTCTGCTACACACCTTCGATTCTAGTATCTAACTCCGTTTTCCGATTGGTTTTTTGGCGCCCCCTTTCAGTTTTACTTTTCATTGAGTCTGGGGTTTCTCCGTAAATCCTTTAGAGACAACGGGTTCGGAAGACAATCAGTTTATCACAGGTTAAAAATACCGTTATACCCGGATGTATGGGAATTGAGACCCATCTTAGAATATTCATAGCTTCTAGTTTGAATTCTGTTCTTGTTTGAAAAATTTGCAAGATGATGTGTATTGTTGTTAATCCTAGAGATGTTATCTACCTGTCCAATGTTGCTGTTGTTGTGAGTATTAGAAATAAAACGTTGTATATAATTTCATTTCTTCTTCCTCGTTCAACAATTAGGCTTTTACATTTTTGAGCATTCTCCACAATTAAAACAGAAAAATAATATGCTAATATTTGAGTCCAGTTACATATACAGGAATTTTTTTATGGGGGGGGGGGGCAATAATAGAAAAACTCAATTCTTGATAATTTAATTTGAAGTGCCCAGAATTGCGAGAAAATTTAGGATTCAGGGGCCCGGGTTCAGAGCCTTCCCCCTCCTACATACGTCCCAATTTGAATCCTATTGGGTTTTTTCTTCAATGCAAATCCTGGAATTTGGAATGCTTTGTATAGGGACATGGTGCCAGGGACGGTCAAGGGGTTTTTTGAAGGCTAGTCGATTCATAGAAGAATATCTGGGGGATGATATTGACATGTTAAAAATGGGGTAAAACAGATTTTTTATAGCCCTTACCTCAAAAGTACATCCGGGCAGGCACGTACGAAGAAATTGTTTTGGGGGGTTAAATACAAATAATACAGAAATAGGTGAATTATACGGAAAATAAAATCGTTTATTGGAACGATTGTATTGATGATCGTTTCTGGAGGAGGGATTTCAAACGCTCAATATGACGGACCATAACATCTCAATATATTTTTTTTCTTGGTTGTCTGTATAACTTATGTTTTCCTAATAATTCTCCCATGTGGTATTTATTTCAAATATTCTGGGGTGGTTCAGCCCCGCAACATAAGGGATGGGCGCAGTAGGCACGTATGTAGGACCAGTCTCTGTGCCTCAAAGTTTTAAACGATTTTTTATATTACTTCTTATAGTTCCCGTTCAATTAGCCTATCTTGTTTTCTTTAAATTTTTCGTTTTTGACTTAGTTTCATCATTCTGAATCGAATCTGGTTCGAATATACTACTGTAAATCTTTATAAGTGCTTTTGATTGCTTTAAGGCTCCTCTCATTAGGGAGGTGGGTGCTCAGGGCTACCATATCAAATGTCAAAGTTTCAATTTCTTTTTGAGCCGCAATCATGCAAATTAGAATTGCTAAATCAAGGTGTTAACAGTCCTCTTCAAAGTCACTTTCATTTTACTGATTCTACATGTTGACAGCTGTACTAAGAACCTTTTATTATTCATGGTTGCACACCTAAATATTTTCTAGGAATCAATTTTTTTTTGTATAGCAATTTTAACACTTTAAACATCATTAACACCAACCTAGCCAGGTTAGTGTCTGCTCCACGTTTGAGCTGTGATAATATCAATGGATCAAGATCATGAGTTTGATGCTGGTTTGCAACCATGGTCATTGGCGGAGGATTTTGGGCCTGTAGGTGTTCAAAGCTTCTAATCCTCTAGAAGTTGAACTTACCAATTCCTTATACTTCTTTGGCATTTGGGCAGAACCCAGGGTTACCAGCCCTAGTGGTTTATCACTATTTCTAGTGTTTTTTGTATTGCCTAAACAAAAAATCACTAAGTCAGCACTTAAATCACTAGATTATTGAAGGAAATCACTAAAATCTAGTGATTTTTTCACCGGGTGGCAACCCTGGTAGAACTTTACTTATTTCTAATGGAGTCGATCGTTTGAACTTTTTGTTTCAAAGGGTAAGCAAGATATATAATATCAAACTATTTTTCTAATAAGCTTATATTAAAAGGCTTTACTCTAGCCACGTCAGGTATTTATACAGGATGCTGCTTCTGGTGGTGAGGCCTAAGTTCGATAAAATACGTGAATTACATGGATAATATTCAAAAAGGCCTGCATATATGGGAAGCCGTTGGACCTGTCTATTATTTCTTATATATTCCGCTCCAACTTCTCAGAGTAATTCCTATGTGCTTGCCGGTCGAATCTAGTTACATGGAAATTGCCAATGCAGTTTAAAGAATATGGGTAGTATATGTTAAATTAGCTTCTTGTATTCAGTTGTGTAATACTTCCTTGTGTCATATTTACTTTTTACTACCTATTATTAAGTCAAAATGCATCTGGTAAAGGAGTGTTTGTTGGTTTATGCTGATTTTCCCTTTTATATTCCGCTCATAATTTAAGGTACGCTGGAACTTGTTTTACGTTTGATCTAAAGTAATTAACATGACTAAATTACCGAGCTACATATATACATTATATATAGTCGGAGTAAAATGAAGATTGATTGATACTTAAGCTCAAGTGTTTTTCTCCTATTAAGAAAGGGTATTTTTAAATGGCTATTTTTGTTATATCTAATACATGTTTTAATTATTTAATTTCTTTCAGGTAAATGCTGCAGTCACAGAAAACATGGAATCCGGTGAATCAAAAGCGGTTGGTGCACCATTACATCGCCCCGTTACCCGCGGAAAATCTACTCCTCACAGTACGGTCGGTTTAGAAAGTCTTTTCGCTGCATCCCTCTATTTAGATGATCAATCCACTCTTCTCGGCAGCTTATCATCTTCAACAAATAGTGTATCATCGCTTGGTCACAAGAAATTGGACCGAAGCCAAAGTGAACCCGCCGACAAAGCTGCTGAAAAGCAAGCAGCGTTGGCGCAACAGCAGGCAATTGCTAATGCAAGCCGATACAAAACTGAGCTTTGTCGCCCTTTTGAGGAAAAATGGTACTTGCAAATATGGAGATAAATGTCAATTCGCTCATGGTTACCATGAGTTGCGTAACCTCCAACGACATCCAAAATATAAAACTGAATTGTGCCGTACTTTTCATACAATTGGTTTTTGTCCGTATGGACCGCGTTGTCATTTTGTGCATAATGCTGATGAAGTGAGACCAAAGAGTCATTCACCCGTGTCTCGCACATCTTCTTCGGCTTACCCCCTTCCAACACAAGCAAATGGTTCGACTGCTGATAGCCCTTCACCACCATCATCGCTTGGAGAATCGCCAGATCAGCCGGGAACATTCTTCCCAGAGGAATTAACGCAGGAGCTTGGAGTTGGTATGTTGGTTTTATGTCTCTTTACTGATGTATCGAGCAATCCTAAACTATTTTGCCATATTTTATGTCTTGCTACATGTACCTATAGCTTTTTTGTTTTCCCCTTTGAATACTGTCTAATTGTGGATGTTACACCCACATCCTTTTGGTGAAGTATTCTTGAGCTATGCGTAAGCTCAACTGAAACTGCAAATAGTAAACAGTAAGAGACATACAGACTAAGTCTTATCTTCCTGAAACTATTTTTTGACTTACCAATTTAAACCATAGAGATGGTGAATATATATATATATATATATATATATATATATATATATATATATATATATAATAAAACTTTTTGCTATTTAATATATAAAACTTTTTGCTATTTAGTCAATTCTAAAGGTATAGCTTGACTTCTGGGTTAACGGTGAAACCTGACCGCGAAATCTTGGAGAATCTGGCCTCTGTTCTTCTCTCTCTTAGCATTTCAACTAAGGAACTAATATCGATACCTGATTTCAGAAGAACGTAATCCCTAAGGAAATAACCATTCTGAATCAGCTACAGATGGCCTTTTCTTCACTAGACAAGTATTATGTAAATGTTTTTTTTTAATTTTTGGTCGATATGGGCCGGGTTTGTTCTTCACTTGTTGCAGCTATTCCTTGCAACCAAACAATGCCTTTACTTTGAATATTGGTTTAATGCTGATGATAAGAGGTTAATATCATTTCGTGCATGTTCCAACTCATTTATTTATTTAAAACTTAAAATGTTGATCTGAATATACTGGTTTTATAAGTGTGGCTTGTTGTTCTGCTCTTAAGGAAAATAATTCCCCCCCCCCCCCCCGCTTTCTAAAGTGTTTCTTTGGTTTTGGCTTTTTAAGCTGCACCTTAAAATGTTGTTCATTATAAAACAGTACTGTTAGGTCCTTTAGATTTTGTTTAATAAAAATGCTGAATTCATACCAGCCTCATCTTAATACAATGCATTTTTCGGAATTAAAATTACACCCTCGATCTTAGACCGAGCTTAGTATTATGATATCTTCATAGATCTATGCTTATCTGTCCAGGAAAAGAAAGCTCATATAAACTAGGTTGTTCTAGGCTATGCAAAAAACAGTAATTCATGTATTTCTGTTTCCGTATACTTATGTAAAGCTGTACGAAATGTCTGCAAAACGTAATGTCTGGCAGTATAATTCGACAGTCATAACTGGTACATCTCGGTGTGTCAGTTTTGTTCACAATCTTATTTTCCTTTAACTAATAAATAATTGCGTGTATTGTGTCAAATCTCTTAGGATTTATCTAGTTTTTCATTTTGACGGTTGTGGTGAGGCAGATCTATTGTGAATATTTCCTGGTTTGCTGTTTCCGTTTTATAACCATGTTCTAAAATTCATGTTTACATATCATGAAAAGTTAACGTTATTCAGCGTACAAGGTGCCAACTCGACTAGACTCGTACACGTGAATAATTCTTGACAGGGAAACCATAAAAAATTTAGAAGTGCCTAAAATTCGGGAAAATTTAGGATCTCAGGCTAGAGCTGGACCAGTTGCGATTTTAGGCCTCATAGTCTGAGGGGGGGGGGGAATGTACCTTAATGGGTGCGTAAAAATACCCAATGATAAAATAAAATTAATTTAATTTCAGATGTCAGAAAACTGGTGGGGGGGGGCAGCTGCCCCATGTCCAGGCCTGGAATCGCCACTGGGCTGGGCTCAGACCTCCCCCCTGGCGTACATCCCAGCACTCGACCGTCGGGATATCTTAACAAATAATTGGCTTAGTCTGTTTGTAATTGGATATCCTTGAGCTATTAAAATAGACACAATAGTTCTCAGTGATACCATCGAACAAGGCCGTATCGAGGGGGGTAGGGGGTTTGAGCCCCCTCCCCTCCGAAATTTCATCTGTCTCGTAAAAACGTAACAAACATGTATATAAACAAATTTTGGTGCATTTTTTTAAGTTTTTCGTAGCCCCCCCCCCCCCCGAACAAAAATTCTGAATATGGCCTTGTCATCCAATCAAAGATGTTTCAGATGAAAGTTATTGGCTTGCCATTCCATGTTGTTTCCATGAAGTTATGTATTTAGTTACATGAAGTTACAGTATCTAGATTTAAAATGTGAGCTTTAGATTCCTCTATGTGTTATATGTAAAACCCCTTGTGACGTCTGCCACCTATTTTTGCGACCAGGAAATTTGTTCTTTTATTTGGTTATAGCATATGAGCCTGTCATATTACTCAATATTTTTCATGTTTTCCATTTCGTATATACAAACCATAGATGGACTGGCTACTTGAAATACTCCTCTCGCTTAGCCTTTAAGCTGGACCACTGTTGAAGGTCGGCTTTTTTAAACAGCTCGTTGGCATTTTTAGCGAGGTCAGTGTGATTATCAGCTAAGTTGGCAGACGAAGGACAACCCTTGTAATGCCATTGCGGAATAATTCATGCCATGACGCTTTGGATCTCGAAAACGATGTTGTGGGTTTGCGCGAGGTTTTCGGTTTGCTGCATTTGGAGTGAATAAACGCAGAAAGGCCTTCATTAACAAGTAAGACTAAAGCTCGATGTGCTTAAACTCAATAAAATATCTGAAGTACTTGCGCTAGCCTCAGAAGACAAAAAACCAACTGCTCCTAACGATTATGAGACAAGAAAAACATCGAAGAAGGAACAAATAATAAAATTCCGAGGCTATCGTTTAGCTCAGGAACGGGATACCATAAGAGGAAATAGAGATTTTGAATCGTTTTCGAGTGAGTTAGAATTCTTGCTCATATTTCGTTATTGTCAAGTCTAAATGGTGTATCTGATATTTTCATACTTCTGAGATAATTGCCAAATGCAATTTGCTTTTGCTGTCCTTAAGGGGAGAAGCAAGGGGTGATATAGATGGGGAGAATCAAAGTGATTGAAGATACACTTTACTGCCAACACTCCCTCTGAGAACAATTGGTACTTATCTGTTTGCCAGTACACACTCGAAAATTTGGATCTACAGGTACGGGGTTGAAATAACTGAGAATATATGTATAATATATAATATATAGATATATATATATTATATATATATATATATATATATATTATATATATATATATATATATAATATATATATATATATATATATATTATATATATATATATATATATATATATATATATATATATAATATATATATATATAGATATATATATATATGTATATATATATATATATATATATATATGTATATATATATATATATGTATATATATATATATATATGTATATATATATATATATATATATATGTATATATATATATATTATATATATATATGTATATATATATATATATATATATATATATATATATATATATATATATATATATATATATATATATATATATATATATATATATATATATATATATAATTATATATAATAATATATATATATATATACAATATATATATATATATATATATATACATATATATATAGATATATATACATATATATATATATATATATATATATATATACATATATATATATATATATATATATATATATATATGTATATATATATATATATATATATATATGTATATATATATATATATATATATGTATATATATATATATATATGTATATATATATATATATATATATATATGTATATATATATATATATATATATATATATATATATATATATATATATATATATATATATATATTATATATATATATATATATATATATATATATATATATATGTAGTTTGGGCTGTATATTTGCATACTAGGGGGGTTGAGGGTTAAGTATAGCGAGACTGCATGCAAAATGTAACCTAACCTAACCAAAATTCCGACTAAATATTTATTAAAATATAGCTACAGTGTAGTTTTCCACTGTCCCGAACCTAATTGTCTCCGTATGAAAGCAGCAAAAAACCGGTTATTTTCTGATTTTATAGATCCAAATTCTCGTGTTACTGAATAGCAGATAAGTACCGAACAGTTTAACAGATGATTTTCAGCAATTATCTCAGACGTATAAAAACTATATACAACCTTTTTGCGCAACAGTGGCGATTTGTCGCGCAATGTTTATTATTAAAGTATTGTACTTAGTGTGGGAAAGGGAAGTACCATTTGTGCAAATGCATAACCGTGGAGACAGATTTATATATATTGACTGGGGGATCCCCCAGCCTCTTATAGATGGATAATAATGTTGAAAACTAGTCATGCAAGGAATAGCACGCTGTCCAACAGAAATACATTTAACTTTTTGCCTCAACGCAAAGTGTTACCATATGCGCATATTCTGTCTTTAAAAAAAGAAGAATAACAATAAAGTCAGGACAGCAAGAGTAAGTACTGTCATCTCATTTGAGTCCTTCAGGATTCAACTTAATCAAGTTGACTTCCCATATTTTCTGACGCTTTACCTTCAATATACTTGATCGATTTTACACTTAGTACAGTCAAAACAATGCCCTAGAAAATAGTCTTGAGGTGGCGCAGTAGGTTTGACCTTAGCGGGACCTAGTTTGACCTTATACGGGACCTAGAGGTCGAACTGTGATGTTCGAACACTACAGGACCGACAAAAGGACCTTAGTAGTCAAGAAGCGTTGTTCATCCAATTACTTACTTACCCTAGAAAATAATGGCGAAAAATTTTGGCAGCGTTGAGCAAATAATCTGTGTAGCCAATTTTATTAAGTCCATTCCAGTTACAACTAGAACTTCTCTCTTGCGCGCACACATAAGTAATTCACTCAAAACACAATGTTAAACGATTATGACGATTTTTTCCATTAAGGTTGGCGCATGAAAACCAAACCAGAGATGAACCTTCCGTTTTGTTTAATGAAACAATCTTATTGATGTCTGTAATGTTCACTTTGCATTATCGGAATCGTTCACAATTGCAATTTAAATTCGGATATTTCGAATAGCGTCTAGAATTTGGAAAAAAATACGGAGAATTTTAAGTATAATTTTGTTTTCAGTGATGTCAGGCATTGAAGCAAACTTGGAGGGGGTTTCAGGGCCAGAATACCCCAAAAAACGCTCGATCGACTTCTCAGCCCTAAACAAAAGCACAAGAGTTCCAAAGTATCCGTAAAAATCCACTTCCAATGCAATAGAATAGGGTTAGAATCAATACGAGGAGTCCCAGCTTCCCCAAAGGAAAAAACTTAATTCTCTTGCTGCAGAACAATGCTATACCCAACAGGGAGTTTCTAGCTTTGACCCTCAACCCCTTCTGCCCATTACACATAGTTACGCGACCCTTGGAGTGGTTTAAAAAATACTATTGTTGAAACGTTGTTTGGGCCTTTTTGAGGGGGAGGGGGAGGGCTTACATTTTTCCTAAGTATGATATTTTAAAACCTCAAGTTCATAACAAAACTTTGTAACATTGAAAAAGTTGCATTCATTGCTGCTCCTCAATTTGTACATAACCTGTTACTCTGAATTGATTCCAAGATTGGTTTTTGTTAGGAACGTCATGTATAAAATTACAGCTGTAAATAAATATACAAGTACTTGTATGTATATTCACAAGCATAAGTACTTGAGTACATTTACGCATGTAGGATATTGCATATGATTCAAGTTATTGTAGTGATTTACCCTTGAGTATTTTTTTTTTCAAGCATCACCATCTTTAAAGTTGATAGTATATTGTCTTAACCGTTCGAATTTCATGGCTAGTAAAATTTTGAAGATGTCGTTGCCTGTGTTAATCAATTCTGAGAAGTTGTTTTCCAGACCTATCACATTTGGCAAAGAAAAGATTTACCAGGTCGTGACAAGAATTTCAATCTTTTATTGCTTATATTACACTGAGGTTCATATCTTTGTTTTAAATAGATATCAAAACATGTATAGGGGACTCTGGATAACGTAATTGGTGTCATAAAAATAGTTTTCGTCAACAGCTTTAGTTGCTAAGTGGAAAAGTTGCTAAGTTCATGCGGAGCAGTCTCATATTTACCCCTGTGAATTCAGTGGGTGGGCTCTTTGAGGCTTCACTCTTATGATCAGGGTTGCCACCACTGGTGGTTTATCAACAGATCTGGTGATTTTCTTGAATCTGGTGATTTTCTGTTTTAATCTGGTGATTTTCATTTAATTTGTTGATTTTTTTTTTACAAAATTGGTTGACATTCCATGCATGATTCGTTTCGCTGTCTTACTGAGGTCAAATAATCAGTGACTTTCATATTTTATGTCTTGTTTTTATTCGTTATTTCTAAAGAGTGGCGTTATTTTGGGCTTCTGTGTATCCTTTTAGCTTGGCAATCGGCTTCTCCATAGTTACAAATTTTAATTTATAAATATATACATGTGTGTCCCATGTGTAATAAAAATGGATTGAGGTTCAGAAACGAAAAAAAAATTATCCGGTAAAGAAAGCATAGTCCCACATGAACATAGATTCAGCAGCCTAGGCTAGGTCTTTTTCAAGGGACTTAACAGTCTCAAGAAACCAGGGGGCTCAGTCTCAAGGGACTATCGTCTAAGGAATCAGGGAAATAAGATTTATCATCGCTTGTCTGATATTTCAGCTTAGACTTGACCCACGACAATTTTCCGGAAGTAAAATAAATATATAAGAAATTGACACCATTTGAGTCGTCTTTTTCAGAGCTAAAGTTTACCACTGAGGATACCAACTATGGCAGGGTGATTAAAAAACGCTCATAAGCAAATGCAATTCGATTTGAGGACAAAAGAGGATTATTGGGGTTATTCTTTTCAATGGAAACCTAGAAAAAAGAGGAAGAAAAGATTTTGCAAAGTAAGGACAAAGAAAAGAATAATAGTAGTTAAATAAACAAAAAGGCTAAAAGGCTAAAATAAACAAAAGGCTAAATAAATAAAAAGGCTCTTCATGTCCAGTAACAGGACTTTAGGTAACAATTTCAGTCTTTGCCTGGAATTCTGGTTTTAGGTAAAAATTCTCTTCCTTCTTGAGCAGTTGACGGCCTTTGAAAAACATAATGTCTTAGCTCAGGGTGCCCAACACGTCTTTTTGGTGTAAAGCTTATCATTATTGACCACCGATTTCTGGTAATCTTTTTGGTGATTTTTGTGAAATACTAGTGATTTCTGGTGATTGTCTTAGTGAAAATCTGGTGATTTTCTTGGTGAAAAACTGGTGATTTTTATTTGGTTGTGGTGGCAACCCTGCTTATGATGGACCTCAAACAAGTGAGGACAATATAAGTGTCTCATACATGCTGAAAAAAAACAATAGTAATGTTAAGATATTTAGTGGTTTAGATAGTATTATCTACCATATCACCCCTCCCACCGTGTGATAAAGGGGTTACTGATAAAAATGATAATTTTTTTTTTAACTGGGTTTGAGTCTCAGATACTTGTAGACAGTTATTTTACCCATGAGTTATTTTTTCTATGGCTATACCTTTTGGATTTCCTTTTCAAGGGTTTTTAGGAATGAAGTCCCTCGAGAGACCAGTATTACGGTTTTTTTTTGTATGCTTTCCGTACCACAATTGTCGATTCTTCCCAGAATTAATTTAAAAAACAAAGTTTTTCCGAGGGAAGTAAAGAGCGAAGTTGAAACTTAAAACGAACAAAAATTGTTACTTCACAGCCTATCTAACCTGTATTAATAAAACTAGTGCAAAAAAAATCAACTGGTGATATTTCCCTATGTTTGTAGGGTTACAGAAAACTAGCGCTTTACTGAAAACACAAAAGCCAAGTATAAAAAGAAGAATATTGATTTAGGAGTCAAAAGTAAATGCGTAGCCTCACACAACAAACTAATCTATAACGTTTTTCGTAGTCTTACAGGAGCTGTGATATCAGTAAACTTTCAGCATACAATTAAAATTATTTTAAAAAGTTAGGCATAAAAAATAATAAGTTTACAGTCATTAAACAGCATAAAAAATTGATGTATTTATCGGGTAACATCTGGGTCTCACTTAGTCTTACTCGAAATGAAGAACATATCTACCATAATATGGACTCTGGAGATCCAGTTATTTCTCGCTATAAAACGGTGAATTTCAAGTTGTGATACAAATTTTAAAGTGAGTCTGTAGTCTTAATGCTAATAAGAATCCTTCACTTCGAACTTATCTAAAAAATAATCATGAAATGTCTTTCAGATCGAAAATGACAGTCAATCATTGAAATTGAGCTCATTGTGCAGAATGTGATGCCAAATTTAAACGAAAAAATAAATAAATAAAGCAACAATCTAAAATGCTTTACTTTTATACTGTTAAAAGTGCCCTTAGATGTTTTTTTTACCGTACCAAAACTCTTGTATTGTTTTGTGTTTTCAGTAAAGCGCTAGTTTTCTGTAATCCTACAAACATAGGGAAATATCACCAGTTGGTTTGTTTGCACTAGTTTTATTGATATGTTAGATGGGCTGTGAAGTAATAATTTTTGTTCGTTTTAAGTTTCAACTTCGCTCTTTACTTCCCTCGGAAGAACTTTGTTTTTTTAAG
Source organism: Artemia sinica (assembly GCA_027921565.1). Classification (NCBI taxonomy): domain Eukaryota; kingdom Metazoa; phylum Arthropoda; class Branchiopoda; order Anostraca; family Artemiidae; genus Artemia; species Artemia sinica. Next base: position 20,635,220 of record CM051262.1, read on the forward strand.
ATTAATCTCTGCTTGTTTTTGATTAAAATTTAGTTTAGAAACAAAACTGCTATGATCTTTTTTTTTTACGGAATAACTTCTGGTCGTTTTAAGTTTTAATGTTGCTCCTTAGTTCCAGTTCAAAAATTATTTTTTTTTTTTTTATTTTTTGTATGGTTTCTAATCACCTCCAATCTAGGGAAAAATAGTGTCGATTTTTTTAATGTTTTTTTTTTTTTTTTTAAGAAGAAATGGACCTTTAATTCTTTTTTTTAAAAATTAAATTTAGTAGCACTTAAGAAAGTAGCTGCAGGCGACTAGCTTCGACAGAAAAAGTTAACTAAGCGGACAGGTTTGCATATCGACATGCTTGTGGGAAATTTTGCTAGCTCAACAGAAATGAGCCTTTAGACTTAGGGAATTATTTGACCTGTCCCTAAATAGAAAAGCCATTCATTGCTTACAAATAAATCGAAATTTCTAAAAAGATCATTTTTTATGTCGTTACGATAAATGGTATTATAAACTAAGTTTGTTTTCGTTTCAAAAATTTTGGAAAGAATTACCTGAATTCTACAGAACTGTTTTCATTTGTTTTTCTTCCTCTTTGGATGCACAATATTGCGTATGGAGAGAATATTACAGCGGAATTTTCAAGTAAATAGTTTGAATAAGTAAGTATAACAAAAAATAATCCTTGTAATATACAACTTTGAGCAGTTCCAGAACCACATGTCTACACTTCTCCAACCACTAAGTGGCGTGGGGTTGGGGTCAGGAGCGTAATTTCCTATGGGAAAGAGGGAGCAACTGCCTCTCCCAGACCAAACCCCCAGGGGAAATTTAGTTTCTCCAAAAATGTCAAAACCAAGATAAGCCTGCATAATTCAGTGGCGGATCCAGGGGGCAAGGGGGCGCGCCCCCTAACAGTCTAAAGTAGTATAATTTACTTAATTAACGCAAATTTGCGTGAATTAGACTTGCTCCTAACGCAAGTTTATCAGATGAACTTATTTCCCCCCCCCCTCTAACAAAATCTTGCACCCCCCCCCCCCCTGACATAATTCAAGCATCCACTGAAACAGATCAGTTTTCTTTAGTACATCTTTACCTTTTTTTACTATATGGCTCCTTTTTAAGTTTTCTCTGTCATTTTCACTTGATTTGGGAAAATTGGCTCCAGATTTTACACACCCCCCCACCCCCTCTACACAGGATTTTGACAAAATTGCGCCGTAAGTTGGGATTTAGATTTAGTGATCTACTAATAATGTTGTTGCAAACCATGAACTAGATGACCTCTATTTCCTTTTGAATCAAAATGCATGACAAAATACCTTCCGGGACGTGCTTTAAAAAATAAATGCATCACATTTATAAAAACAGTGAAATTATCTGAAAATTATCATATAGAAGGGGAAAAAACCGGGATTGAAAAAAAAATAGGAATTGAACCCAAGACACTCTAATTTGGAGTCCAACGCTGTACTAACAGAACCACACCTCTAATAATCTGGTGAGGAAATCTGCAAAAATGTGGAATTTTGTATTTTTTGCCAGAAGTTGCGAGCGGGCTCACATGACCGGAATTAAATGTTATTGTGTCCCTAGTGACCAAAAAATTGGAGGACAACTAGTATGACTTTAAAAAAAAAACTATTTTCATGTACAAGCTATGCTCACCATTCTACCATGAGAAACTCTTGACCATTCTGCAGTAGCCACAGCAAAAAGCGCAACTTCATTTCTCGAGGGTGTACCGAATAATGAACAAGTGCCACTTCATTATTGTATGTTGATTTGTTTTTTTCCGCTGCTATGTAAAGTAAAGAAAGAATAGTAAAGCTTATAATAACTGAATATTACAAGGAGACTAAAAGTTTGTAAAAAAAAAACATTACTTTCCTAGAAACGAGCATCATCCATTTATAATTAACAGAAAAAGTTCTCCGGATAAGGTTCGAACTTGATGCCTTGGGATTTCAAGGCCTTCGCTCTACTAACTAACTGAGCCACCAACGCTTGTGTATATGAAATAATATGTACTTCGAGACAATATCGAAAAAGAGTCACATAAAGGACCGATACAGTTCATTATAAATGGGGCCTATGCTAGTTACGTTGGATATAGCTAAAAACCTAGAAAAAAACGAACCATGGCACATAGTAACTAAAAGTTAAGATAATTACATAAAAAATCCGATGTAAAAATCATTTCGATAAATTTGTTTGTAGATTTTATGTATATTTTTGTCATATCTGTACTATCTACGTAAGAAATGACACCAAAAGAGATGTTTTTTGTCAGGGTGTATTTTGTTATGTGGTAGGGGGCAACTGCCCCCTACGGACCCCAGTATGCCCCCCAGACCCCAGTTTGCCAGCGTTGCCTATAGTAAGGCCATACGGCTCCAATGTTTTATTTATTATTTATTTATTCTTTTTTTCCCAGAGGCACTTCGTATGGAAGGGGTCGTCGTAGAAGAACTTCAAAGGGGCTCATTCGATTGGAAATCGAGAGTTTTAGTGCCCTTTTTAATAGTCGAAAGTGATTGGAGGGCAACTAGCCCCCCCCCCATGTCCATAATTCTTTCAAACATATCCAATCAAAATTTTGAGATAGCCAGTTTTGTTCAGCATAGTTGATTTCCAGATAGAAAATATGTTTTTGAGGAAGACACTCCCCACAACCCTCAGGGCAACGGTTTTAAGTTATGGCCTGGGGGCATATAAGGTTTTTTATAGAAGGTGTTTGTCGTAGAAACTTCAAACAGGCTCATTCGATTGGAAATTCAAAGAGATAATGCCCTTTTTAATAGTCAAAAGTGATTGGAGGGCAACTAGCCCCCCCCCCCCACGCCCATCATCCCCCCAAACACATCCAATCAAAATTTTGAGATAGCCATTTTGTTCAGCGTAGTTCATTTCCATATTGAAAATATGTTTTTGAGGAGGACACTCCACCACAACCCCTAGGGCAAGGGTTTTAAGTTATGCCCTGGGGGAATGTAAGGTTTTCATACAAGGCGTTGTCGTAGAAACTTCAAAAAAAGCCTCATTCGATTGGAAATTCAAAGGGCTAGTGCCCTTTAGTCGAAAATGTCGAAATAGTCAAAAATGATTGGAGGGTGACTAGCCCCCCCCCCCCACGCCCATCATTCCCCAAACACATCCAATCAAAATTTTTGAGATAGCCATTTTGTTCAGCGTAGTTTTAAGTTCTGGAAATTAGGTCTTTGAGGATGACAACTCCCCCACAGTCCTCAGGGCAAGAGTTGTAAGTTATGCCCTGGGGGCATATAAGGTTGTGTATAGACAACGTTGTCGTAGAAGCTTCAGAAACGGCTCATCCGATTGGAAATTTAAATGGTTAGTTCCCTTTTTGATTGTCGAAAGTGATTTTAAGGCAACTGACCACCTTCCACGCCCACAATTTCCCCAAACACATCCAATCAAAATTTTGATATAGCCATTTTGTTCAACGTAGTTGAAAGTTCTGGAAATTTTATGTTTCAGCACGATACCCCCCCCCCCCCCCCCAAAGTATTCAGGGGCAAGGGTTATAAGTGATGCCCTGGGGCATATATTGTTCTTATGGAAGGAATGCTCGTATAAACTTCAGAGAGGGCTCATTTGATTGGAAATTGAAAGTTCTAGTTCACTTTTCAAGCGTCAAAAGATATTGGAGGGTAACCAGTTCCCCCCCCCCCAAACCCTTTTTTCCCAAATGCATCCAATCAAAATTTTAAGATAGATATTTTGTTAAAATAGTTAAAAGATCATATAACAAAAAATCCGGTGTCGACACAACCTACCATGGCCTGGGGGCAGGGCCCTGGGGGCATATATGGGTCTTATGGAAGGGATGCTGGTATTAACTTCAAAGAGGGATCATTTGATTGGAAATTGAAAGTTCCTAGTTCACGTTTTAAGAGTCAAGAGATTGGAGGGCATCTAGCCCCCCCCCCTCCCCGCCCTTTTTTCCTCAAACCCATCCGATAAGAACTTTGAGATAGCTTTTTTTTAATAGTTCAAAGACCATATAACGAAAACTCAGGGGTCAACACAGCCACCAGGGCCCGAGGGCAAGGTGTTGTAAGATATGCCCTGGGGGAATATATGGTTCTTATTGAAGGGATGCTCGTAAAAAATTCAGAGATGGCTCATTAGATTGGAAATTGAAAGTTCTAGTTCAGTTTTTTAGAGTCAAAAGAAATTGGAGGGCAACTAGCCCCCCCCCCCGCTCCACGCCCCCTTTTTCCCCAAATGCATCCAATAAAAAATTTTGAGACAGCCATTAAGTTAAAAATTGCTCAAAAATCAGATAATAAAAACTCAGGTATCGTCACAACCTCCCAGGGCCCGGGGGCAGACGTTGTAAGTTATGCCCTGGGGCATATATTGTTCGTATGAAAGGGATGCTCGTATAAACTTCAGAGAGGGCTCATTTGATTGCATATTGCAAGTTCGAGCTCACTTTTTAATAGTCAAAAGAGATCCGAGGTCAGCTAACCCCCCCCCCACGCCTTCTTTTTTCAAACCCCATGTGATGAAAATTTTGAGAGACATTTTGTTAAAAATAGTTCACAGGTCGGATAAGAAAAAAACCGGTGTCAATAGAACCCCCAGGGCACAGGGGAAGGCGTTCTAAGTTATGCCCTAAGGGCAGTATGGTTCTTATGAAAGGGATGTTCGTTATAAACTTCATAGAGGGGTCATTTGATTGGAAATTGAAAATTCTAGTTCACTTTTCAAGAGTCAAGAGAGTTAAACTAGCCCCTCCCCACGCTCTTTTTTCCTCAAACCCGTCCGCTACAAATTTTGAGATAGCCAGTGTTTTGGAAATTGTTTAAAAATTAGATAAACAAAAACGCCCCCCAGAGCCCTGGGGGATAGGTGTTGTAAGTGTTGTCCTGGGGGCGTATATGGTTCTAATGAAAGGGATGCTCGTATAAACCTCAGAGGGGGCTCATTTGATTGGAAATTGAAAGTTCTAGTTCAATTTTTAAGAATCAAAAGATATCTGAGGGCAACTAGCCCCCCCCCTACACACCTTTTTTTTCCCAAGGCCCATCCGATAAAATTTTTATAATAGCCATTTCATTAAAAATAGTTCAAAGGTCAGATAACAAAAATTCCTGTGTCGACGGAACCCGCCAGGGCCCGGAGGCAGGCGTGATGAGTAATGCTCTAGGGGCATATATAGTTCTTATGGAAGGGATTCTCGTATAAACTTCAGAGAGGGCTCATTTGAATGGAAATTGAACGTTATTGTTCACTTTTTAAGAGTCAAAAGAGATTGGAGGGCAGGTAGCCCCCCCCCCCCTCCTCTACGCCCTAAATGCATCAGATAAAAATTTTGAAATAGACATTTTGTTAAAAATAGTTCAAAGTTATGATAACAAAAAACTCCAGTGTCGACACAGCCCCCAGGGCCCGGGGATAGGCGTTGTAAGTTATGCCCTGGGCGCATATATGGTTGTTATGGAAGGGATGCTCGTATAAACTTCCTTTGACTTTTACAATCCTTAGAATTTTACAGTGAGAGAAGGAAGGTCATACCCAAAACTCTTGTTTATGGTGATTTTTGTTCGTTTCAAGCTTGATTTTCATATTCAATCTAAGCATTACTCGCTTTTAAGATCTATTTATTCATTTATATTATTACTTGTTGTATGTTTTTGCTATGATTGTTTATTTAATTTCTGTTTGAATTTCTGTTTTGATTTTCAATTATTCTTTAATAGTAATTTCTGGTCGTTTTGAGTTTGAATTTTAAAAGGTATTTGTATCTGCTGAGCTTAAGTTTAAAAAATGGCCTTTACTTTTCTTTGAAAAACTTATTTTTCGGAATTTTTTTTTTTTTATTAATTCAGAGAAATGGGCCAGTCTCCTTTAGTAATTCTTTGCATTTATGGTATCATAAGGTTTTTTTTTATTTCTCACTGACATTTTCACTTGATCTGGGAAAGTTTGGTCCACCTTTGCCTCCCCCCCCAAGGGTTTTGACGAAATTACGCCCCTATTTTTTGTGCTATATCACGCTTACGGATGGTAGAATTGATAAAAATCACGTAGATACTAGCAATAGCTTTCAAATGAGCCATTAAACGTCGCTCTAAAAAGTTCTGGTAGCCCAGTAGCCCCAGCTTTTCCATTTGAGACAAAGCACACAAAATGCCGTTTTTTAGTGTCATTTGGAACTTGCTGATGGTGGAATTTATACGAAAAAGGACGTATATATGAGCATTAAAAATTGAGTATATAGCTGCATCTTTTATGAGCTACTAAAAATTTGTCTAAGATACAGGCGATACCAAAACGCCAAATAACAATACGCCCATACTGATACGCGTGGTATCGATACGTCCGATACCAATACAGCGTACAGCCCTTTTCCCAGGGACTATGGAGGGTCATATCATCACTAAAACCACAGATATTGGACTTTTGAACTATGATGAACAAAATGGCTATTTCAAAATATTGATTGGGTGACTTTTGGGGGAGGGGGTCTGTGGGGAGGGGGGGCTAGTTGCCCCCCAATCTTCTTGGTCACTTAAATAGGACACTTACAAATTTAATTCCCTTACGAATGAGCTATTACACATCTCTATGATGCTAGGGGCCACCCCCTAGCCCTGCTAGAAAAAAAGAAGAATAAAAAACGAGAGACAGATCAGTGCTACCGATGGAAAAAGGGATTTTCTTTGTTGTTCAAGGAGGGGGACTGTTATTTCCCTGTAAAAGGTTTTCGACCATTCTGGTTTCAATGGTACACTTTTCCTTTTGATCTGAAGTCATTTTGGAGGGGTTTCAGGGCTATTTCGAAATCGCCATAAATTTGTTTTTGCAATAAACTTTTACTTTTAAGACGAACCGAAATACTAGTCACTTTTCCTGAATCAGTGTCAGATGGCAATTTTTTTTCACTATGTAGCTTTTTTCTAAACACGATTTTTAACTTCTGATTACTATGGACTGTGGTTCGCTCTTTACTAGGTTGCAGTTACCGCTGCAACCATGATACCGTGCTATAAAACGTACCCTGTGGGACAGGGCAAGCAGATGGGGAGCTTTGACCCCATGTTCAACTTCTTAACTTAACAAGTTTTATAGATTTTTTGACTAGAGATCAACTTGGATTAGAGATTTTGGATAGAGGCGAAAAACAACTAAAGAGATGGAACTATACTTAAAGTAATTCAGTTGGTTAGCCGATTATTAAAGAAAGTGAAAAAATGATTGTTGGCTTTGCCTATTAATGACCAGGTTGAAAAAAGAATATCCTGAATTTTTTCAGCTATGAGTTTGATGATTATGGGGAAAATATTTAAGTGCATTTGAGGACGGAGCTTCTTACCTTAAGGGATTTCTCTTGTGATTAACAAAGTTGTGTTTGACACTAAAATATGAAAGGTTTAAGAGGCAAAACCTAAAAGAACTTCAAAAAACGCATAACAAATTAGTTTATATTTATTTTTGTTACCTTTTTATGAGTCGGACAAATATTTTGGGGGAGGGTCAAACCCCCTTGGATACGACCTTGGATAGAGGTTTGAACCCCCCCCCCCCTCATTTTAGTCCGACTTAAAAAACTGACAAAAATGCTTATAAATAATTTTTTTTATACGTTTTGTTTGTAGCCCCCTCCCCCTGAACAAAATCCTGGATATGTCCTTGAGCCCACCACGGACTGTCTACTCTTTTTCAAGTCCTTTTATTGGTTATTTAATACAGAGCGTCCACGGATGATAAAATACCATCTTCATAGTCGATACCCTTCAAAATGACACAAATTATTTTATTTATAAAAGATTGGTTAAAATCTATGAACTGCAGGCACGTTCGCTGGGGATTTGGGCCCCTGCCCTCAAAGGAAACTCGAAATTTTTATATGCTTTTATCGTATCTCAATTTCACTTAAATTCACCTATTGTTTTTTTTTTTTTTTTTTTTATTTGTCCCCACCCCTAAATAGTCTTGCCTGCCTTATAGATTGTACCGGTTTTAGCATCAGCTGGAACTAGAAGCAGTTCTAGTTGTATCCATCATATCAGTGATATCAATGGGGAAGGGACAGAGGGGGTATTTGCCCCTTAAATTTTTTTCCCCTAGATTGAAAAAATACCATTTTGAGGCTTCTCATTGAAAAATGCAGTTTGGTTATTTTTATTAAAATTCAAAAAGAAAAAAACTGCCCTCCTAGACTATGAAAATACAGCCCCCTTACATTTTTGTGATTAGTTTCACTGCATCATATCCTTATCAAATGAACGCTAGGATTATTTTTGAAAGTTTTAGCTGGCAATGTAAGCCTCTGAGAAGAGGGTCAAAATGGAAAGGCTTTTACACGTTTCACTATAACTGTGTGAATGGAAAGGCTGTCACAGTATTCACCTGTTCCTCTCAATGAAATCATGTGTTATTTTGGGAAACTGGCGTCAGGTTTTTTTTTGTATTTTTATATAAGCTTGTATTTACAACTCACTTTAGAACTGCAACTGCTGGGTGCATTTTTTAAATATAATTTTTCACATCACGTAAAAGTTGCGTATGTTTTTAAGCTTGTTCTTCACCAAGTTTCATTAATTGTTTTTCCTTTTTGTATCAAATATATAGATTATCATAATGAACGACTCGTAAAATAAATGGATATTAAAATTAAACTCTTGTTTTCACCCGTCACTTTGTTGTATGACCGTCACGTGGCACCTGTCACATGCTAGAAGAGGGTCAGTGATGGCGAACTTATTTTAGAATAAGTCTTCTTGCCAAGGTTAGTTTCTCTACCAACCGAACACTGAATACACACAATTTGAGTGCGAGTTAATAAAAGTGAACATCTACACGAAAGTTTTTTCAGCACCCCTTTTGACTGTAGGAAATTTGAGTATTATCAGACAGATGCGGGTCTGAACCCCTCTTATATCATCTCAAGGCCTGCTCACAGGGGATGCCATCAATACCAGTCCATTTCCCGGGATTTTCATCCTGATGTGTCTATAGTTGCCAATATTATTCATCTAATTTGTGAGAGGGCGCTAACTTCTCACCCTGGTGTACATCTCGGAATGCCACGTGTGCCAAATATTACACCACGCTTGGCATGTACCATCTTGTTCACATGATTTTTAAGAGAGATCGACCCCTCGGTAATTTGCTATTCGGGTATTTTTCAGGTTTACCCCCTTTTTCCGCCCCTCGAAATATTTCCCTGCCAAAATTGCTAATCCTATCACTCTATTGTTTGTGTTCCCTGTAAAATTTTATCCTGTGGATTTGTGTTCACAGGGGAGATGTTCTCTACCATCATTATAGACGGCATTTCTTTTTGTAATTATTGACACCTTGACTTTATTTTTTATTTCACCTTCCCTGTAACTGAAAGGCGTGTCTGCCAGTTTCCACGTATGCTTCAGTTTTGTGACAGATTGCGACAGTCACTCTTTTAAAATACAAAAAAAAACTTAAAAACACAATTTGAGCCATTCAGGAGCCAAACTAATGAATTTCATTTTCGACTTACCGATAAAGTATATAACTGATTGTTGACAGCAAGTTCAACGTGTAATACCTAAAAAGAATGGTTTATACAAAATTACAAAACCCTTTGAATTATGGCCTTTGAATTCTAAATAATTTGTTGGGTTTATTTGAAATTTGGCTGATCTAAATCGTTGCTCAAATGCATAGGCACAATAGTAAATCTCACCATTTTCTCCGTCAAAGTTTTGACTAACCTAAATTAGCAACACATGTTCTTTGTTGTTTTTTCCAGTTATTTTCTAAATATAATCCCTTTTGACAACTCTCATATAAGGCATTCCTTTACTCAAGTCGAACCATTACAATATGCTTTACTATTTTTAACTCTAGAACATTGCTTTTAATTATATGTGAGCTCGAAGCCTTTTTATTCCGACTTGAGTCATTTTTCTGTACAACTTGAATGTACTTATTAAGTTACAAACTCTTTGTTTTGTTTTGAAGGTTGTATTTATGTTGATGAAACCGAAGACGAAAGTTATTGGCAGCACTGTTGGCAAGGATGTAGAGTACCATGCTGAGCCTGCGGCAAGGTTGTCGGGTGTTTTATGCCATCAAATTTTGAATTGTCATTATGGTTCCTCAGCCTGGCAAAATTGTATGATCATTGCTTTAGGCGGAGCTCTCAAAACACTTTTTTCATAGATAATGAAAGTGTTGTTAATTGACAAAACTTGGATTAGTGAGATAGAGAGTATTTGGTTTTTCCAGAGATAGAAACTTGTGTGCTGTGAATCTAGCTTACGCCCGAAATATAAATTGTTACTGTTACTATGTGAAAATAATAAATATTACTATTATAATTACTTGTTGCAGAAAGAGATTATGTCGGAAAATCAAATTTGGAGGAGTAATAAAAACTAATTTTCTTTGAATAACTCATTCAAAATCTACTACTGTTTCTACAACTGACAACTTGTCACTGAACCAAGGGGGTCGGCTGTCCCTGGGTACAGTCTCTTGAGACGCCCTAAGATGAGGTGTTTTTTCGTCAATACTATGATCTTCTGTTTACTTGTATTGTGGTAGTAACGGCGGGGATGGGGTGCAAAAACCGATACTGTCCCTGGTTGCTAGAAACACTACCTTCACCTCTGCACGGTTGCTGCTCCTTCACCCCACTCTTATCAGAGCTTCACACTACTCCTTTCATTCAAATTTCTACTTCCTTTATATCCTTTTTATAATCTCTTCCTATCCCATTCGAGACCGTTCTGCTTGTCGCTTGAATCAAGGAATTGCCAAAATAGTGCGGTCTTTGGAAATTTATCGCTCCCTCCCCCCTTAAAGTGACTTAAGTATCCCAACCTCTATAGATTTTGAAAATGGGGTACATTCCCTGTTTGTCGCACAGCTTCTTGCGCATATACAGTGCTTCAATTGCTATTGTTATATTGACTACTCATATCAGTGCCAAGGCTGCTGAAGTGAACATGTACCTCGTCCCCACCCCTGTTTGGAGCTGCACTCTGACTCCTTCCCATGAACTACATACTCCTTTGCACCTTTCTCCACTCTTAAGCTTGGTTTTGACACGGCTTGAATTTTGCTTCGCGAGCAGGGTTTCAATTATCTTGATAAAAAAGGGATTTGGTTGGTTGTACATTGTTTTTCCAGCAATTTATTAACTGGCTTCTAGTTTGTTTATTGGTGGAGATTTTTCCTTTCAGTTTTGAAGAGCTCCAAGATTCCTTTCCTTTCAGATTAACAAAACTGGTATAAATTTTCCTTTATTCTCTTCAGGGCCAGTTTTTTTCCAGAGTTTTCTTACTTCTCACTGTAAACTGCTGTTACAAATGCTAATTAGTTTCAAAAAATTACAACTGAAAATAAGTATTAATACGGATGATTAAGTATGATTAGTATAAGTTTAGAAAATAAGGTTTTCTGGCAGTAACGATTTTAGGCCTCATAAACTGGAGGGGGGGGGGAAGGTATACGGAAATTACAGTTGCAACAATTTTCAGCCAATTAAGTACCTTAATAGGAGTGTAAAATTCTAAAATAAATGGAATTTAATTTCGTATGTCATTAAAACTGAGAGGGGGGGGCAGTTTTTCTGGGTCTGGGCTCCCTGCCCAGGCCCAGAACCGCCGCTATTTTCTGGACATGGTTGGTTTTAATATTGGATCCTTAGAATATTTCAAGGGAGCATTTTCCATCGTTGCGCGGGCTTTTCTCTTTAATTTTGTCTGTTCCACTGATGAGGCCCCCTTGGAGGCAGGCCAAGAATCCCAGAACTGTTGAGTTTATACCCTGACACGATGATAACAAAGTTTTAACTTCATTACTTTCAAGAAGTTTCTACTTACGGGGTTTGGGTTTTCAGAGTCGGTTTCTAGGTTAACTCCAGACCCCCCCCCCCCTATGGACTGAATGTAGCCCTAGGTTGTATATATGCTTTTGCTTATTATGTTGTTTATTTTGCATTATTTTGTTACTTGTTTCTCATTGGTTCATAATACCAATCCGAAACAAAACAGCTAGCTTGTATATGTAGCCTAAGGCTGTATTTCAGCTTTAGAAAGGGGGGATGTACTGCATTTAAACTGCATGGGGGTGACTGCGAAAATCCAATCAATATGACTATTAATTTACTAAAGTAAGAATTTTGTTAGTATAGTGTTTAGTTTTATAAGGGGACGTAATTTCCGACAGGCACGACAGTTGGACGACAGGCATAAAAAAAAAAAAAAAATTATAGCGTATGCTCTTTTGTAAAGATCAGAGAAAGCCTATGTTACCCCCTTCCAAACAAAAAGTCCCCCTATCCCTCCAGAAAACTCTGAAAGTTTCACCCTTATCCCCTTGCTTTTTGAGACAGAACAAGGTTGATTTTCCAAATGCGTATACAAATCATCGTCCTTTTCATGAAACCTTCTGACTGTATAATAATGAGAAATACTCGCTTGGCTTCAGGCTTCAGATACTCGCCATGTAACGTCAAACGATTTTTTCAGAGCTATAGATAGTGATTGGTTGTAACATATAGTGACGAACTTATGTTTTTTCCAGGGAGTTCGTTTTGACAGTTGCCAGCAATTATTATTTTAGTGTATTTTGGGGTTCCTCTTCTCTCTGAAAGTTCTTTTAAACGGGCATTTGTCTTCGGTACTAATATTTTTGATTTACCATTTTTGTACTTTTGTTGAAAATGTTCCTTTTTTTGGCCCACTTGAGCATTCACTTAAAAAGAAACATCTCCTTTGTGATCGCTTAAACTTAGTTGAATCAAAATCGTGTAGTTAATTGATCCTAATTCCAATCTCAAGAAGAGATGACAATATTCCCTCACATGGAAACTGTATTTAGCTGCTAAGATTCAAGGAGGTCCTCTTGCTAACATATTACTGGAATCTATGCTTCGGTATTTGTGCATTTAGCTCGAATACAGAAATCAGGTACACTCTTGAATACATTCAATCTAGGTGCGCACAAACTGCTGAATTACTGTCAATAATATCCGGCTAGTTTACTATGGCTAGGGTCACGAAACTGAGTCGAATGTCGGGCCAAAGAATACGGAGAGTTTGCAAGAGTAGGAACTGGCGCTAGTGTCGACAAAAAACCTCAACGCCTTCTAGCACCAGGCGACTCTTGGCATTTTTTCATTGTACTAATAAGAATGATTAATTTAATTTGTGTAGCCGGTAAAATTAGTATAGTAGTAAATGTCTGATATCAGTTCCTGACAGAAAAACGATTACAAAGCTTGAAAAAAACAATTGTCACCAAACGCTAAATGGTTTTAATAGTTTTTTTTTCAAAATAAGCACCAGTTTCCACTCTTATAAGTTACTCATATTCTTTGTTCAGATCACAAAGGACCATTGCCTCCAAGGCCAGGACCTACTGACTAATGTAACTCTTGCCCATAATGAAAAAAAAAAAAACAAAAAAAAACAGAAGTTACCTTCATACGAAAATTATGTATTATTTACTCCAAGACCCTGAGTTGAATTTTCAAATTAAATTTCGGCTTGACCTTTTACGTTTTAAATGAAAAAGGTTAACTTTGAAATGAATAAAAACCAACAAGAGGTATCATTTTGTGGATAAACACATCTTATAGCCCTAGGCATAACCAGGGGACTGTTCTAAGGGAGTATGGACCTGATGTTTGGCAACAACTTTTTTAGGTCACCAATTTTTGTCCAGTTTACTCCATTTTTAGGACGATTTACTAAGGTGGGACACTGTGGATGGACTTGGGTTTATCTTCATGGAAGGTACTAATGTTTTTCTTTTCACAAATATAATCGTTTTAGGTCCTTTCTCGCCAGTATCAAAGAACAGTGGAAATTTTCAATTTGGCAATGAGTATTTGAGGACGGAATCCAGTTTGGTTCCCACTTTAGGGATGCCAAGGAAATCTTTGGGAATCAGCTTAAGTGCTGGTGCAGAAGCTGCCTTTAATCGAGCAACAACTGTTTCAAGACCTATGCAAGGTAGGTCAGTTTTAAACATGAAACCCTGCATTAAAATTCTTGTTTGCAAAACGTAAGGATGTTTACATCACACCGTTTTTCAAAATTAATCCATTGTGTTCCAAATAGACAGGGTTGTCAGTGCGCATAAAATTCATATTCAATGGCCTGAAACGTATCTTTAGATAAAACAACGTTCGGACATTTTGAACAAATAAAACAATTTCAGTTTCACAGTTCTTTGTGATTTTGAAACCGCAAACGTCGCATTCACAGAACCATAATTTTAAGGGTAATGTTTTGCTGAAACACAATTGAAAGATTTAAACAAAAATTGTTACATTTTTGCAATTTTTTTTAGCAAAAGGTAGTTAAGTCATAATAAGCCAAATTCGTACATTAGGATTGCGACTCCTCGATTTTTTAACGCCTTTTAACTAGGGGAAAAAAATTACAATTATAGTTGCAAAAAATTTAAATTTTTCTGTAGTATTTAGGATGCATTTTTGGCAGCACGATAGCCCTCTGGGGGGACTCGGTCCCCTAGATACGCCCTTTAATACATCCTGATTACACGCCGAATTTGTCACCTTAGTAAAACAAGTCAGTTCATCTGGATAAAGATTATCCACGGTAGCTGTGTGTTTTTTTTCTATGGTCATATGCCAACATGAAGCCAGCTTATACAGTTACTTATTGTAATTTTTACCCATTTTTCTTTTCTAAGCTTGTGAAGAAAAAAGCTGCCCATAAAAAACCTTGGAACCTTAATTTGGCTTTGCCATAAAATCGTAAAAATATGAGATGAAATAATTTAAATCTTATCTGAAAATATCGGGCAAACCGAGGTCTGGGAGGAGCAGTCCCCCTACCTTATAGCAAATTACGCCTCTATTCATCTTACAATTGCGTCCGTTTTAAGTATTAATCGTTAGTTTGATCTAGCTAGGACTTATCAATATTAAGAGATCGATATATTTATGTCTTAACTATTTTAGCAAAAATAACTAGCGTCTCTAGCCTGTGTCGCAATAATTGAGTTTCAACAGTTTATCGACGCACTATAATTGAATGGATAAGGATTCATTATTTAGTTTTATCTTCATCGAATGTGCCTTTGCTTAATCTAGTTAGATTGCTTTATTCCAGGCATTAAATAGTTAGATTTATTATTTGCAATAAAAATTGTTTGACCTTTGATTTTCCTGCTTTTACTCTGTAATAGTAGCAGTTATAATATCTGTGAGTAAAAATCAATAATATAAAAACCCACGAAAAAAACAAAGACAAATCACCAAATAACTCAGTCGTTGTTGATTGTATTTGTTTCTACCCTCTATTCCTGTTTATTTTATATTAATTTGTTGTTCTTTTTATTTTGTCCTTTTTTTGTGCTAAAGATAGCAAATATCCCAGATACATGCCATCTCTTCGATGTTAATGTTGGGTGATAATGCTTGCGCTGTTCTAGTGTTGGGTGATATTCGGTATTGATGTATCGGATGAAATATAGATATCAAAACTCAAAAATCAATGTCAAAAGCTATATTAGAGAAGCTTCATTTCTTGTCCTGAAAGTTAGAAGCAAAGGGAGGTATTCAACCGTAATGTTTTAGTTGCTGACAACAGAAAACTATCGACGATGTTAGTCTCGAGAAATTGGAACTTATCGTGACCCCATGGATTTGTTCCTCGTAATGTTGCAAAGTCTACAGTACCTCCAAGAGCCAGTAACAAGTGAACTTCTGCTTCTCAGTAATGTCGATCTGTCCGCAGATGCTTTAATCACTGAGGGAGCTACTATTTCGAGTTCGATAATGGAACTTACAGATTGTGAGAGGTCAGAATCGATAAACCCAGCAACTCATCCGTGTCGAAACTTATCTGAAATTCTCTTAGCTGAAATTCTATATGGCCATGTAGATCATGGAGATCGTGATGGACATATTATGGAAGACCTCCGAAAGATTCTTTGGAGTCCATGTTTATGAACGTTTAAGTGTCTTCGAGCAACTATCCAGGTTACTGGAGATACTAGGATATTCCTGGTGGGACGCGAAAATTAATGACCTCAGCCATTGTGAATTCTATAATCACGATCTTTCCAAGCTTCATGGGCCTTACGGCCAATCGGTCAAGTAACTGTCTAGTGCCTAGAAAGTAGCATGAATAAATTACTTGATTGACTGATAGAAAAAAAAGATTGTCGAAATACGACCAACATGGCTCAAAATTAATCTAAATCGTCGTTGAAGCAGCTTAATCAAGATAGTCTCTGGGATGCCAATTTTGGAAACCCAGATCGTACTTTCGTAATCCAGATTTTCACCAGACAACGTCTTTGATGAAGTGATACTCGTCATCATCGCAACATCTTGATTTTTGGTTCAAGAAATGTACATACCCTCTGAAAATCTTCTCTAAGTTGGACGAGGGTGACCTACAAAGATTGATTTGGGCTTGCTCCCTTCTAACTTGTAGCAGTAGACCGCAAGTCACTCACCAGAGTCTGCAAACACGTAACTATCAGACTCGATCAAGTTTACGTGGCTCAGCTGACGAAGTACTTTGTGTCGAAACAGACCATATGTTGACAGTTGTTAAGTCTGTCATGACTTTAAGTCTGCTTAAGTGGTGGAAAGGTCATAGCAAGGACTAAAAAAAAAACACGTAATGGCAAGTTTACGTGGCTTAGCTGACGAAGTACTTTGTGTCAAAACAGAACATATATTGACAGTTGTTAAGTCTGTCATGGCTTTAAGTCTGCTTAAGTGGTGGAAAGGTCATAGCAAGGACTAAAAAAAACACGTAATGGCGCATCCCATAAAATGTATTACTGCCTAAACGTCAGTAAGAAGTACCTTAGAAACCGTTCTCCCACATAATCTTCCGACCCTCACAATTTTACAGACAAATTCGTATATTCTCGTCTTTTCAAGCTCAGAGCCCCCCGAAAGTGTTTCCCTCCTGGTAGATCTGTCTCCTAAAATTAAACTCCTGCGCACGTGTATTGCTTGCTACGTCTCTTTCGAGAGATGCTTTTTTTCAAGATCAGCCAGGTGGAAACAACTCTTTGGCAAAAACATTGACATGCTGCTACTCATGAATAGCAAAAACAAATAAGTATGCTATTTTTTCGTAATCTTTGGTTCATGCTAAGTAGTTTTTCTTATTTTTGTACGGTCCTGGTTTTACCATGTTGATCGGAATATTTAAACAAAAAAGATTGTAGTTTCCGTTGACTATAGTTTTTGTAGTTTGACATCGCTGCAATAAAGTCTATATTAGAGCAGAAGATAACTCTTAAGTATCGGTTTCCATATAACGATTAACAAAGATCCTCATATCGTTTTTGGCCTTTTCTTGTTCTTGGGATTTAGAAATATTAGATTTGTCTTGGATTTTTCTTTATTGATCATGATGGGTCAGTTCGTTCTTTAAAATAACCCATATCTTCGTAACCAATAAGCAGATCTGTCAAGAGAGGATGTTATTGGATGCTTGGTATATGCTCTGCATTGGAAAGGGTGTGACTAGTAGCCCCTAATTTATCTGTAACTTATGCACAACTGCACATGAAGGACTTGATTAGAGGGTGGTGGGAGATGGGGGGGTTAAATTCGGAAATACGCAGAGGCATACTTATAGACAAGGTACAAAATGATAGGAAATGTTAAAACCAGGAGATTGGATGCGGTGGCCCGAAGCCCCTCTGGTACTTGTATGTTAAATGAAAGACACTCAAGAATTACGCTGTGTAAGATGGGACATAAACCGGTTTGGCTTTCTGAGATTGGTTATGATTTGCTTATTTTGAGTAAGAAAAACTACGATGTATGTATATTTTAATTAAATATTTAATATATAGAGGTTGTTAGGGGTTAGGTTATGTTAAGTTAGCTATTTAATATAATGCGTTCTGCGTGGCCTGCCTTCCATAATTCTTTGTCGTAGTTTAAATAATTTGTTTCTACGGTATTATATTACCATTATGTTCTGGTATATTCCATTAGGATTAACCTAACTTCACTTATTGTGTGTGTTTCGTTAAACAGACAAGTAACCCTCTCTTTTGCGCACGCGCCTGATGTAACTGTTTTACTGACCGTAAATTATGCACTACCAAGAAGGGCCTGAGTGACAGATATGTCGTGGGCCAAGCAGTTTCTCCGCGGCCTCTCTTCATGTACGTTACCTTCAGCTCTTTGAATGCAGCTAATTTGAATAATAGCTATATCAAAGGTCAATCATCTTTTATTTTGTTCCTTTTCTTTTCATTTAAACACGCTTTTAAGGTTTCGTATACGTTGTATTAGCATGGATTGCATGTTTGCAAATTATCAGTTACTTTCTGAGAAATTGCTATCGAAGTCTGCATGACTTCCTGAAAAAAAAAAAAAATATTCCTTATCTGTAAATTCATGTTTCACTTTTTGATAAAAGTAAAGGAATAATGATAACCGTCTTCTAAGCTTTGATTGCCAAATCGTTCCCAGCTTGAATTTTAATTGAATGAAACATCACTTAAATGTAGAAAAAAAAAACCCACACGTGCTACTGTACAAACCATTTTCATGAAGCCCTATCCTTTAAAGTAAAAAACGAATGCGTCCATGTATGCCAGAATGTAGTAGCCTTCCGTGGAAAACCAAACATACATGTCCAGCGACATATGCAGGGAGAGGCTTCGGTGCTGCCCCTCCCTAAATCCTGCATTTTTCTTTTTTATTCCACCTCCCCCGAAAAAGAAATCATATGAAAGAAAAATTAACATGACGTCCCAAAGTTTGGCTGAAGGTCTAGAAACCCCCAGCTATGCAGCTATAATTCAATTCTCAGCCATACAACCAATTTTCTTAATTCCGATCGTGGACATTTTAAATTTTTGAATGATATGCTTATCGTGATTGTGATAATTATTATTAATATGTTCTTGTTGATTTTTCCGTTAACATATTGTGAAATGACTTAGGTGTGAAAGGTTATACGTAAATTAACTGCTTAGCCTAAGAAATTTCGTTTGTAGTGTGAAAGCCACTTAAATATCTCTGGAGCAAATAAGGTGAAAACGGAGTGCACCAATTAATAAAACATGTTTTGTTTGGTGGATGTGAATTATAAATCTCTGCGACCAAAAATGATACATAGCAGTTTTGAATTGGGATATTCGAATTTTTATATTAACATCAGTGCTTAACTTGTTGGAATTATTCCTTAGACCCTCACGTTTGGTTGCTTCAAGGTCGTTTTTTAATTTTGAAGGCAAGAGAGGGGGGGAGTGTGGTGTCATAAATTTCGATACTATAGATTTTATTCTAATTCTAAAATCAGATCAGATATGTATGGCACTGCATTTGTTGTATGTAGCCTACTGACAAGTTTTACGAACGAAATGTTTTACTTTTGATTTTTTTTTTCGGTTGTTATTTTTGGGAAAACCTTCTTTTTTAGGCATACTCTTCTATTTTTTTCTGTTCCCTCTTTACTTCCCCCACTCCCCTCCACTTGTTGTACAAGCGGTGCTCCACGTGTTCCGCCACGCATGGCACAGTTCCATCAAGTTGTGCCTCCGTGCCACGTAGGGAAAGCTTCGTGCTATGTCGCGGTTAGCACGTGCCACCTGTTTTAAACAGTTTTCGACAGTTAACCATTCCTTGATTGTCAACTATTCGGATTCGGATGATAAAATCGCACCCAATAGAGAAATTTGGAAGATTATAGAGGGCTGCGAGTCGGTTATAACTTAAAACTGATTCCGACTCCAGATTTTCAAAATACCGACTCAACTCCAACTTCATTCAACAAAAATATCCTAAAACTCTGACTCCACAGCCCTGATGATTAAGAAGACTTGATGAAGAACCAAGTTCCATACTTGGGTTTGAGTTTCTCACTGTAACTCAAAACCGTTTCAGAAACCTAAATAAACTTGAGAGCTATGAGTTAAAACTCATCGAATTATGGAAGTTATGTAATCGAGTTAACTCTGACCAATCCGTTATTTAGAGTCGTTCAGAGTAAATGATTTATTGACATAGTATTTAAAGAAATATTTTGAAGGCGCATCTGATTGAAAGAATGGTTTATATTAGACCGAACATGACGCTTAAAAGAAATGGGATGTTCGAACAGCGAATCTGTTTTTCTGCTAAAAAAAACATATTAGGCCTTTTTTTAAATTTTCCTAGGCGGGACTGTCCTTCAGAAAACTTCATATATATATATATATATATATATATATATATATATATATATATATATATATATATATATATATATATATATATATATATATATATATATATATATATATATATATATATATATATATATATATATATATATATATATATATATATATATTAATAAGATGTTGCACTAGAATCGGTGTAGACGCTAGGTGGACACCCCCCCCCCTCCCCTGTGTGCAGGTTTGGTACACGGTACGCTATTTACTATCTCTATAGCTCTAGTGTTTTAGTCAACGCATAGTAAAGTAGGTAATTGTTGACAGACATGTCCGGTCCGAAGGGGCACATTTGGGCCCATAACCATCACCCCTTGATATCCTGAGATCTTTACGACTTCTCTGTATTTTCTCATGTTTTCTGTATATTTTCCTTATTTGTAACTTTATTATGCCCGTTTGCTGCTACTCTCATGAGACTGAGACAGGGTTGCCACCACGATCAGTTCCTAAAGTGCTACAATTGCCCAAATTTGTATGCTACAGTGAGTTTTGGTACTATAGTAAAAAAAAATTGACTAATAGTGCTAATTACATCACTTTCGTGTTATTTCTGCATTTTTTTTTTTTAGCAACCCTGAAAACGTGCTACAGTGCTACACATAATAAAATAGTGTGCCAAGATAGCACTTTTGTGCTACAAGTGGCAACCCTAGTTGAAGAGCTACTCTAGAGTAATTGAGTAAGTCTGGAAAACCGCTTAAAGAACCAGGTAAAGAGTGTTGAAGGCACCCTTCATCTAGGTATAATGAGTCACAAGGTCCATGCTTACACTAATAATCACGGCAATCCGTTATATAAACTCTGAACTTTTATTCAGTTCGAACCGTACTAGTAAACAGCTCTGAAGGTTTGTTTGCATTTACTTCGAGGTGATAAAGAAAGTTAACAACCTGTACATTATTTAAGGGTATGTGTTGTAACACTGGAAGCTAGAATGTCTATTTATAGATTCTGTTCATGTTGTGTTTGAAGTTATCTTAAAACTTTCAAAAATCACATTAAATTTTTTTCTCTACTTTTTAGATATGTTTGTATCCAAGCTGATTTAGAATTCTAGCTGTTCGGGCTGTTTTGAGAATTCTTGACTGTCAATCAAGCAATGCTAATTCCTATTGTAGTTCTAATTAACTGGGATATTTTCTTGTTGAGGCTAGCTACAAAGAATATGGGTAATTTACAAGTGTGGGAACTGGTACTAGTGTTGACAAAAAAGACCCTCAACGCCATCTACCGTTTGGTGACAGTTGGCTTTTTTTTTCTCATAGTAATAAGAATAATGAATTTAATTTATGTAGTTGGTAATATTAGTTAAGTATGAAGTGTCTGGTCTTACATCCTCACAGAAAAACGGTTACAAAGCTGGAAAAAATTTCAAGTGTCGCCAGACGCTAGATGGTGTTGATGTTTTTTTGCCGATACTAGTGCCAGTTTTCAGTCTTATAAGTTACACATACGCTTTGGGTAGAAACTACTTCATCTTTGATTAATCTCTTAGTTTGTTTTACCTGCAACTTTTTGTCTGAATCTTCTTTTTTAGTGTTGCAGGTACCCGAGCAATATCACCATGTCACAACCCTCTTCCAATTAATGATATTCAAAGTAGGCAGGAGGGGTGGAATTGGAAAATCATTAGCAATTCTTGTAGGTGAAAAAATCATTAAAAAGTTCTGTCTCTCTTCCTAGAAACGCTAGCTTCTCGAAATAAATTCCTGGGGCCGTGCCTACTCTTATTAAGATCTGAGGAATTTTGTTAAAATAATGTAAAGTGTATTGAGAAGTAACTACCGCAAACTGTAAAATAGCCCAGTTAGGGGTACGTTTAGAAACAGCTTAAAAGTAAGAAACAAAAATAAATCTAGGAAATCTTAAGAACTGTAGATACGTTAAACTAAAAAAAAAGAAATTATTTATTTATTTGCTTTTAAATTTTATCGTCATATATATTTAAAGTAGTTCCTAATGTAATAGCCTGATCGAATAATTGATGCATAGTTTCGAGTTTTAGGGTAAAAACGTTGGTTTAAAGGCTGCCTTCTTGCTAAAGGCAGCCTGTTTTCACATATTTGACCCTCTGCTAAGTTAAAACAGGATTTCAACAAATCCCTGAGATATTGTAGTATTAAGAATATCCTTTAAAAGTTGCCACATGAGTTGAACCTGTGGCATCATACTTAGAAAAGATGTTAGAGAGGAACATACCTACCCAAAATCCAGACATTATTTTGGTTTCTTTCCATAATATCGAATATTTTTTGTGTATTCTCCCCCCCCCATGCAGGAAATTCTTTCGGTACTTATTTATTACACATAACATACTCAAGAAGTGAAGTTAAGTTAATTATTATGAAATATACCAAAACATGATGAAAATATAATACTTGAGTTTATATAATAATATGATTTTGGCTATATATTTGCACATTAGGGGGGGGGGGTGAGGTTAAACTAACCTAACCTTAACTCCAGCCCTAATGTACAAATAAATAGCCCAAATTATACAAGTCCAATGTATTCTGTCACCCGTCATTTGTCTTGTTGGCTATGAAACCGGTTTTCTCAGATCTTACATTCAGCAAACTTCTCGACTGTTCGGTATAATACAAAAGTACCATTGTTTCTTACGTGCATGATTTCAATCACATCTCTAGATTTCTTGGTAACCCCCTTCCCCCCTCCGAGTTTTGAGTTCAACCTTCAGACTGCTGAATATTTGGAAAATTCATTTTTTTAAATTCTCTTCTAATAAAGTCATTGACGTTTTACCTCTAGAATGGTTCATTTCCTTATTGATTTAAAGATAGTTACACATCTGTTTCTGTAGTTCTAATTGTGTCTTATGATTTCTATCAAGGACGTTTCTTAACTTTGAAAGCTTACAGTAAGAGTTCATTGATTTATGCGGGACAGTCTTTAATCACAGGGTTAAAGAATAACAGTCGTGTAGCGGGCCCCATTTGCTCCCCCCCCCCAAATTTGGGTAGTCAAATCGATTAAATTTTGTTTTTTTAGTTTAAATGTTTCAACGGATCGATTTTTTTTTTTTTAACTTTATACCTTTATAAGGAAGTTCTCAATAAAAAGGTAGCATCAACAAATAGCGAAAATTGTTGAGCATTGGTATTTTTGTAGAAGCCAATTTCAATGAATATATGCTAAAATTAACGCACAGCCTTTCTCCACACTCATAAGAAGCAAATGCATGTCCTATAAAAAAAATAAACAAACAAAAATATAATTTTTTTTCGTCTGATGATTGTAAACCGTTAGAAACAATAAATGTCTTCAAAATTTATCTGAACTTATTAAGTTCTATATACGGAGGGACTCCTCGTGCGTATGGAAGAGTTAATTATTTTTTTTGGGGGGGGGGGCAAATTAAAAAGTAATATAGGAGGATTACAGAATAATCTTGGGAATTTAAGGATGAAAGTGAGCCTAAAGCTCAAGAACCCACAGGAAAAGTCTAAGACATGGGCAGGGGAATAATTTTTGGGGGGAGTGCGACCTTTTTGAAACTGCTCAAACATACGAAACACTTTTGACACTTTATTCAGCTTGCTTTATGGAGCTAAGCCGTCTGGCAGCTATGCTCCTCGTGTAATTTCTTAGCTTTGGTGATCATCCCCCCTCCTTACCAACCTTTCCCCCTGTCAAGTAAGCATTGTGCCTTAGAAATGGGCTTTAAAGGTCGGATCTTGAATGTTACAGCAATTATACCTGACATCTTTTGCTTGAATTCAATTTGCTCGAAATATTCAAGCAATTTTGCTTGAATAACAATATCATAATCATTGTATTGAATTATCATAGGATTGATTAGGACAAACGTACATTAACCTCAGAGGGCTGTAGAATTAGCTAGTACGGCAATGTAGAATGTATAGTTATATGTCCCGTTGAATGACAGGATATCGTTTATCCATGTAGGTTTTTTCTATGGGGTATTTATGTGTGGTAGTATCATTCTAAAAAGGGTTGTATACATCAGCTTTGACAACTTCTTTTACCAATGTGACAAACAAATTGAAACATAGCTTAAAAAAATTAGTTACCCTATTTTTGCTTATTTTTAGTCATTTCTCAAAAATGTATGAAAGCTGATGGCCAACTCAAAAGCATAAATCCGGTACATTTCTTAATTGGAGCAAAAACCCGGATTTATAATCTGCTTTATCTCAAACTTTTCTTTCTCAGTTGTTCCTTCAAATGCCCCTGACATTGCATTTGCTAAGAGTGAAAACTGGATTCTCTTTTTTTTTCATCTTTTCTAATCAAAGTACTTTCCACTATCGTGATCCATCCAAGGATCTGGCAATGTGCCAAGATAATATTGGTGTGCACTAATCTCTATTTGGGATTTCCATAACTGTGAAGAGATTCTCTAATAGCGATATATTCGTGGTACCTTCCATTGCCTGATGACGCCTCACTAGTCTTGGATATTAGACAATTACTGGCTTTTGTTTCATGACCCTACACTTATCCTCAGTAAAGGAGGTAACAACCCTCCAAGCAGTCTTGACTTGCACCTTGCAGTACCTACCATACTTAACAGCAGCATAGAGTATCGTCAACCTGCCTGTAGCGAACTTGATTTAATAACTTTGCCAATGGTGTATTGTAACCCAATATTAAGGAATAAGTAGTTCACACAAGGCGAAAGAAAGTGTGTGAGTAAACGCGGTCATTAGACATCGACCACTTAAAGAACCAAAAAATCGCTAGATTATAAAAAACGACGTTTGGTTAACAAGTGTTCTTTCAGTCTAAAGAGCTGATGGGAGGGGGAGGGGTTGAATTCGACCTAGAATTATCCCAAGGACTCTCACAAGATGCCTTAGGTCTCCCTTCGTTGTAAAACTTAATCCCACTCTCGGAGGCTGATGTGAGCCAATGCAATGCCGTTCGTTATTCTACTGTCGCTAAAATTATGACTCGAATTAAGTCTGTGTCCATATTTAATAAATTGTATGCTGCTATTTTTAGTGGTGAAAAGTGACACCGTTTTAATCCCACTCTCGGAGGCTGATGTGAGCCAATGCAATGCCGTTCGTTATTCTACTGTCGCTAAAATTATGACTCGAATTAAGTCTGTGTCCATATTTAATAAATTGTATGCTGCTATTTTTAGTGGTGAAAAGTGACACCGTGTGGCAACATGTCCGTGGTGAGACGGGGTGAACTGTGAGTTTTCTAGTAAGGGTCTTTGATGCATAGAAAATTTTCTGACAGTCTAAAAGATGTTGTCCAATTGAAATTTGGCCCCCTTTTTGCCAGACTTATTTTGGGCCCCTTATTTTGTAGATCAAAATAGCTAAAGATGAGGCTTGTTTTGTCATATTTTTTGTTAGTGTAGAAGGGTCCCAGAGCTAAAAATTGTCACCTATGAATTGCCAAGGACGTATGCAGGGAGGCTTTCTGACTGGTAGTGTGACCATTGATTGAATGTGATAGACCAATATATATATATATATATATATATATATATATATATATATATATATATATATATATATATATATATATATATATATATATATATATATATATATATATATATATATATATATATATATATATATATATATATATATATATATATATATATATATATAAAACCTTTAACAGGGATATTGAAGAATTTCGAACTTACAATATACATATTATGCTTTTGACCCTCCCCTTCCTAATAGCCTACATTGAACTGTATGTACCTATGAGGTAAACACTATATCAGTTAAAAAAAAAGACCCAAGTTGTTGTTACTTCCTTATACCATAAAATAGCTATTTCTAAAGGAAAACATTATTTAAATAAGGGTGCCTTGTTGAACAGGTGTGTACGCGAGATGTGTCCTCCCTTATTTCAGGGAGGAGCGACAATTTCGGCAAGACAAATAAGATGCGTGAATTACAGGAAATATGTAGAATTATAGAAAGTCTACAAATATCCTAAGATTTAGGAGAGGGGCCAAGGCCTAAAGCCTAATAACCCCTCCCCTTCCGAACAAGAGCTTGCAGCCCCAACTTACAGTCAAAGGGAATGCATTTATGTATTTTTCTCGTTTGCAGACTCACCACATTTCACAAAGTTTAGTACAACTTTCCGGATTTTTTTTTTTTTTTTGGGGGGGGTTAGTTGTTGGGGATGATATTACAAGGCAACATACTTAAAATTATATTTGTACTAGTTGGTCAATCTTTTTTAGGTGTATTTTCTCATTCATGTTTTATTTTTTCAAACCTGTCTCTGGCATTTTTAATACCTTTTTTCTTTACTTTAGGCTTTGACACACCGTCTCCTGTTGACTCAATGGGGTCAGATTTGGATCGATTGAGTTTGGACTCCGGTTCCCCAACCCCACCTTCATCCACCGTTTCTAGCGCTATGGATATTTCAAAAGGGCTCCGCTTACCACTATTTGCCCGGCTTAGTGATGGTCCCTGCTAAGCTTACTCCGTCAGCTTAATTTTCGGGGGTTTGGCCTTTTTTCAAAACGTGCCTTCATGTAAAAATTGTAGAAAATTTATTTATTATTTGATACTAGTGTTCTATTTGTATCTGACTAATGTGCAGCACTTTCATCAAACATTGGCCAATATTGTCCCCGATATTGAAAAGCCTTGTGTTAAGAGTTGACAGAGCTTAACTAAACGAAGTTCTTTCGCAACGTTTGCTGTCTTTTATTCAAATTGTTTATACAACCTGACAACACTGGTTATTTTATGTGAAGTTCATCAGTTCTAGTTTATTTTTAGTTTTAAAGTGACTAATGCCGGCAGTTATGTCTCCTACTTGTTGTGTTTTTGCTGCAGTATTTAGGTAGTTTAGGCCTTCGGAAATTGTGGGATTTTGGGCATTTCAATTTTTTAGGCAAATAGGATTCGATTAGTTCTTTTATACTAAATACTTTCGTAAAGAGCACTATATTTTAGTTGTCAAAACTCACTAAACGTTAATTTATGTCTCATTGAATTAAAATCTAGAATAGCGTTGTACGTTAAATTGAGCTAAAGGACACAAACCACACGTAATTCTACTTTGCAAAAATATATTTCTTAAACTAAAAATCATAAAGTACAATTTCGACCACTTTAGAAATTTTCTTGTCGACCCATCCTTTAAAAATGTTTAGACTAAATAATTTTTTTTCTGGATTCGGCGGTTGTGCCCTCTTTTCTAATGCTCGGCCACTTTGAGTAACGTTGAATTCGTTAAAAACGATTCGTTTTGCACTAGTTGGATTCGGCGGTTGTTCTTCAGCCCTCGTCTCCAAGGGCGTATCCAGGTTTTTTGCTGTTGAGGGGGGGGGGTACAAGGAAACTTTAAGAAACAAATCAATTTTTTTTGTATGGATTTTTGTTACGTTTTTACGAGTCGGACAAAAATTCCGGGGGGGGGGGGGGCAAACCCGGTATTCCCCTCCATGGATACGGTCTTGCTCGTCTCTAACATTAATCTTAGGTCAGCCATCTTCCAGTACCATTGAAAAATAACATCAAAAATATAATTTATAAAGTAGATATCACCGACTTGTCCCACCTTCTGGATATATTGATTTCTTGTAAGCACAAGCTAAATATATCTACAAACATAAATTAAAGCGTTTTTAAACCATCGTTTCTTTTTACACGACACTCTTTTTTTTTTATTTTTTTATTCCATATCTGAGCTCTCATTCTGTTCTAAAAGTATCATTGATTTTCCCTTTCCCATCTTTTTGCCTTTGTTGTGTTTCTATTTTGCTTCTGAAGGTTCTATACAGTTTATACATTCATTTATGTGCCTGGAACTCTTGCTGTTACGTCGTGCAACTGAGCAAGATACGCAGGAATAGATTTTTTATTTGGAGGGAGGGGGAGATTGAAAAATGGGTGAATTAGATGAAACATATTTGAGACTGAGTTTCAGATTTTGTCAACCAAGGTCTTAAACTTGCTCATGTATGCGGGCCTCAGGCGATTCGAAGAGTCATCAAAATCCCATATTGCATGAACTTTTTTTTTTCTAATTGGCCAGTTTTAGATGTAAAACATTACAAAACTTTATAACAAAATACCCCTCTTTTTTCGAATGTGAAGCATCGTAAAGGATTGTGCACCATATGCGGTCCGTGCTTAATTAAAATTTTGCTAAATATCAACCCTCTATGAAACGCCAATGCCTCCTTGATTCCAAGCTCTGGGAAAAAAGTCTTAAAGACAAAATTTTTATTTCCTTCTAATTTTCTTGCACGATTATCGTGCAAGAAACGATTATCGTGCAACAAAGGTATCGTGCCACGATACCTTTGTTCTGTCTTTCTGTGGTAAGGATGAACCATGCTCATACTTTTTTTCAAAGAGACATTTCAGTTGTCAAATGGATTTTCGGACAGCCGGATTTATTAAGAAGGGTAGCACCCAAGGATCAAATGCCCCCATTCGTTATCCAACGTGGTAGAAAACACCATGATTAATGTACATTTAAAAGGATTTTCGTAATAGCTGTTGGGTGAAAGTTTGGTCTTGCAAGAAAATCTAGCCGTACCGGTTTACGCAGAGGGGCTTAAAGTGAGAGTGGTTAGGCGAGATAGAATATCTGGTAAAAAGTGAACTTAATTCCTTTTTTTTTCTATTGATTCTTTTATTTCCGGTTTTCTTTTTTAATGCAGACTTCTAGATTTCATTCTAACTGGAATTAGCTGCAATTAATATTTTATTTTGAACGGAAAGGGATCGAATTGTAGTCAAAATCAGAACTGAAATTTTGGGCATTGATTATTTGAGCCATAGTACCGCTTTTATTTTTGCTTTTTTTCAATTTAGCGGGCTTTGTTGAACACTTATGTTTTTTTTTTTTTTTGGGGGGGGGGGGGGTCTAAAGGGTATTTTAGTAATGGTCTAAACGGTGTTTTAGGAATGGTTCATGTTCTCTAAGCCCCTGAATTTTCTTTGCCTTGGGTAGTTAGTCTTTAAGAACTCTATGAAATTTTGGAATCTGAATAATTTTGCTTTCATTTAAAAAGTTTCTCAAAATTAAATTATACCACATTTATTGGACATTTCAATTGAAAAAAGTTTGATATATGCATGTTTATTTTTCTTAAAACATTCGCGCAAAATTATTTCTTTTCGATCAAAAGGTACTAACACAGTCGTCTTCATACCGGATATCAATGGTAACCGTTAATAATACATTACTTCATTATCTTCTTTGTACACAAAATATCATTTATAATAAATTATAAGTATTTATTTGATACTCAATTTCGTAATAATTAAGTTATAAAAATATGATCCAACATTACATTTTCCTATACCACCTATTCATTGCTGATATATTCCGTCATAGGCACTTATTTTATTTAAGGTTCTTTGTATTTACTCGTTATATAAATCTAGAATACAGATGTTTATTAAGGCTAGTAAAGCACATGCTTGCCTATATAGGGTATGGTAGGGGGATTTCCTTCGTAAAAAAATATGCCCCCTCCCCCTAGCATTTTAAACATTAATACACGGCAAACATAGATATACAGGTCTAAAACTATCAATTATGTGTGTGGGGGGGGGGGGGGCCCTAGAAAGCAAGTGGTAGGTGATTCTCCTTGTAAGAAATGTGTTGATTCTTGTTAATCAGATTTTATTGACCTTGAATAAACTCAAATCTAGATGCGTGGGTCTGAACGTGATGCTTCAAGTTGGTAATGTGCGTTGGGTAACTATGCAGAGGAATTTTCCCTGTAAAGAAAAACAAGGTGATGTTCTTTCGAAATGTTCAAACTTAAAATATGTGGAAATTAAAAAAAAAAAATCTATTAAAACATCGTTTAGACGTGTCAGAGCCCCCTCCCCCCTGAGGGCAATTCTTTTGATCGTTCTTGAAAAAGTTGCTTGGTCCTGAACATCTTCCTTTTAAAAGCAACCAAAGACATTGAAATGATGCAGACGCTAGCAAAATTGTATTTTAAGTTATAGTAAGTTGATATTTTATAATAGTGATTAACTTATTATTCGCTGTTATGTTTTCAGAATATTTGTCTTTGGTCCTCTTTCTGATTCAGACTGGCCTTGATACGGCCCTCAAATCGTGCTTATTGTGTTCTAACAGTGAATAGTGGTCTGTTATTGCGTATTTATTGCTAGCTATTTATAAGCATGCTTTTTGTTTGTATTTATATGCGAAAGATATATTTTTTTAGAATATTTATTTGAGAAATAAAAGCCTGGACTATGTGTCTAATTTAAATAAATCTAATTTTGATCCCGGTTACAGGTTGATGTAATTTTATGCTACCGATTCGGTAAACTAATGCTTTTTCTTCTTTATTTTCTTGTATATTGTATTGTACTATTCTATTTAAACTAATTGTTCTTAATTCTGCTCGATACTTGTAAGTTATTGTTTCTTAATATAATAATTGAAAAAAAAATTGTTTATTCGATTTATGATCAATAAACATACTTCATTTTAAAAGTGTTTATTTTTTCGTATTCTTTAGTTTTTTTTTCTCTTAAAAGCCTGTTTTTTTTTTTCATTCAAATTCCAATTACATTCCTACATTTCAGTACTGAATATAGTTCTCTTGTTGCGCGCCTTAGTTAAAATTAGTCCTTCTATTAAGGAATTATTTTTCACTTAACTAACATCTATTTGGGCTGATCAGAACTTGCTACCAGAGCAAGCTCCTCTTTGATTAACTTCTTACCTTTAATTGAAAAAAAAAATATCAAAATGAAACTCGAAATTCGCGATTTTTTAATATTTTTCTTTTGGTTCTTTAAAAATTATGAAGTTTTTGGACAATACAATCGTCAGTGTTGCCACGTTAAACCGTGAAAATAAATTAGAAAAACTAAATGATTTGATTTAACAACGCTTTTTGTCCTTATTTGCACCTTTTCGGCGCTTCATGGTTTTAGCCTTTTTTCCTGATTTTTCACCGTCACTTCATTTTTGAATTTTGCACCCGCTACTACCAAAATTTGCTTAACTGTATATTGAGACCCTTATCAATAAAAATTGAATCCCTGATTTTTCTCATTTTTCATGGCATGTATGGTTAACCGTATAGTTAACCAATTCAAAAACCATATTTCATCTTCACTGTCTTTGGTACTGAAAAAATGTGTAGTTGATCAGGAATGATGGATAATGAATTGGAATGATGGTTTCTTAATGAAACAGGCTTTTAGTTTATTGTTTAAGAATGATTTTAGGCAAAACGCTTGGTGACGAAGTGCTAAACGTAATCTTTTATTAGGGTTTGGTTCCTTTCTGTGGGTGTGTTCTTAAACTCGGGTTATCTCGAGGGAGTGCTGACTTCCCGCCACCTGATGTACATCACGGAACACTACGTGTGCCGCAGGGTTCTGCCACGCTTGGCAAAACTGCCCTAGTGGTCCCAAAAACGCTTGGCACACGTCGCCTGTTGTACAAGATTTCTGAGAGAGGGACCCCTCGGGTTATCATGAATAATTAATTGTCATTATTTTTATGCAAGACAACGGTAACCGTTTTCATCATTATTCAGTTTAATTATAATCAGTTATAGAATCATAGCTATAGCTTTATTATAATCAGTTATATTAATAGAATAATAATCAGTTTTGATTATTGTAAGTGTAGAACAGACTACATGTATCATGCATTAATACCAGGGGAACAGCTTCGCTCAGTGAAAAGTTATTTTTTTAAACTCGCAAAACCACTTCAGTTTCATTTTATTCCCTGTAGAAAGTAAAACCACTAGGGCAGTAGATGTCTGGATATTTCTGACGTCATTTATATGAAAAATATCTCCAAAATTAATTAAGGTCCTATACTAATTTTATCTAAGTCCGTGACCTATCCAGTTCGTTTTTTCGCACTAGAAAACGAACAAGCTTATTAAACGAGCAATAATCGCTGAGCGAAGTGCAGTTCCCTGTTTGGCAAATTATTATTGTAGTTTTCCTGTCACAATGTGTAGAACTTAACAAAGGCTATGCACAGCTATTTAACGGGAATACCTTCTGTAAAACTGTGAAATCAACGGATTGGTCAACAAATACCGTTTTGAAACTCCTACTGGTGCTCAAGGCTTTCAACCTTCAGAAGTCTTGAATTTCAGTCGGCAGACGATATATGAAAAATAATTTGGAAAATATTTTCCAAGTCGTTACCTGCATAGATCGTTTTATGTTGTTTTGTTTCTTACATTTTTCACAAGGGGAAACTTTCCTTCTGTTTAGCTCTGCTTTTGATAAAATTTTGGGGGACTTGTGTATTATATGGTACACACTCGAGAATTTGGACCTACAGATAAGACATTAACCGGTATATACCTGTCAGTATTTGAAGAAACTTAGCTTTGGCTCAGTTGGAATCTACGTTATATTGTTTATTAGATATTTAATATATAGAGATGTTTTTTTGATTGGGTTAGGTATTTAATATAATGCGTTCCGTGCGGCCTCTCTACCATAATTCTTTGTTGTAGTTTTCATAATTTTGTTACTAAAGCATTGTATTTTCATCATATTTTTGTATATTTCATTAGGATTAACCTAACATCACTTCTTGAGTGTGTACCATATAATACACAAGTACTAAATTTCGTATAAAGGACACCGGGGTTATTCCAGACAGCTATATTCAGGAGTCTTTTTGACCAATTGGTGACATAAAACGCTCAAGCAACTTGTTTTGCCCTGATGTTTCTGTGGTCAAACTTTCGTATTTATTTTTTTTTTAATACATCTGAAAATCATTTTTTTTTTTTCTATTTTTGCTCACTGTTTGAGGCCACCCTACAATGTGGCTTTCATTTATTCAAATACGGACCCAGATAGACGTCCAATTGAATTTAGAAGTAAAAAGAAGCAGTCAGCCAAGCCACTAAATGATCAGAAACACAAAATTTAGAAATTTGAAATTGAGATTCAATGAATGTTGCAGAACGAAAGGTCACATTCGAATACATGGGCATGTTTTGATCACTTGCACATTATTCATAATTTGTTGTCCAATGCTGTTTTCTAGGAGAAAAATAGTTGGATTTCTTTCATCCGGCTTTTTTTTTACAAAGTGCTGCGTTGGTTTTTAAAACCAGGCCACTGTTCTTCTATTCACTTGAGTGGGCTGCTCCTAGTCTGTTGAGAGGAGCGCCGCATATCATACGTTGCACAAAGTGGACTCTAGGGAACACAAAATATTCCTCTACCAATCTTTCTAACTCAGGACTAAACGCTTGCCTCTTGATGTCTTTTTTTGTTAAATCAAAGTGATAACCATCAATTTAAGAACCACTTCTTGGTGGTGGACAAGGGGAGTCTGGTGGTGGTGGTGTTCTGGTGGGGAGTTCTGTGGTGGTGTTCTGGTGGTGGACAAGGGGAGTCTCGTCTGCAATAGCTATTGCTCTAATGATCTTTGAAAATAAGTCATTTAAGGTTTACCTGTTCATAGCAACTTCTTCGACACGGCATTGGCTACCTTCTTTATATGGAATGCTACCATTTCATCTAGCCGTCACAAGTACTAAACGTCATTTCGTCGACAAGAAAAATCCGTCAGAACATCGACACTATTTAAGTTATAAAAATAAAAACATTTATATTTTTTCAGTAAAGTGCAAATTATGTTCTGGCCTTGGGAAGGCATAGAAGTGCCCTGGTCTAAACAACAACAACAAAAAAAATAATACATTATACCCACATCGATCTTTATTATAAAAATTTCAAACCTTCCAATCACTTTCGACTATTAAAAAGGGCACTAGGCCTTTCGATTTCCAATCGAATGAGCCCTTTTGAATTTCTACGACAACGCTTTCTATAGACACCTTAAATGCCCCCAGGGCATAAATTACAACCCTTACCCCAAGGGCTGTGAGGGTGGTTGTCATCCTCTTAGACATAATTTCCAGAACTTTCAACTACGCTAAACAAAATGGCTATCTCAAAATTTTGATTGGATGTGTTTGGGAAAATGGTTAGTTTCTCTCCCATCACTTTCGACTATTAAAAAAGGCACTAGCCCTTTCAATTTCCAATGAAATGTGCCCTTTTGAAGTTTCAACGACAACGCTTTCAATAAAAAACCTTACGTGCCCCCAGGGCATAACTTACAACCCTTGCCCTGAGGGCTGGGGGGGGGGGGTTGTCACCCTCGAAAAACCTAATTTCCAGAACTTTCTACTACTTTGAACACAATGGCTATCTGAAAAGTTTCATTGGATGTGTTTAGGAGAATGGTGCGCGTGAAAGGGTGGTTAGTTACCCTCCAATTACTTGAACACATAATTTCCAGAACTATCAACGACGTTGAACAAAATGGCTATCTCTAAACTTTGATTGAATGTGTTTGGGGAAAGGGTGGGCGTGGGAGGGGTTCAATTACTCTCCAATCACTTTAGACTATTAAAAAGGGCAATTTCAAGTTGCAAACAAATGAACCCTTTTTGAAATTTCTACAACAACTTTTTTTATAAACCTTATATGCCGCCAAGCCATAACTTACAACCCTTGCACTGAGGGCTCTGAGGGGGGTTATCATCCTAAAAGACCTAATTTCCACAACTTTTGACTACGTTGAACAGAATGGATATCTCAAAATTTTGATTGGATGTGTTTGGGGGAAATGGTGGGCGTGAGAGGGGGGTTAGTTGCCCTTCAATCTCTTTCGACTATTAAAAGAGCACTAGCCCCTTCAATTTCTGATTGAATGAGCCCTTTTTGATGTTTTTACAGCATCGTTTTCTATAAAATCTTACATGCCCCCAGGGCATAACTTACAACCCTTGCCCTGAGGATTTTGGGAGGAGGGGTTGTCATCCTTAAAGACCTAATTTCCAAAACTTTCAACTACGTTGAATAAAATGGCTATCTAAAAATTTTGATTGGATGCGTTTGGGGAAAAGGTGGTTGTGAGAGGGGGGTAGTTGCCCTTAAATCACTTTCGAGTATTAAAAAGGGCACTAGCCCTTTAAATTTCCAATCGAAAGATGTCTTTTTCAAGTTTCTGCGACAAAGATTTCAATAAAATCCTTATGTGCCCCCAGGGCATAACTTCTAACCCTTTCCCTGAAGACTGTGGGGGAGTATCCTGCTCAAAGGTATAATTTCCTGAGCTTTAAACTGCGTGAAACAAAATGGCTATCTAAAAATTTTGATTGGATGTGTTTGGGGAAAAGGTGGGCGTGAGAGGGGGGTTAGTTGCCCTCAAATCACTTTCGAGTATTAAAAAGGGCACTAGCCCTTGGAATTTCCAATCGAATTAGCCCTTTTCCAAGTTTCTACGACAGATTTCAATAAAAACATAATATGCCCCCAGGGCATAACTTATAACCCTTGCCTTGAAGACTGTGGGGGGAGTTTCCTGCTCAAAGGTATAATTTCCTGAACTTTAAACTGCGTGGACCAAATGGCTATCTCAAAATTCTGATTGGATATGTTTGGGGAAGTGGTGGGCGTGGAAGGGGTGTTAGTTGCCTTCCAATCACTTTTGACTTCTAACAAGGGCACTAGCCATTTCAATTTCCAATCGAATGAGCCCTTTTTGAAGTTTCTACGACAACACATTCTATAAAAAGCTTATATGCCCCCAGGGCATAACTTACAACCCTTGCCCTGAGGGCTGTGGGGGAGTTCCCTCCTCCAAAACATAATTTCTATCTGGAAATCAACTACGCTGAACAAAATGGCTATCTAAAAATTTTGATTTGATGTGTTTGGGGAAAAGGTGGGCGTGAGAGGGGGTTAATTGCCCTCAAATCACTGTCGGCTATTAAAAAGAGCACTAGACCTTTGAATTTCCAATCGAATTAGCCCTTTTTGAAGTTTCTACGACAAAGATTTCAATAAAAACTTATATGCCCCCAGGGTATAACTTATAACCCTTGCCCTGAAGACTGTGGGGGGAATGTCCTGCTCCAATGTATAATTTCCTGAACTTTAAACTGCGTGGACCAAATGGCTATCTCAAAATTCTGATTGGATATGTTTGGGGAAATGGTGGGCGTGGAAGGGGTGTTAGTTGCCTTCCAATTACTTTCGACTATTAAAAAGGGCACTAGCCATTTCAATTTTTAATCGAATGAGCCCCTTTTGAAGTTTCTAGGACAATGTGCTCTGTAAAAAACCTTATATGCCCCCAGGGCATAACTTACAACCCTTGCCCTGAGGGCTGTTGGGGGGTTTTCATCTTTAAGCACCTGATTTCCAGAACTTAAAACTGCGTTGAATAAAATGGCTATCTCAAAATTTTGATTGGATGTATTTCGGGAAATGGTGGGCGTGGAAGGGGTGTTAGTTGCGTTCCAATCACTTTCGACTATTAAAAAGGGCACAAGCCACTCCAATTCCCAATTAAATGAGCCCTTTTCGAAGTTTCTACGACAACTTCTTCGATACGAAGTGCCCTGCTCTAAAGGAAAAAAATAATAAATGATACATTGTGCCAACATCGTTCTTATATACCCTCAGGGCATAACTTAAAACCCTTGCCATGAGGGTTGTAGGGGAGTGTCCTCCTCAAAAACATATTTTCTATCTGGAAATCAACTACGCTGAACAAAATGGCTATCTCAAAATTTTGATTGGATGTGTTTGGGGGATGATGGGCGAGGGCGGGGGCTAGTTGTCCTCCAATCACTTTCGACTATTAAAAAGGGCACTAGCCACTCCAATTTCCAATCGAATGAGCCCTTTTTGAAGTTTCTATGACAACTCCTTCGGTACTAAGTGCCCGGGTATGGAGAAAAAAAAAACATTGTGCCAACATCGTTCTTTACTTAGGCAGCGCTATTGCGCTGCCTATGATAACGTCTTGGCACCTGGGATGAAGAAACAGCCGTGAATTTCTATTAAAAATTTTTCTTTAAGGGATGAAAAAAAAATATTCCAAAAGGGCCAACTGGGAGGTACGCTTGAATCATAAGCTACCTGTAAAAAAAAAAAAAAAAAAAAAAAAAAAAAAAAAAAAAAAAAAAAAAAAAAAAAAAAAAAAAAAAAAAAAAACCTGATTTTTTCTGACGAGCCAAAGCCAAAGAAGCAAGCGTGTGGTTTGAACTTGTAAATCGTAAAAGTAATCGACTAAAGATTGAATATTATAATTCCAATGAAATTCATTAGGTTGACTGGCTTGATATATTAAGAAATAAGAAGAGAATCTTTATTTCTGAGAAACTTCTAAGTCACTTAGAAAATGAAGCAAAGGGCTAAGAACTCTTATAGCTTTATTTTGTATTATCTGGAGGGGCTTAAATGAATAGGACATATATTTAGGCAAAGTACTCTCTGATCTGTTGATTCATTCATAATTACATATGTAGTTTCACGAATGCTAGGCACAATAACAAACAATCATCTTTGAATGGGATTAATTAAAAAAAAACTTTCCGAAAAATAATTTTTTCAAAGAAAAGTAAAGGCCATTTTAAACTTAAGCTCAGGAGATACAAATACCTGTTAAAATTCAAACTCAAAACGACCAGAAATCACTATTAAAGAATAAATGAAACCCAAAACGAACAGAAATTAAATAAACAATCATAGCAAAAAACATACAACAAGTAATAATATAAATGAATAAATAGATCTTATTTTGAGTAATGCTTAGATTGAATAAGAAAATCAAACTTAAAACGAAAAAAAATGTTTTGCTATTAAAGTATAAATGAAACTTAAAACGAACAGAAATTAAATAAACAATCAATGCGAACCAACATACAATATATATTAATGTAAATGAATAAATAAATCTTAAAACGAGTGAAAACTTAAATTGAATATGCAAATCAAGTTTGAATCGAATACAAATAAATACAAACAAGAGTGGTATCCTTGATCTTTGATTGAATTATTTGAGCAAGAATTTGGACTTACGTTATATTTTGGCTGAAAGAGCAACGCTGTCTATGAACAAATTCTACACGATCAGCTTTACTATGTTCCATGTTCTTCATTTAACCGAATAAAAATTGTGGCGCCATCCGTAAAATCAGAATATGTGTTGGTAAAACAATTCCATTAACCGACCAAGATTGAGATATTGATAGACGCCATGTCATTATTTTCATGTTCTTAATTTAACCGAATAGAGAATAGTGGCACCGTCCGTAAAATCACTGCACGAGTTGGCATAACCACTAAATTTACCGACCGAGATTGAAGTTTTGGTACACATCATATCATGTTTTTCATGTTCTTTATTTAACCGAACGAAAAATTTTGGCTCCATCCCGTAAATTCACGACACAAGTCGGTAAAACCGCTACATTTACCAACCTAGATTGAGATTTCATTAGATGTCATATCTGTATTTTCATATTCTTTAAGCGAATGGAAAACTGTGGCACCAACCGTAAAATCACTGCACGAGTCAGTAAAACCACTGCATTTATCGACCGAGATAGATATTTCGGTATATGTCATGTCAGTATCTTCATGCTCTTTATTTAACCAAATGGAAAATTGTGGCACCATCTGTAAAATCACGGCCGGAGTCGGTAATACTGCTGCGTTTATCGACCAAGTTCGAAATTTCTGAAGCTCACATTTCAGTATTTTCTTGGTTTTGTTTAACAGAAAAAAATTTTTGGTGGCATCGGTAAATCGTGGCGTTTCGTGCTACGATTTTACCGACCATTTTTTTTTTACCGAGTGGCTGAAAATATTGGGGGGGGGGGGGTCATAAA
This sequence comes from Artemia sinica, assembly GCA_027921565.1. Taxonomy (NCBI): domain Eukaryota; kingdom Metazoa; phylum Arthropoda; class Branchiopoda; order Anostraca; family Artemiidae; genus Artemia; species Artemia sinica. Next base: position 20,674,083 of record CM051262.1, read on the forward strand.
AAAACTTCCTGAGAGTTTCAACTCTATCCCAAGCCGTGAGATTAAACAGGTATACACACTAAACTACGTTAAGAATGTGTTACTTTTTAATTAAACATACTGACTGTATGCAGTTTCTATAGTGAGAAATACTCGCTCACCTTCTGACTTAGAGAAAAAACGCATGCTCTCTTGTGAGGACTGGAAACCTACTGACTCTTCAGATCCTGTCGTTCTTTTCAGGGATACTTCAAACACCCGTTGTAATGTCTCATGATACTTGTCAGATTAATGATTTACCGAAAGTTACGGACACTTACCATTTATATAAAGTAAGCTGACATAGCCAATGTGTAAAGTAACGTTTCAGGAAGAACCAACTTCTTAAGAAGCAGCTTATGTATTCGAGACTTGTCCTAACCTTGAACCTAGGAATCTACGCTACCAAGTTTTATCAGAAAACTAAATTTTCTTCTCAAGCTGTTGAAACATTCCGGCCCCTTCCGCCACCCTTAATGTTTTAGCAATAATGCCGATGTCCGAACTCGACATTTTTTTTGACCCAAGGAATCTACACATTGAGTTTCATTAAATGATCTTTTCTCCTTTTGAAGTTATCCAAAACCCAGTTTTCCGGATTCCAATTGGATTCTCGGTTAGTCGTGAATCCGACATAAAAATACGTGATATTTCAACTCAGCGTACACAGGAGTCCACCAAACAGTCCTCAAACATTTTAAATGTAATATTATTGTAATTTTATGTAATATTAATGTAATATGTTATTTTATGTAATATGTAATATGCTATATGTAATATGTAATAATTTATGCAATATGTAATATTAAATGTAATTTTATTGTAATATTCCCAAAATTCCGACGACCTCTCTACCCTGAAATTCTTAGCAATACTGAACAACAAAAGCACGAAGAACAATAGGAAAATCTTTTTGCAAGACAGTGGAGATAATTTGAATGAATATTTCGGCCCTATGTCCAAGGCCCGTCCTCAGCAAGACAAAAATGTATAAAAGAAAAAAGACACAACAACATGCGACCAATAAAACCAAAAATTAAAAAATTTTCAAAGCAGTCCTAGCATCCTTACTTCAGCGTAGTTCAACCAGGACTGATAAAAAGTTAGGTAAAACAAGGCGATTCAATGAGATGAAAGAAAAATAATTTAAAACACGTTCTTATTGCTAATCCAGCCTTTTTAGCAGCTAACCTCTAAGGTCTTTTTGTGACGGGTTCTGTGTTAATGTCTATTGGCTTTTTAAAATATTTTGTAAGATCATTTTTAATTAAATTTGTGTATAGAGCATTTAGTGTATATTCCCCCAAGTCCCTGTTTAAGGAAATATTATTATTAATCTTAAGTCTGATTTCAATTGATTCTCGGACTACCTGCTTTATGTCTAGGTCATTGCTAATAAGGGCAGATTCATCAAAAAGTATATTGTGGATAGGAGGGTACAAGGGCACACGTAGTAGGGCACAAAGGAGTTTAAAAATCTTGTCGTCGAGTGTGTAGACGGGCATTCCAACAGTTTTTTTTTCTCCCTCTTTCAGAGTTGCCAACCTTGTTTTGTGTGCGTGGGTCTCTGAAGTAAACAGAAGCAGGATATCTCGGTGTGTGGAGGTCTTCAGGATGCCAGCTCCAAACTTCATCAGCATTTCATGCCTCCTTTCATCCAGGGTTGGGAGCTTGAGTTGGCTCAAGCTTTCTTCATAGTTTTTATAATTTGGCCCAAGAAGTATTTTGCAGGCTCTCTTCTGAATTGTTTCCAGTTCATTTCTGTGCTTCTCTGTAAGCAACGGGTGCCAGACAGGACAGCCGTACATCATTACGGGCATTACATAAGTTTTATAGCACAAAAGAAGGAGTTGCTCTGTCATTCCAAACTTTCTTAGAGTTGCAAAGGATCTTAGAAAACCAGCTGCTTTTGCTGTGATCTCCAAACGAGAGATCTTCACTTAATGTGATACCAAGTATTTTTACTGATTTCTTTGTTTGGAGAGGTGCAAAATTCATTTATGCTCTTCTTCTTCAGGAAGTTGACATGCATTAGCACAGCTTTTCTAGAGGCTTATCTGGAGCTTAAAAATAGCACAACAACTAAACAGCTGGCTAAACAGTCGTAAAAACAACAATATCAGAAAGGTTGACCATTCATTGGCAAAAATAAAGAAAAAAAAACGGTCAAAATGTAAAAAAATTTAAAATCTAAAAACTAAAACAAAGCTAAAAAAGAGTGAAATAAAATTAGCGTTAAAAAGGCTTAAAAGCGAACATATAAATAAGGGGGAAGGAACAAAAGAACCAAACGAACACAAACTTGCCATTTACCGAGGTCGAGGCCGAAGGCCTCGGCCGAGTCCGTTGATTTTGAATTGAAAATCAAGTATTTTGCAGTAGGCATCAAGACATGGCTAATTGTAGAAAGAAAAAACCAAGACATATAGTCCAAGTAATTGAGAAGCAAATGTTTAAATGGCCTGCACGGGTAAATGATGGGAGTAAGTATGACTCCCTTACGGGACAAATCCTTGTTTGTTAGTTTTTGGAAAGGCACGCCTGCTGCCTAGTACCACCATTTACCCGTGCAGCCATTTAAACATTTGTCTCTCAATTACTTGGACTATCTGTCTTGGCTTTTTCTTTCTATAATTAGCCATGTCTTGGTGCCTACTGCAAAATACTTGATTTTCGATTCTGCTGCCTGCCTATCCTCAGTACCAAAAAAAGAAGGGAAAACTAAGAGTTTATTTGATCAGTAATGAAGGGGACAATGAAGGGGTTTTCTCATACCTGGAGGCTAAGCAACGGATAGGGGACAAGATAGGAACGGGTTCAGAAACAGTACGTGGCAGGCGGTGTCTGGATGGGGAGTGTCTTTTGGGGAACATTTTTCCGTGCGATGGTTTATTATTGCATTTTTTTTACAAAACGGAGGCACAACGTTCCTCTCCTGTGCTCAAGAGTTTTTAGCTTGGCCTTTTTTTAGAAGGAGCGAGTATGGTACCTCAGCTTCTTTAAAAATTATTCTAAGGGCTCTTTTTTGAATAGATTCAATTTTTTCTGGTTCAGCACAGGATATGCCAGGATGCCAGAACGGACAAGCCTATTCAAGATGCGGGCGGACAAAGGAAGGATAGATCTTTTAAGAATGGGATGGGGGGACGTTAAATTTATTCAAGAGCTTAAGGAGAGAGAGACATGGACGCATTAGCTATAAGATAATATCTTTAACGTGGATACCCTACTTTAAATTAGAGGAAATTGTAACCCCAGGTAATTTAAAGGAAGACACAGAAATATCTGGGGGGATAGGGTTGAGGAAAAGGGGTGAGGTTTTAGGGAAACAAATTGGCATTATCATAGACTTAGAAGGGTCTACTCTCATGTCTAACTCCGCAGCGTCATCTGCAGTATCGCCGAGGATACTCATAGGGTTGCTTATTAAGTTTCGGTAGCAGGTTTCAAAAACCGTTAGGTCATCCAAAAACTTCCATCTGTCGGGAAATTCCTTAGCGATGATATTTATCATAACAGAAAAAAAGAAGGGGACCTAGGAGAGTACCTTTGGGTACTCCATTGTGTACAGGAAGGGGGCTCAAATAATGATTCTGATATTTGACTATCTGTGATCTATTTGATAAAAAGGAGGCAACCAATTTAACCAGGAAAGAATCAATATTGAAATCAGTTACAAGTTTCTCAACTAAAATATTGTGGTTAAATTGGGTGTTTGTGACAGGAATTACAGCAGACTTAGCAAAAGATCGTCTGAAAATTTATACCTCTGTTTGTGTTGCCTTATCAGTCGGTTGATGATTATAACAAATAAGATGGGACCTAACTTGCTTCCTTGGGCAGATCCACAAGTGATGTCTTGGAAGTTGGATGTTTCCCCGTTTCCGAGTTGTACGCACTGTTGACGACCAGAAGGGAAACTTGCAATGGTACATAAGAGAAACTGCGAGACTTTCAGGGCACGGGCTTCGTTCGTTGATTACAGTCTCAGGATCAAGCAGGTCGAAAGCTTTCACGAAATCAGAAGGATTATTTCAGCAAGGGCCTAAGGATTTTCTAGGTGTTCTAGCAGATCATGAAGTAATCTGACCAGATATTGAGTTGTGCTGTGTCCTCGACGAAAACCGAACTGCATAGGATCGATTTTGTGTTTTACTTCTGCTAGTAGCCACTGTAATATAAAATCTTCAAAGACTTTTGAAATGATGGCCGTCTTTGAGATTGGCCTGAGATCGGATGGTGAGGTTGGTGATGTTTCTTTGGAATTGGGGTGCATGGGCGTAGGGAGGGGGGGGGGGCAGCTGCCTCCCCCTAGACCTTCAAATTTACATTAGATATGGCTGAAAAAGCAGATGGTTTGGAAAAAGCAGTTGATAAAACTCCATTACACTATCGACTGCCCCCCCCCCTAGACAATATACTGCCTAATGCTGCCTACGCCCATGTTGGGGTGATAAATGCCTTTTTGAACTTATCTGGGAAAATGCCTTCCAGTAGGCACTGGTTATACACCACAGCCAATGGTGTAGCCAGTAAAGAGGAGCATGCATGTATCAGCCTTATAGGAATTTCACCAGGGTACGAGGCCCTCCTGATGTCTAGGTTTTAGAGTTTTTCTTGGACCTGGGAAACTGTGATAAAAGGGATGGTTTTCGGTTAGACCATTCTGTGGCATAGTCTTGAGGGGAGGCTGTTGGCAGCAAATATTTGAAAAGTATGCATTAATTGCTTCTGCGGCTATATTCTCTCCTTGCTGGTCCCTCAGGAGGGATTTAGACGTCTGCTGTCCCATTAGTTTCCTTGCAGTTGTGTGGAACTTTCTTGGGTCACTGGCTGACAACTTAGCAAAAATTTGGTGTCCATACAGACTTCTAGTCTGCTTTAGTAGTCTAGCTACTATATTTCTCTTCCGTTTAAATTCATTAGAGTGTGGCTTTGTCTCATAAAGCATGTCTCGCTCTGCAACTGCTGCTTTAATTGTCGAAGTTTATTATGTGCCCTAATTGCAACTCGCTTTTCAGGGAAGAATCATTCGTACTCTCGAATCGTTTGTTCATAGAGGAGTTCGGTCATGCCGTTTGCATGCGTGCATGCGTCTTTGTTTTCGAAAAGGCGGAACCAGCATACTGAGTTGAGCCATTCTCTGCAGCCAATTATACCTTCTTCTGTAAGGGGACGGTAGGTGAACTGGGTTGGTTTAGTAGGTTTCATTGTTGACTTTGGCCGTAATATAGCTGTTGCATGGTCACTGGTTGAGAGTGGTGCTTCCGACGAAGGATCTAAGTAGAAATCACCAAGTGTAGTGAAGATCAAGTCAAGGGTGTTTTCTCCCCGTGTTTTCACTTTAATTATTTGATGAAGGGCTGTAGAGCTTTTTATCCAGTTTGGCTTCAGGTGGTTGAAGTCCACACAAAGAAAGATTCCAGCATATGAACATTTTGTTCTGATGAAGTCGTAACTTTGTTGGAGCTATTCCACTAGTTTTCGTCGATATGGTCCTCTTGGCGGGAAATATACCGTGGCGTATATCAATGACGACACTTGACAAGGTAGGCCTTTTGGTCGTGCCCGCAGCCATTAAACTTCGACTTCATTGTCCTTCAGTACTGCGCCATCCAGAATCCCATGAGGCACGTTTTCTTTGCAGTAGAAACCGACAACAAACTTAATATTTGGACTCGTCCTAATCGATAACCCTGTACACAAACCTCATCCAGTGTAAACTACTTGATTACAACCTTCCGTAAATTCAGCCCACTCCTCCTCCCTCAGTTTTCGAACAATAATGCCTATATACTAACCTAAGACTAACCTTGAACCAAAGAATCAACATATCGAGTTTCATAAAAAAAAAAAATCTTTGTTCCCTCTCACATTATTCTGGCCAAATTCTGGGTCATCGGTGTATCCAGCATCAAGATGAACGTCATATTCGGGCTCAGCACTCTCGAAAATTATATAAACAGCCCCCAGCTAGTATAAATTTCTTGATTGCCACCTTTAAAAATTCCGGCCCCCTCCTCCCCTCTTAGTATTTTAGCAATATGGTCCATATACGAACTTGGCTTTACTCCTGACTCAAGGAATCTATCTACCAAGTTTCATGAATTTATCTTTTTCTGTTCGTGAGTTAGCGTGTCCACAGACGAACGGACGGACATTACGATTTCATAGGTATTTACATGTTTTCACATGGGATCCCAAAAAAAATCAACCCGAAGTAGAAACGGCCGATTGAAAACCGATCCTTTCCTTTTTCCTGAAAATTGCGCATAAAATGCGGCATCCTCACCACATGAAATTTTCGTGCGATTTCTCACGGTATTAATTGCACATACACAGTCGCAAGAATTCTAGTCCGAAATCAGAATGTCGCGAAAGCTGCAGAGCTAATTCCGCAGTTTCTGAAGAACAGCTGAATTCGGACACGCTCTTGCTGATGCTGCTTAGGCTCCTAATTTTTATTTTTTAAGTGATTATTTTCTTTGACATTTTTCTAGGTTGAAGAAACATTGCAAAAAATGAAGGCTGAGAGAGGGCAAGGCGGCCGTCTAAGAAAGGAGAAGGGAGTCGAGAAGAGATGGAAACAATCAGGAATAAAATCGCCCTCTAGTTTGCCCTTTTAAAACATGGGAAGAAACCGAAGACGACGGTGACGGCAACATTCTTCAGTTCTGGAGACACGATCGCGATAAAATTCCGTACGTCGCCGCACTTGCCACAAAGTTATTGTCTATTCCTGCGACTAGTGCAACCGCAGAAACACTATTTTCGGTGGCAGGCCTGGTAGTGGTGCAGAAGAGAAGCAGCCTCAGTCCACAGAGAGTGGACAAGTTGATTTTCATTCACGATAACTATAGCCACATCCTGCAGTTCTGATAGACTTCCGAAGTTTGCCTGAAGGAGTTTTATTCGACTTGCAATAATATTCAAAGTTTTTAAACCAGATAATTGACGAATTTTGTAATACGGTATTTGAAGTTTTGTATGCAGTAATGCTCGATGGAAAAAAAAACCCTACTAATATTGACAATTATTTATGTTAAGAATACATAGCTAATAGATACTTCAACTATTATGCAAGGTATCTGAAACGCCACAGCCATTTCGTTCCTACCAGATTTCTACTTTTCTTGATGAATAACGAAGAAAACCAGCGTCCAGCCAGCGACTCGCGAAGTTTTTAACTCATGAATAGGCCCGAATCTGTTGTAAATTAAAGCTGGGATTTGAGAAAGACTGATGAAAACATTAATGTTTGCGGTCAAAATTGATCGCGCCGGCGGCACGTCACCGACATCTCATCGACGGTGGCGCAGAAAAATTAATGCCGGCGCACCAGTGGCGCGCCACCACTCCTATTTTTGATCCCACCGCCGTCAGCCTTCCCTTATCTGCACGGCTCCGGGGCCTAGTTCTGACTAGTTCTTGTGCTTCTTTTCTTATCCGAGGAAACAAGCCATCCTCGTTCTGGAACAAACAATTGAAGTTGTTGAATAGGCCGAGTGCATAAGACATAGACTCAAGCTGGGGTTTCATCAGGGGACTCAGAAGCGTTTCTAATATCTTTTCACAATTCTGAGTTTGATCTTCAAAATCAAATTTATGAAATACAGCTTCAAGGCTGCTCATTGCTCAAGCAGTATTTTCACGCAACCTTTCTGTGAAAGCCACCTTGTTTGCTTCGGTTAGAGTACCCTATGAGGTCACAAAATGCTAGAACTCTTCGTCGCTTAGCACTCATGCTGAAATGGGAGAACTTACTTAGACTTAGGTCCTCCTACGCCTGGGGGCGCATAAGGCAGCAACAGTGGTTCACCACGACGACCTGTCCTGAGCCTTCAACCATAGCTCATCCAACGAGGACCTCGCCAGCTTTGCCTCCTTCTTTAGCGACCTGCCAAGGGTCATTTTCGGTCTCCCTGATTTGCGGAGACCGGGGGGTGTCCAACACCATGCGTCGTGCGGCAGCCTTCCATCCCCCATTCGCACCATATGCCCCCAATACATCCATCGCTGCTTTCTAATGAGATCAAGGATGGGGGTATGATTTGTCATACGATAGATTTCATCATTTCGTGTTCTTTCCGTCCAATGTATATTTATGATAGATCTTAGGCAATTGTTGTCGAATGCCTGGAGTTGTCATTCTAGCTGGGCAGTGATGCTCCAAGTTTCGCAGCCGTACGTAAGGACGGAGATCACATTGCTATTATAAATTCTAAGCTTTAGCTTCTGGGAATATTTATTATTTCTCCAAACATTTCTAAGGTAGCTGAAAGTAGACCCAGCCAATGCTATTCGGCACAGTATTTCTCTTTCGGAATTGGCATCTTGCGTAAGAATGCTGCCGAGATATTTGAATTCTCTTACTTCCTCAATTTCCTCGTTGTTAACCAAAAGTCCCTCGGCTAAGTCAGGTATGACTGCATTCGACATTGATTTGCTCTTGTTAGCATTTATGGAGAGTCCGACAGCATTTGCCATACGACCGAGTTCATTAATGTTGCGTTGCATATCTTCTGGGTCGTGGGTAATAAGTGCAACATCGTCAGCAAAATCACCATCATTGAGTTCTCTCAGTGGATTTAATTGTAGACCGCCACTAAAACTGCATTCACGGAGAACAAAATCTATCACTATGGCAAACAGTAATGGTGATAGAATGCAGCCCTGCCTTACACCTGACTGAACAGAAAACCACTCCGTTAGGCCACCCTCTGTCTGTACTGCGCACATGGTATCATGATATAGCGCCTTAATTATATTTACAATTTTGGTCGGAATTCCATAATGCACTAAAATCTTCCACATGGTTCCGCGATGTATCGAGTCGAAGGCTTTGAGAAAATCAATAAATACTATAAGTAGCTGAACTTGCCATTCATTGGATTCATCCAGCAGAACTCTCAGGCTAAATATCAGGTCACAACATGATCTATTCTGGCAGAATCCGTGCTGCTCATCTCTCAGAACTTTCTCCACTTTACTCTGAATCCTGTTAAGAATTATTTGGCACAGGACTTTGCTGCCAACAGACTGTAAAGCAATACCTCTCCAATTATCACACTTAGTCTTTTGTCCTTTTTTGAAGAGTTTTACAATTGCTGCCTTCGACCATTCACAAGGGACTTTTTCTTCATCCCAAACACGGGAAAGAAGTTCAAATATGGGTTCGGCTAGGGCGCTTCTACCGTACTTCAGTAATTCTGGTGATAGGCCATCATTGCCTGCAGCCTTTCCGTTTTTCAAAGTCTTTAGGGCCTCCTTGACTTCACTAAGCATGAGAGGTCCGGAACATATTCCGAGATCGAACAGTGGTTCTTCAGGGATATTTAAAGTAGTTGTGGGAGGCATCTGATTTAGTACCTCGCTAAAATGCTCGCTAGACGGGGAGACAGCCGTACTGTGTATGCCATAACGAAGCAGTTAGCTATCTGTGGACAAAAAGTGGCAGCTACTACAGCATTCTGCCTAAACGGTATCTTTTTTTTTCTCCACAGATAGCTTGGCACTGGAACATCGTAGAGAGTTATTCAATGGCTCATTTTAAAGGAAATTAATGGGGTTAAAAACTTTTTGTAATTAAACAAATAATTTTTTAAATAGAATTATTTTTTTTCATAAAAAACTGCATATTTCATGTTAAAGATTGATGTTACATTAAAAGACGATCATTGGAATAGCATTATATAAGGAATCGGTCTGGTTAATTATAAATGGTGATTATGTAAGTTTCATCGGCATCATAGCTGTAGAGATGGCTCAAACCTAGTAAAGATCAAACCATGGCACATATTGGGCTTAGTTTGATTATATTAAGAGATGATCATTAGACATACATTGGACTTAATTAGCTGCGTGATTCTTTGATGTTCGTCTCTTGCTATTCCAAAGAAGAAAAAGCCATAGGCTTTTTCCTGTTTGTAATCAGGTTTAAAGAAAAAGGTGACACTATGGCTTCAAAATAACATAAATTATTCCGTATGTGAAGGGGGCTTCACATATGTGTACCGTTGTACTTGAATGAAATTTTTTTAAAGCACTATAAAACTTTAGCGTAAAGAGTGGAGGGCCCAAAAGAGGGTAGGGCCTTCTATGTACTGATTACCTTAATACCGTCAGACTTAGTAATAGTCGTAGTAACAGCAGTAGTAACAGTAGTAGAAGTAGCATTAGCGTGCACACATTACCTTTTGGTCAGTTGAACATCCCTCTCATTATGCCTTGGAAGTTTAAACTTAATACTCTAAGCCGTTCCCAAAATTTTATTGATATACACTTTTGACAGCCTGTATAAACATAGTGTCTTTTGATTTATTTCAACTTCCCCCTAAACAATCCCAAAAATTTTCAGCTTAATACCCTTAAACTTAGCAGTGGGGCTGTACCCCCTCGAATACCCCCGCTATAAATTCAACGACTCTTGTGCTTGAATGGTCGTACTTAAAATATTGGACGGTAAATCCTACTTTAGTGCAAAGACTCTGAGGGGGTTGAGAAAAAGATAACCCCCTTCCCCCGTAGTATAATTTATGTTATTTTTAAGCTATATTGTCACCTTTTACTTTCATTGGGAAAACTCTTTTTGTGTGTTTATTGATAGAAATGAATAATTATTTAAGCTATCTTTCAGCCGTTGATCCAAGGAGCAATTTTCAATCAACAAGAAAGGTTGTGTTTGACAAAATTTTTAATTATTGTTTTTGAAGCCTTGTTTGAGCTAAAATTTTACTTTTGTCAAAATAATTTTAATGGTAAATATTTTACAACACATGATTAGTGAATTCATAGCTTAACGTAATATTTCTCACAGTATAATCATCTTTACGAGAAACTGAAATTGGACTACTTCTACTTTTCTAAGAATCCTACCTATTTTTCACTAACATTATTAAATTTGAAGAAACATCTGAATAGCCTTAGATAAAACGTTCTTTTAAGGACCTTTATATGCTTGGTGGACCCTAAGGCCTGCTGATAACCATTTGCTTTTAAGCCATACTTAAGCACGGCTGCCTGCTGCACTGAAGTACTAAATGTAGCACTATTTCATCATGTGTAGCACGCGCTACATTGAATGTATCGTTTTCGTATCGTTATCGTTATGTATCGTTATCGTTTTGTATCATTATCGTTTTCACTTTTTTTTTTTGACAAAATAATAAGGAGTTTGAAAAAAGGCGAAGTGCTATTAAAAAAAGAAAGAAAGCGCGGAACATCTTTTGCCATGTTTGTTTTGTAAGATAGCGGCGAAGTTGGATATGACCAGACATGGCTCCTAAAAAGACAATCAGTGATCCTGTTAGAGGAAAATATTCGCTGTCACCATTGAATAAAATTACGCCTCTGGAAAATAATTGAGAGTACTATAAGCAGTTGATCTCTGAGTCTCAATAGAAAGTACTAAATGTAGCACTATTTCATCATGTGTAGCACGCGCTACATTGAATGTATCGTTTTCGTATCGTTATCGTTATGTATCGTTATCGTTTTGTATCATTATCGTTTTCACTTTTTTTTTTTGACAAAATAATAAGGAGTTTGAAAAAAGGCGAAGTGCTATTAAAAAAAAGAAAGAAGCGCGGAACATCTTTTGCCATGTTTGTTTTGTAAGATAGCGGCGAAGTTGGATATGACCAGACATGGCTCCTAAAAAGACAATCAGTGATCCTGTTAGAGGAAAATATTCGCTGTCACCATTGAATAAAATTAAAGGATTTTTTTTTTGCTTTGAGTTATAGGTGATCTGCACAGCCCTACACAGATTTGTGCATTGGTCCACACCTATACCCCTAGGTTTAGGTTAGTTTTCCAAGCCCATGAGAACATGGGAAGAAACCGAAGACGACGGTGACGGCAACATTCTTCAGTTCTGGAGACACGATCGCGATAAAATTCCGTACGTCGCCGCACTTGCCACAAAGTTATTGTCTATTCCTGCGACTAGTGCAACCGCAGAAAGACTATTTTCGGTGGCAGGCCTGGTAGTGGTGCAGAAGAGAAGCAGCCTCAGTCCACAGAGAGTGGACAAGTTGATTTTCATTCACGATAACTATAGCCACATCCTGCAGTTCTGATAGACTTCCGAAGTTTGCCTGAAGGAGTTTTATTCGACTTGCAATAATATTCAAAGTTTTTAAACCAGATAATTGACGAATTTTGTAATACGGTATTTGAAGTTTTGTATGCAGTAATGCTCGATGGAAAAAAAAACCCTACTAATATTGACAATTATTTATGTTAAGAATACATAGCTAATAGATACTTCAACTATTATGCAAGGTATCTGAAACGCCACAGCCATTTCGTTCCTACCAGATTTCTACTTTTCTTGATGAATAACGAAGAAAACCAGCGTCCAGCCAGCGACTCGCGAAGTTTTTAACTCATGAATAGGCCCGAATCTGTTGTAAATTAAAGCTGGGATTTGAGAAAGACTGATGAAAACATTAATGTTTGCGGTCAAAATTGATCGCGCCGGCGGCACGTCACCGACATCTCATCGGCGGTGGCGCAGAAAAAATTAATGCCGGCGCACCAGCGGCGCGCCACCACTCCTATTTTTGATCCCACCGCCGTCAGCCTTCCCTTATCTGCACGGCTCCGGGGCCTAGTTCTGACTAGTTCTTGTGCTTCTTTTCTTATCCGAGGAAACAAGCCATCCTCGTTCTGGAACAAACAATTGAAGTTGTTGAATAGGCCGAGTGCATAAGACATAGACTCAAGCTGGGGTTTCATCAGGGGACTCAGAAGCGTTTCTAATATCTTTTCACAATTCTGAGTTTGATCTTCAAAATCAAATTTATGAAATACAGCTTCAAGGCTGCTCATTGCTCAAGCAGTATTTTCACGCAACCTTTCTGTGAAAGCCACCTTGTTTGCTTCGGTTAGAGTACCCTATGAGGTCACAAAATGCTAGAACTCTTCGTCGCTTAGCACTCATGCTGAAATGGGAGAACTTACTTAGACTTAGGTCCTCCTACGCCTGGGGGCGCATAAGGCAGCAACAGTGGTTCGCCACGACGACCTGTCCTGAGCCTTCAACCATAGCTCATCCAACGAGGACCTCGCCAGCTTTGCCTCCTTCTTTAGCGACCTGCCAAGGGTCATTTTCGGTCTCCCTGATTTGCGGAGACCGGGGGGTGTCCAACACCATGCGTCGTGCGGCAGCCTTCCATCCCCCATTCGCACCATATGCCCCCAATACATCCATCGCTGCTTTCTAATGAGATCAAGGATGGGGGTATGATTTGTCATACGATAGATTTCATCATCTCGTGTTCTTTCCGTCCAATGTATATTTATGATAGATCTTAGGCAATTGTTGTCGAATGCCTGGAGTTGTCATTCTAGCTGGGCAGTGATGCTCCAAGTTTCGCAGCCGTACGTAAGGACGGAGATCACATTGCTATTATAAATTCTAAGCTTTAGCTTCTGGGAATATTTATTATTTCTCCAAACATTTCTAAGGTAGCTGAAAGTAGACCCAGCCAATGCTATTCGGCACAGTATTTCTCTTTCGGAATTGGCATCTTGCGTAAGAATGCTGCCGAGATATTTGAACTCTCTTACTTCCTCAATTTCCTCGTTGTTAACCAAAAGTCCCTCGGCTAAGTCAGGTATGACTGCATTCGACATTGATTTGCTCTTGTTAGCATTTATGGAGAGTCCGACAGCATTTGCCATACGACCGAGTTCATTAATGTTGCGTTGCATATCTTCTGGGTCGTGGGTAATAAGTGCAACATCGTCAGCAAAATCACCATCATTGAGTTCTCTCAGTAGATTTAATTGTAGACCGCCACTAAAACTGCATTCACGGAGAACAAAATCTATCACTATGGCAAACAGTAATGGTGATAGAATGCAGCCCTGCCTTACACCTGACTGAACAGAAAACCACTCCGTTAGGCCACCCTCTGTCTGTACTGCGCACATGATATCATGATATAGCGCTTTAATTATATTTACAATTTTGGTCGGAATTCCATAATGCACTAAAATCTTCCACATGGTTCCGCGATGTATCGAGTCGAAGGCTTTGAGAAAATCAATAAATACTATAAGTAGCTGAACTTGCCATTCATTGGATTCATCCAGCAGAACTCTCAGGCTAAATATCAGGTCACAACATGATCTATTCTGGCAGAATCCGTGCTGCTCATCTCTCAGAACTTTCTCCACTTTACTCTGAATCCTGTTAAGAATTATTTGGCACAGGACTTTGCTGCCAACAGACTGTAAAGCAATACCTCTCCAATTATCACACTTAGTCTTTTGTCCTTTTTTGAAGAGTTTTACAATTGCTGCCTTCGACCATTCACAAGGGACTTTTTCTTCATCCCAAACACGGGAAAGAAGTTCAAATATGGGTTCGGCTAGGGCGCTTCTACCGTACTTCAGTAATTCTGGTGATAGGCCATCATTGCCTGCAGCCTTTCCGTTTTTCAAAGTCTTTAGGGCCTCCTTGACTTCACTAAGCATGAGAGGTCCGGAACATATTCCGAGATCGAACAGTGGTTCTTCAGGGATATTTAAAGTAGTTGTGGGAGGCATCTGATTTAGTACCTCGCTAAAATGCTCGCTAGACGGGGAGATAGCCGTACTGTGTATGCCATAACGAAGCAGTTAGCTATCTGTGGAGAAAAAGTGGCAGCTACTACAGCATTCTGCCTAAACGGTATCTTTTTTTTTCTCCACAGATAGCTTGGCACTGGAACATCGTAGAGAGTTATTCAATGGCTCATTTTAAAGGAAATTAATGGGGTTAAAAACTTTTTGTAATTAAACAAATAATTTTTTAAATAGAATTATTTTTTTCATAAAAAACTGCATATTTCATGTTAAAGATTGATGTTACATTAAAAGACGATCATTGGAATAGCATTATATAAGGAATCGGTCTGGTTAATTATAAATGGTGATTATGTAAGTTTCATCGGCATCATAGCTGTAGAGATGGCTCAAACCTAGTAAAGATCAAACCATGGCACATATTGGGCTTAGTTTGATTATATTAAGAGATGATCATTAGACATATATTGGACTTAATTAGCTGCGTGATTCTTTGATGTTCGTCTCTTGCTATTCCAAAGAAGAAAAAGCCATAGGCTTTTTCCTGTTTGTAATCAGGTTTAAAGAAAAAGGTGACACTATGGCTTCAAAATAACATAAATTATTCCGTATGTGAAGGGGGCTTCACATATGTGTACCGTTGTACTTGAATGAAATTTTTTTAAAGCACTATAAAACTTTAGCGTAAAGAGTGGAGGGCCCAAAAGAGGGTAGGGCCTTCTATGTACTGATTACCTTAATACCGTCAGACTTAGTAATAGTCGTAGTAACAGCAGTAGTAACAGTAGTAGAAGTAGCATTAGCGTGCACACATTACCTTTTGGTCAGTTGAACATCCCTCTCATTATGCCTTGGAAGTTTAAACTTAATACTCTAAGCCGTTCCCAAAATTTTATTGATATACACTTTTGACAGCCTGTATAAACATAGTGTCTTTTGATTTATTTCAACTTCCCCCTAAACAATCCCAAAAATTTTCAGCTTAATACCCTTAAACTTAGCAGTGGGGCTGTACCCCCTCGAATACCCCCGCTATAAATTCAACGACTCTTGTGCTTGAATGGTCGTACTTAAAATATTGGACGGTAAATCCTACTTTAGTGCAAAGACTCTGAGGGGGTTGAGAAAAAGATAACCCCCTTCCCCCGTAGTATAATTTATGTTATTTTTAAGCTATATTGTCACCTTTTACTTTCATTGGGAAAACTCTTTTTGTGTGTTTATTGATAGAAATGAATAATTATTTAAGCTATCTTTCAGCCGTTGATCCAAGGAGCAATTTTCAATCAACAAGAAAGGTTGTGTTTGACAAAATTTTTAATTATTGTTTTTGAAGCCTTGTTTGAGCTAAAATTTTACTTTTGTCAAAATAATTTTCAATGGTAAATATTTTACAACACATGATTAGTGAATTCATAGCTTAACGTAATATTTCTCACAGTATAATAATCTTTACGAGAAACTGAAATTGGACTACTTCTACTTTTCTAAGAATCCTACCTATTTTTCACTAACATTATTAAATTTGAAGAAACATCTGAATAGCCTTAGATAAAAAGTTCTTTTAAGGACCTTTCTATGCTTGGTGGACCCTAAGGCCTGCTGATAACCATTTGCTTTTAAGCCATACTTAAGCACGGCTGCCTGCTGCACTGAAGTACTAAATGTAGCACTATTTCATCATGTGTAGCACGCGCTACATTGAATGTATCGTTTTCGTATCGTTATCGTTATGTATCGTTATCGTTTTGAATCATTATCGTTTTCACTTTTTTTTTTGACAAAATAATAAGGAGTTTGAAAAAAGGCGAAGTGCTATTAAAAAAAAGAAAGAAGCGCGGAACATCTTTTGCCATGTTTGTTTTGTAAGATAGCGGCGAAGTTGGATATGACCAGACATGGCTCCTAAAAAGACAATCAGTGATCCTGTTAGAGGAAAATATTCGCTGTCACCATTGAATAAAATTACGCCTCTGGAAAATAATTGAGAGTACTATAAGCAGTTGATCTCTGAGTCTCAATAGAAAGGATTTTTTTTTGCTTTGAGTTATAGGTGATCTGCACAGCCCTACACAGATTTGTGCATTGGTCCACACCTATACCCCTAGGTTTAGGTTAGTTTTCCAAGCCCATGAGAACATGGGAAGAAACCGAAGACGACGGTGACGGCAACATTCTTCAGTTCTGGAGACACGATCGCGATAAAATTCCGTACGTCGCCGCACTTGCCACAAAGTTATTGTCTATTCCTGCGACTAGTGCAACCGCAGAAAGACTATTTTCGGTGGCAGGCCTGGTAGTGGTGCAGAAGAGAAGCAGCCTCAGTCCACAGAGAGTGGACAAGTTGATTTTCATTCACGATAACTATAGCCACATCCTGCAGTTCTGATAGACTTCCGAAGTTTGCCTGAAGGAGTTTTATTCGACTTGCAATATATTCAAAGTTTTTAAACCAGATAATTGACGAATTTTGTAATACGGTATTTGAAGTTTTGTATGCAGTAATGCTCGATGGAAAAAAAAACCCTAGTAATATTGACAATTATTTATGTTAAGAATACATAGCTAATAGATACTTCAACTATTATGCAAGGTATCTGAAACGCCACAGCCATTTCGTTCCTACCAGATTTCTACTTTTCTTGATGAATAACGAAGAAAACCAGCGTCCAGCCAGCGAATCGCGAAGTTTTTAACCCATGAATAGGCCCGAATCTGTTGTAAATTAATGCTGGGATTTGAGAAAGACTGATGAAAACATTAATGTTTGCGGTCAAAATTGATCGCGCCGGCGGCACGTCACCGACATCTCATCGGCGGTGGCGCAGAAAAAATTAATGCCGGCGCACCAGCGGCGCGCCACCACTCCTATTTTTGATCCCACCGCCGTCAGCCTTCCCTTATCTGCACGGCTCCGGGGCCTAGTCGACTAGTTCTTGTGCTTCTTTTCTTATCCGAGGAAACAAGCCATCCTCGGTCTGGAACAAACAATTGAAGTTGTTGAATAGGCCGAGTGCATAAGACATAGACTCAAGCTGGGGTTTCATCAGGGGACTCAGAAGCGTTTCTAATATCTTTTCACAATTCTGAGTTTGATCTTCAAAATCAAATTTATGAAATACAGCTTCAAGGCTGCTCATTGCTCAAGCAGTATTTTCACGCAACCTTTCTGTGAAAGCCACCTTGTTTGCTTCGGTTAGAGTACCCTATGAGGTCACAAAATGCTAGAACTCTTCGTCGCTTAGCACTCATGCTGAAATGGGAGAACTTACTTAGACTTAGGTCCTCCTACGCCTGGGGGCGCATAAGGCAGCAACAGTGGTTCGCCACGACGACCTGTCCTGAGCCTTCAACCATAGCTCATCCAACGAGGACCTCGCCAGCTTTGCCTCCTTCTTTAGCGACCTGCCAAGGGTCATTTTCGGTCTCCCTGATTTGCGGAGACCGGGGGGTGTCCAACACCATGCGTCGTGCGGCAGCCTTCCATCCCCCATTCGCACCATATGCCCCCAATACATCCATCGCTGCTTTCTAATGAGATCAAGGATGGGGGTATGATTTGTCATACGATAGATTTCATCATTTCGTGTTCTTTCCGTCCAATGTATATTTATGATAGATCTTAGGCAATTGTTGTCGAATGCCTGGAGTTGTCATTCTAGCTGGGCAGTGATGCTCCAAGTTTCGCAGCCGTACGTAAGGACGGAGATCACATTGCTATTATAAATTCTAAGCTTTAGCTTCTGGGAATATTTATTATTTCTCCAAACATTTCTAAGGTAGCTGAAAGTAGACCCAGCCAATGCTATTCGGCACAGTATTTCTCTTTCGGAATTGGCATCTTGCGTAAGAATGCTGCCGAGATATTTGAACTCTCTTACTTCCTCAATTTCCTCGTTGTTAACCAAAAGTCCCTCGGCTAAGTCAGGTATGACTGCATTCGACATTGATTTGCTCTTGTTAGCATTTATGGAGAGTCCGACAGCATTTGCCATACGACCGAGTTCATTAATGTTGCGTTGCATATCTTCTGGGTCGTGGGTAATAAGTGCAACATCGTCAGCAAAATCACCATCATTGAGTTCTCTCAGTGGATTTAATTGTAGACCGCCACTAAAACTGCATTCACGGAGAACAAAATCTATCACTATGGCAAACAGTAATGGTGATAGAATGCAGCCCTGCCTTACACCTGACTGAACAGAAAACCACTCCGTTAGGCCACCTCTGTCTGTACTGCGCACATGATATCATGATATAGCGCTTTAATTATATTTACAATTTTGGTCGGAATTCCATAATGCACTAAAATCTTCCACATGGTTCCGCGATGTATCGAGTCGAAGGCTTTGAGAAAATCAATAAATACTATAAGTAGCTGAACTTGCCATTCATTGGATTCATCCAGCAGAACTCTCAGGCTAAATATCAGGTCACAACATGATCTATTCTGGCAGAATCCGTGCTGCTCATCTCTCAGAACTTTCTCCACTTTACTCTGAATCCTGTTAAGAATTATTTGGCACAGGACTTTGCTGCCAACAGACTGTAAAGCAATACCTCTCCAATTATCACACTTAGTCTTTTGTCCTTTTTTGAAGAGTTTTACAATTGCTGCCTTCGACCATTCACAAGGGACTTTTTCTTCATCCCAAACACGGGAAAGAAGTTCAAATATGGGTTCGGCTAGGGCGCTTCTACCGTACTTCAGTAATTCTGGTGATAGGCCATCATTGCCTGCAGCCTTTCCGTTTTTCAAAGTCTTTAGGGCCTCCTTGACTTCACTAAGCATGAGAGGTCCGGAACATATTCCGAGATCGAACAGTGGTTCTTCAGGGATATTTAAAGTAGTTGTGGGAGGCATCTGATTTAGTACCTCGCTAAAATGCTCGCTAGACGGGGAGATAGCCGTACTGTGTATGCCATAACGAAGCAGTTAGCTATCTGTGGAGAAAAAGTGGCAGCTACTACAGCATTCTGCCTAAACGGTATCTTTTTTTTTCTCCACAGATAGCTTGGCACTGGAACATCGTAGAGAGTTATTCAATGGCTCATTTTAAAGGAAATTAATGGGGTTAAAAACTTTTTGTAATTAAACAAATAATTTTTTAAATAGAATTATTTTTTTCATAAAAAACTGCATATTTCATGTTAAAGATTGATGTTACATTAAAAGACGATCATTGGAATAGCATTATATAAGGAATCGGTCTGGTTAATTATAAATGGTGATTATGTAAGTTTCATCGGCATCATAGCTGTAGAGATGGCTCAAACCTAGTAAAGATCAAACCATGGCACATATTGGGCTTAGTTTGATTATATTAAGAGATGATCATTAGACATATATTGGACTTAATTAGCTGCGTGATTCTTTGATGTTCGTCTCTTGCTATTCCAAAGAAGAAAAAGCCATAGGCTTTTTCCTGTTTGTAATCAGGTTTAAAGAAAAAGGTGACACTATGGCTTCAAAATAACATAAATTATTCCGTATGTGAAGGGGGCTTCACATATGTGTACCGTTGTACTTGAATGAAATTTTTTTAAAGCACTATAAAACTTTAGCGTAAAGAGTGGAGGGCCCAAAAGAGGGTAGGGCCTTCTATGTACTGATTACCTTAATACCGTCAGACTTAGTAATAGTCGTAGTAACAGCAGTAGTAACAGTAGTAGAAGTAGCATTAGCGTGCACACATTACCTTTTGGTCAGTTGAACATCCCTCTCATTATGCCTTGGAAGTTTAAACTTAATACTCTAAGCCGTTCCCAAAATTTTATTGATATACACTTTTGACAGCCTGTATAAACATAGTGTCTTTTGATTTATTTCAACTTCCCCTAAACAATCCCAAAAATTTTCAGCTTAATACCCTTAAACTTAGCAGTGGGGCTGTACCCCCTCGAATACCCCCGCTATAAATTCAACGACTCTTGTGCTTGAATGGTCGTACTTAAAATATTGGACGGTAAATCCTACTTTAGTGCAAAGACTCTGAGGGGGTTGAGAAAAAGATAACCCCCTTCCCCCGTAGTATAATTTATGTTATTTTTAAGCTATATTGTCACCTTTTACTTTCATTGGGAAAACTCTTTTTGTGTGTTTATTGATAGAAATGAATAATTATTTAAGCTATCTTTCAGCCGTTGATCCAAGGAGCAATTTTCAATCAACAAGAAAGGTTGTGTTTGACAAAATTTTTAATTATTGTTTTTGAAGCCTTGTTTGAGCTAAAATTTTACTTTTGTCAAAATAATTTTAATGGTAAATATTTTACAACACATGATTAGTGAATTCATAGCTTAACGTAATATTTCTCACAGTATAATCATCTTTACGAGAAACTGAAATTGGACTACTTCTACTTTTCTAAGAATCCTACCTATTTTTCACTAACATTATTAAATTTGAAGAAACATCTGAATAGCCTTAGATAAAAACGTTCTTTTAAGGACCTTTCTATGCTTGGTGGACCCTAAGGCCTGCTGATAACCATTTGCTTTTAAGCCATACTTAAGCACGGCTGCCTGCTGCACTGAAGTACTAAATGTAGCACTATTTCATCATGTGTAGCACGCGCTACATTGAATGTATCGTTTTCGTATCGTTATCGTTATGTATCGTTATCGTTTGAATCATTATCGTTTTCACTTTTTTTTTTGACAAAATAATAAGGAGTTTGAAAAAAGGCGAAGTGCTATTAAAAAAAAGAAAGAAGCGCGGAACATCTTTTGCCATGTTTGTTTTGTAAGATAGCGGCGAAGTTGGATATGACCAGACATGGCTCCTAAAAAGACAATAAGTGATCCTGTTAGAGGAAAATATTCGCTGTCACCATTGAATAAAATTACGCCTCTGGAAAATAATTGAGAGTACTATAAGCAGTTGATCTCTGAGTCTCAATAGAAAGGATTTTTTTTTGCTTTGAGTTATAGGTGATCTGCACAGCCCTACACAGATTTGTGCATTGGTCCACACCTATACCCCTAGGTTTAGGTTAGTTTTCCAAGCCCATGAGAACATGGGAAGAAACCGAAGACGACGGTGACGGCAACATTCTTCAGTTCTGGAGACACGATCGCGATAAAATTCCGTACGTCGCCGCACTTGCCACAAAGTTATTGTCTATTCCTGCGACTAGTGCAACCGCAGAAAGACTATTTTCGGTGGCAGGCCTGGTAGTGGTGCAGAAGAGAAGCAGCCTCAGTCCACAGAGAGTGGACAAGTTGATTTTCATTCACGATAACTATAGCCACATCCTGCAGTTCTGATAGACTTCCGAAGTTTGCCTGAAGGAGTTTTATTCGACTTGCAATATATTCAAAGTTTTTAAACCAGATAATTGACGAATTTTGTAATACGGTATTTGAAGTTTTGTATGCAGTAATGCTCGATGGAAAAAAAAACCCTAGTAATATTGACAATTATTTATGTTAAGAATACATAGCTAATAGATACTTCAACTATTATGCAAGGTATCTGAAACGCCACAGCCATTTCGTTCCTACCAGATTTCTACTTTTCTTGATGAATAACGAAGAAAACCAGCGTCCAGCCAGCGACTCGCGAAGTTTTTAACTCATGAATAGGCCCGAATCTGTTGTAAATTAATGCTGGGATTTGAGAAAGACTGATGAAAACATTAATGTTTGCGGTCAAAATTGATCGCGCCGGCGGCACGTCACCGACATCTCATCGGCGGTGGCGCAGAAAAAATTAATGCCGGCGCACCAGCGGCGCGCCACCACTCCTATTTTTGATCCCACCGCCGTCAGCCTTCCCTTATCTGCACGGCTCCGGGGCCTAGTCTGACAGTTCTTGTGCTTCTTTTCTTATCCGAGGAAACAAGCCATCCTCGGTCTGGAACAAACAATTGAAGTTGTTGAATAGGCCGAGTGCATAAGACATAGACTCAAGCTGGGGTTTCATCAGGGGACTCAGAAGCGTTTCTAATATCTTTTCACAATTCTGAGTTTGATCTTCAAAATCAAATTTATGAAATACAGCTTCAAGGCTGCTCATTGCTCAAGCAGTATTTTCACGCAACCTTTCTGTGAAAGCCACCTTGTTTGCTTCGGTTAGAGTACCCTATGAGGTCACAAAATGCTAGAACTCTTCGTCGCTTAGCACTCATGCTGAAATGGGAGAACTTACTTAGACTTAGGTCCTCCTACGCCTGGGGGCGCATAAGGCAGCAACAGTGGTTCGCCACGACGACCTGTCCTGAGCCTTCAACCATAGCTCATCCAACGAGGACCTCGCCAGCTTTGCCTCCTTCTTTAGCGACCTGCCAAGGGTCATTTTCGGTCTCCCTGATTTGCGGAGACCGGGGGGTGTCCAACACCATGCGTCGTGCGGCAGCCTTCCATCCCCCATTCGCACCATATGCCCCCAATACATCCATCGCTGCTTTCTAATGAGATCAAGGATGGGGGTATGATTTGTCATACGATAGATTTCATCATTTCGTGTTCTTTCCGTCCAATGTATATTTATGATAGATCTTAGGCAATTGTTGTCGAATGCCTGGAGTTGTCATTCTAGCTGGGCAGTGATGCTCCAAGTTTCGCAGCCGTACGTAAGGACGGAGATCACATTGCTATTATAAATTCTAAGCTTTAGCTTCTGGGAATATTTATTATTTCTCCAAACATTTCTAAGGTAGCTGAAAGTAGACCCAGCCAATGCTATTCGGCACAGTATTTCTCTTTCGGAATTGGCATCTTGCGTAAGAATGCTGCCGAGATATTTGAACTCTCTTACTTCCTCAATTTCCTCGTTGTTAACCAAAAGTCCCTCGGCTAAGTCAGGTATGACTGCATTCGACATTGATTTGCTCTTGTTAGCATTTATGGAGAGTCCGACAGCATTTGCCATACGACCGAGTTCATTAATGTTGCGTTGCATATCTTCTGGGTCGTGGGTAATAAGTGCAACATCGTCAGCAAAATCACCATCATTGAGTTCTCTCAGTGGATTTAATTGTAGACCGCCACTAAAACTGCATTCACGGAGAACAAAATCTATCACTATGGCAAACAGTAATGGTGATAGAATGCAGCCCTGCCTTACACCTGACTGAACAGAAAACCACTCCGTTAGGCCACCTCTGTCTGTACTGCGCACATGATATCATGATATAGCGCTTTAATTATATTTACAATTTTGGTCGGAATTCCATAATGCACTAAAATCTTCCACATGGTTCCGCGATGTATCGAGTCAAAGGCTTTGAGAAAATCAATAAATACTATAAGTAGCTGAACTTGCCATTCATTGGATTCATCCAGCAGAACTCTCAGGCTAAATATCAGGTCACAACATGATCTATTCTGGCAGAATCCGTGCTGCTCATCTCTCAGAACTTCCTCCACTTTACTCTGAATCCTGTTAAGAATTATTTGGCACAGGACTTTGCTGCCAACAGACTGTAAAGCAATACCTCTCCAATTATCACACTTAGTCTTTTGTCCTTTTTTGAAGAGTTTTACAATTGCTGCCTTCGACCATTCACAAGGGACTTTTTCTTCATCCCAAACACGGGAAAGAAGTTCAAATATGGGTTCGGCTAGGGCGCTTCTACCGTACTTCAGTAATTCTGGTGATAGGCCATCATTGCCTGCAGCCTTTCCGTTTTTCAAAGTCTTTAGGGCCTCCTTGACTTCACTAAGCATGAGAGGTCCGGAACATATTCCGAGATCGAACAGTGGTTCTTCAGGGATATTTAAAGTAGTTGTGGGAGGCATCTGATTTAGTACCTCGCTAAAATGCTCGCTAGACGGGGAGATAGCCGTACTGTGTATGCCATAACGAAGCAGTTAGCTATCTGTGGAGAAAAAGTGGCAGCTACTACAGCATTCTGCCTAAACGGTATCTTTTTTTTCTCCACAGATAGCTTGGCACTGGAACATCGTAGAGAGTTATTCAATGGCTCATTTTAAAGGAAATTAATGGGGTTAAAAACTTTTTGTAATTAAACAAATAATTTTTTAAATAGAATTATTTTTTTCATAAAAAAACTGCATATTTCATGTTAAAGATTGATGTTACATTAAAAGACGATCATTGGAATAGCATTATATAAGGAATCGGTCTGGTTAATTATAAATGGTGATTATGTAAGTTTCATCGGCATCATAGCTGTAGAGATGGCTCAAACCTAGTAAAGATCAAACCATGGCACATATTGGGCTTAGTTTGATTATATTAAGAGATGATCATTAGACATATATTGGACTTAATTAGCTGCGTGATTCTTTGATGTTCGTCTCTTGCTATTCCAAAGAAGAAAAAGCCATAGGCTTTTTCCTGTTTGTAATCAGGTTTAAAGTAAAAAGTGACACTATGGCTTCAAAATAACATAAATTATTCCGTATGTGAAGGGGGCTTCACATATGTGTACCGTTGTACTTGAATGAAATTTTTTTAAAGCACTATAAAACTTTAGCGTAAAGAGTGGAGGGCCCAAAAGAGGGTAGGGCCTTCTATGTACTGATTACCTTAATACTGTCAGACTTAGTAATAGTCGTAGTAACAGCAGTAGTAACAGTAGTAGAAGTAGCATTAGCGTGCACACATTACCTTTTGGTCAGTTGAACATCCCTCTCATTATGCCTTGGAAGTTTAAACTTAATACTCTAAGCCGTTCCCAAAATTTTATTGATATACACTTTTGACAGCCTGTATAAACATAGTGTCTTTTGATTTAGTTCAACTTCCCCCTAAACAATCCCAAAAATTTTCAGCTTAATACCCTTAAACTTAGCAGTGGGGCTGTACCCCCTCGAATACCC
Source organism: Artemia sinica (assembly GCA_027921565.1). Classification (NCBI taxonomy): domain Eukaryota; kingdom Metazoa; phylum Arthropoda; class Branchiopoda; order Anostraca; family Artemiidae; genus Artemia; species Artemia sinica. The sequence goes on from CM051262.1 coordinate 20,699,469, forward strand.
CCACTATAAATTCAACGACTCTTGTGCTTGAATGGTCGTACTTAAAATATTGGACGGTAAATCCTACTTTAGTGCAAAGACTCTGAGGGGGTTGAGAAAAAGATAACCCCCTTCCCCCGTAGTATAATTTATGTTATTTTTAAGCTATATTGTCATCTTTTACTTTCATTGGGAAAACTCTTTTTGTGTGTTTATTGATAGAAATGAATAATTATTTAAGCTATCTTTCAGCCGTTGATCCAAGGAGCAATTTTCAATCAACAAGAAAGGTTGTGTTTGAAAAAATTTTTAATTATTGTTTTTGAAGCCTTGTTTGAGCTAAAATTTTACTTTTGTCAAAATAATTTTCAATGGTAAATATTTTACAACACATGATTAGTGAATTCATAGCTTAACGTAATATTTCTCACAGTATAATCATCTTTACGAGAAACTGAAATTGGACTACTTCTACTTTTCTAAGAATCCTACCTATTTTTCACTAACATTATTAAATTTGAAGAAACATCTGAATAGCCTTAGATAAAACGTTCTTTTAAGGACCTTTCTATGCTTGGTGGACCCTAAGGCCTGCTGATAACCATTTGCTTTTAAGCCATACTTAAGCACGGCTGCCTGCTGCACTGAAGTACTAAATGTAGCACTATTTCATCATGTGTAGCACGCGCTACATTGAATGTATCGTTTTACGTATCGTTATATCGTTTTGTATCATTATCGTTTTCACTTTTTTTTTTTGACAAAATAATAAGGAGTTTGAAAAAGGCGAAGCGCTATTAAAAAAAAGAAAGAAGCGCGGAACATCTTTTGCCATGTTTGTTTTGTAAGATAGCGGTGAAGTTGGATATGACCAGACATGGCTCCTAAAAAGACAAACAGTGATCCTGTTAGAGGAAAATATTCGCTGTCACCATTGAATAAAATTACGCCTCTGGAAAATAATTGAGAGTACTATAAGCAGTTGATCTCTGAGTCTCAATAGAAAGGATTTTTTTTTGCTTTGAGTTATAGGTGATCTGCACAGCCCTACACAGATTTGTGCATTGGTCCACACCTATACCCCTAGGTTTAGGTTAGTTTTCCAAGCCCATGGGAACATAAAACATCTCATACACAGTAGTTCCCAAAAGGGATTCATGATTCCTTGCAATAGCTTAAATTAGCAAAAGCTGCATATTTAGTAATTTATTCGGATAATTATAGAAACACAAATTACTATAAAACCGAACGTAAGACAAAAGAAATGAGAGACATTTGCAAATCGTGTTCTACAAATTTTGACTATAGCCGTTTTCGATTTGTGAATTTTTCTCAGAATTTCTCGACAAATTTTCGAATGGAACAGATTCTGCATTTGCAGCATCAATATTAAGCTGAGAAAAAATGGATTATACATTTCTGAGAAATGTATTTGAAAAATAAAAACGAATAATAGAACACCCCAATAAACAAAAATGCTACCACAAAGTAAGCGTTCGCCATGTATTATTCAAGAAGATTATTTACATTAGACAAATATCAATTGCTTACACTTCTGAACCACGCACAAGGATTTCCTTTGCCAAATTTTTTAAAGAATTTGCACTGAAAAACTAATTTCAAAGTTAAAATAAAACAAAACACAAACTTCTCAGTCAAAAACCTTACACAAGGAAAAATTCTCTCGGAGACCATAAATTGAAAACAGTGTATAAAATGTCTTAAAATCGGCATAACACAAGTCCTAAAGAAAAAGATGGAACAGATCAGTTGGTAAGAATTGATAAAATCAAAAGAAACCAACAGTCTTTTCCAGGTTCAAACCCTTTGAATCATATAACTTGCTATGGTAACCTCTTTAGAAAAGGCTACAAGATATTTACCGAAATCCCAGTTTACACATCTGCCGTACTAAGTCTTTCTAAAAATCACTCCTAGGCGTACCTAAACAACTGTTTGCAAGCCTTTGCATCTTACTTTACATAATTGGCAAGTGTCTGTGACACATAGCCAATAACAAGAGGTTATATTACGAATATTTAAAGCCAGCGTTTCCCCAGAGGACTTTTATGGTCAGAGTCACTTGATTTCAGATCATCACAAGAACATATACCTTATTTTGTCTCACGGGTGGGGGATCGCACCGAAACTTATACGATTGGTTTGTGTGTGTATGGGGGGGGGGGGGAGTATACTTATAGTTTTGTGTTTGGAGGAGGGAAAACGCTCTCTGGCAAGTTATACAAGCAATTATTTTAATAAACTCACAACCTGTTACACCCTATAAGCCTCCTAAAATGCCCTGAGAAAGCACGAGGTCTCAGAAAATTCTTTATCTAATTTGCGGATCATTTAATGCATTCCTGCTATACAAAACACCGTATCTACGGTGTTTTGGTGTTACGGTGTTACGGCCAGTATTAAGATACCTGGGACATCGATTGCCGCATATTAGCACACTATGATAGACTAACGAATTATTTCCATCAATTACAAGAAGGATACAATAAAAATTCCCATAAAACAGGAAAATTAATTTCAATATAATTTTAAGGTTAAGCAGCAAAGACAAAACAGGGCTAGCTCAAGTCAGGGGCGTCAACGGTGGGGGGAGGGGCATTTCACCCTAGATTTTCAAACATATTTATTAAATGTGCAGCTTTTGTTATTACCACTGAAAAAATAACAAAATCCCCCCCCTATATATTGGAAAATACTTTGCTCCCACTTAGACTTCCGTGAATTGACGCCACTGCTTCAAAGGTACATGAAAACAGGCATGTTAAGGGGGAGGTGGTGGTGTTTGCTTGGTAGGGAGTGATTTCGAGCAAGCGTCCCAAAAACGTCTGGATTGTAACTACTTTTACTATAGCGTAACTACTTCTACTATTTTCCATATGATTCATTTTTTTTTTACATTGCACCCCCTCGAAATCTCAGCCCCTTCTGAAAATCAAGTATCTGTACCGGTCGAAAAAGAACATACAATTTAGGGTAAATCTGTCGAATGTTTAATTAATTTCCTAGCTGAAAGATAAATATACCATTGGAAATTGCCACTAAACATTCTTTCAAAATACAATAATCGCCACCATGCAAACAATATACAATAGCCCCACAATGGCTCCCCTCAAGGCTTCGATACAATAGCCCCACAATATCTCTAAACAATGCCCAAAAGTTTGTTGATATGGTTAGTTTGCATTCTTTTCTTTTTTTCATATTTACATGTTCATCAACATGATATATTAGGGATGGGGAGCTGAAAACACTATTGCAATTGTAGCAATATTTTAAAACAAAAAAAAAACAACAAAACAAACAGATCCTAGTTTTTCATTGTCAAAATAAACTAAGAGGTTGAAGAAGGAGGAGAGAAAATTAGTAACGGCCGAAACAAAGCTCTAAGCATATGTTCGCAACACTGCAAGATGAAACAAAATTGCAGCAACCATGGTAAAAAAAAAATAAATATAATTCCATAGAAAAAGGAAAAAATATACTGATACAAACAATTGACTAAGAAAGAATGAATCTTTGGCCGCTGTAGAAATAAATGTATACGTATACAAAAGGTATACGAATTTTACTATATGATATCTTCATTAAATCTTTTTTTTTACTGAAACTGGGCGACAATCGTTTGAGAAAAAACCAAATGAAATTCTAGCCAACGAATCTCTAAAGCAAAAAATAAGCATCGAAACACGCCACACCTTCAAGCCCATGCCCCTATCAATGAAACCTCGACATTTTTACAATTTTCCCACTAATTTCGCATATTTTTCTTACAAATCGCCTGTTGTTTTTTAAGTAAAATTATAGACGTGGCATTAGTCTTGTTTATTATTTGCACGTCCGATTTACTGCACGTCCATCAAAGTAATTTTTTGCCAGAATATTGAAGAAGAATCGCTGCACTTGTAAAAAAAAAAAAAAATCAAACAAGAACTACGCATTTTTAAATCCACTAAATCCGTCTATTTCATGACATCTTGACGTTGGTGTCATTGATGACATTGGTGATGACACTGATGCCTTATCATTTTGATATTTCTTTACATAACGTAGATACAAAAATGCAATAAACAGAAAACAAAATTCGCTAGTAGTACAGATATACGAAGCAGAAATAAAGACTGGAATTGTAACAGAAGTAACTATTAAGAAAAAGAGCCTTAGTTTTGATTGGGTAAAGATAAAAAAGAAAGGGAGAGAAAAAGAGACTTAAAGCTAAAAAAAAAGTTAAAAATTTGGTTGTCACATGGAGTTTTTTTTCTGGATAAAACTAATTCACATCCTCGTGTATCTATGTCCGTATTTTCCAAAAAAAGTTGCAATCACATAAGGCCTTCAACACTAAGATAGTAAAGTTCATTTTAAGAGAATTAAAGGAAGAAGACGAAGAAATGAAATAAAAACAATCCACTATGACAAATGAAAGGAGAGCTGGCCTTCGTCCATGGCCATTTTTAATTTGGCTTCTAGAATTTCTTTTGAAGTATAATCAGGAAGCTTCAGATAATTTGCACAAGTCATAACTGATGGAAGGAAGGTGTCTGATTCCTTATTTTTTTCGCCCTTCTTTACGACGGTTAGTGGAGGTGAGAGCTTTTTGAAGCCTAGAAAAAGGAACGAAAGAATAAAAAAATAAAAAAAGAACAACTTTTCTTTGAAAAGCATTCAGCTAAAATGAGCGAGCATAGAAAAAAGGGCAAGCACACAGTTACTGGATTACATATGTTTAGTTGAGCAAAACTGTCATACCAAACAAAAATGAATTGTCCACATTTAATAGAGTTCTGACTTGGAATTATTGCATCGCAGCAATTGCACGCTCCTGGACTGTTCTTAAAATAGTCAAATTGTACCCGGTGCAGCTTTCATCGCGTATACCCTGGTTGTAACGATAAAGCACGTGATGAGGGGCGTCAAAATGGGAATAAGTGCCTTTTTAGGGTATGATCTTATTCTGGGTTGGGGGTTTCTTCCGATTTACATGCCAGTATGCAAGAGACCTTGGATTCGAATGCCACTAATAGATATTTTTTTTTTTTTTTTTTTTTTTTTTTTTTTTTTTTAATGGTATTCTTTTATTTGGGGTCCAGTCAGCCGAAATGCCTATTGCAAGAAACTAATTCTTTGAATTATAGATAATTCAATAACTATTAGCTATTTAATTAAGTGACGTAAACTTCTATCATTGTTCTTATAGTATGCATATGTAAGCAGTGAAAAAATTGTACAACATTAGGATAGGATATAAGTATAATAAATGGGATAAAAGTAAAAAGATGAGATAGGAAAAGTAGAAGGATAGTAAAACTAGAAGGATAGGATAATGTACAATAATTAGGATGAAAGAAGAAGGATATGATAGGAAAATTAGGAGGATACGATAATGTACAATAAATGGGATCAAAGTAGAAGGATAGGATAATATACAATAAATAGAATAAAAGTAAAAGTAAGATGACAAACGAATATAATCACGGGCAAAAATACTCCAAAGTAAAACCGATCAAGAAAAGCTGAGCCATGTAAAGTGGCATCCGTATACACAGGTAGTTGTAATTAATCAGCCGAATACGTTTTTCTGCATTAATCAGCTCCAAGGAGTAGTCGGAATCGATTTCGACTAACAAGTAAGAAATTATGCGCGAGCTTAGTGAACAACAAGAAATTACTGTACAAGTTCATTAAACGTATGTTATATGATATGATATTTATTTGCTAAGAAAAAACCCGATTGGGCAAACAGGGCAAACAGAAAATATATAGACAAACAAAAAAGAAAAGAAAAGAAGAGTACAACGAAGAAGAGTACAAAAGAAGAAGAGTACAACCATTCCAAAAATTTTTCTCAATGTGCCATACCCACATGGATGAATCTACAGCAATTTTTTATGCTAATAAAATTTAAATTTTCCAAAGCTCCAACAAACCACCCCTCACCACCTTTTTCTACCCCAAATTGTTTTTCTCAAGCTGCCCAAATCTAAACAATCGGCAAAAAGATGGAATAAATCATCATCCTTCTCTCCACACATCGAACAATGACCATCTTTAACCCATAACCTCCTCAAATATTTTCTTCGATACAGTATTGTTATGACGAAACTACCAAAAAGATTGGACAAGTGTGCATAAATTTTCTGTAGTACCTTTTAGAGGAACGGAATTAAAAAACCATAAAAAAAAGAAAAAAAGACACATCAGTGCTACCCATGAAAAATGATGCTACCCATTTTCTTGTTCTTCAAGGAAGGGATTACAAACTTCCAGTTACAGTTTCCCACAATGGGAATTTCAAGGGCGTACTTTTCATTTCAAATTGACGAAAGTTTTGAATCTTTTCAAAATTCTCAAGATTTCAGGTAACTCTGAATTACTACTCTGTTTTATCATTATGAAAATTACCACTTTCACGGAGACGTTTTTAGGGGCAGACAAAGGGGGCATTTACACTGGTCGCAGAAATTTTAGGGGCGCTAAATTTCAAATAAATAATCAAACGGTTATAATTATTTTGTAATCTGTTAGTTTTATTATATAAAATAAAGCAGAGAACGCAGTTGGAAAAATTGTGTCAATAAACGAAAGTTCGGCCTTAAAATTTCTGGGATACAGGGAGAGAGAGAAGGGCGCTAATCGAGATTTTGGCCCGAGCGAAAGAGGGGCCAGAACCACCAGTACATTTTCAAAATAATGTTAGGTGAGAAATATTTGTTCATTCAAAACACCATTTTCTTATTTCAGCATCAATGTGGTCTGTCGAAGCTACAGCTGCAAATCATAGTTCAAAGTTATAAAAACCTGGGATAGGCTGGAAAGTACAAAAAAAGAAAAAAAAAAAAAAAGAAAAAAGGTTACCTCCAAGGGGAAGCCGGGGTGTACCCGTTAGAAACTGTAAAAACTTCCGTTTCTCGGCTTTCGTAAACTCAGACATAACCTCTGCTAGATCCTTAACTACCCTTGAGTCACTTGTATAGCCATGACAGGGCTTCCAACATTCCAAAAGAGTCTGTATAAAGAGAGAAAATAATTCAAACCAATAAAGAAAATGAGCCATTAAAAGCTAGCCTAATATTCACCAAAACTGATATAGCCCCCCCCCCCCTAAAATATATCCTAAATATCATGCCATTTTAAAACATCTATATTCCGAAATTAATTCTAATTATCGCCATTCAAGGAACAGCAGAACGCCAGTCAGGATGTATCCTAGTTGTGAGAGGGTTTAAAACAAACTGCAGCGCAAATAGGAGGAGGAGGGGGCTTGATGATTGACACGAATGCATTTAGACTTCTAATATCCGATTCTTCATAAGTTTTAAGGTGTTACCACACAGTTTTTTTATCGATGTTTAAGAAATATCGATGTTCCAAAAACGATTTTAATTATCGACATCTAAGGCACAGGGGGACACAATTCAAAATTTAGTTGTGAGAAGGGTAAAAACAAATTTCAAATCAAGGAGAAAAGAGAGTTTGATAAACAAAATGAATGCATTTTGGATTTGAATATCCGAATGGGGTCTTCAGACCCGTCTTGAGGGAGTGGGATTCAATGTATATTTAGTAAAAAGTCTTAAGGACAATCCTTGCTATAAATATACACAGATGACAAAAATCGGTATTTTTTTTGGTAAAAAAGAAAGTAACATCATGCCGATTTAGCAAGCTAGATGCAAATCCGTATTTCTTTACAGATTTGCAAATTTTGAGCCAAAGTCAAAGCTAATATGCTAATTGCCAGGAACAGTTGAATACTAAATTAGAGAGTTTAAAATTGGACAATGTAGAAGAGGAATGGAATAATTTTAGGAAAATAGTCTGTGAAGTCGCTGATAGTCTCGTAGGGAAGAAAGTTAGAAACCCAGCTAAGAATATTAGTGAAAATACTTTATGTTTAATAGAGAGGAGAAGGGGCTTGTACAAGAATTGTCTGAGTGATAGATCATATGAAAACAAAAGAATGTAAAGAAAGTGGAGAAAGCATTAAAATATAAACTAAGGAGCTGTAAACTAGAGACCGTGGATAAAATTGCCGAAAATCAAGAAGATGAAGCTAGACGGCATTACAGTAAAATATTGTACTGCCATGTTGAGAGGGAGTAGTCAAACTGGAATTGTCCCAGTTAAAGACAGGAACAAGGCCACAATTAGTGACGACGAGAGAGTTAAAGAGAGATGGGCAGAATATTTTGAGAATGTGCTAAACCATGATAGAGTTACAGAAAAATATATAAAGAAAAATGAAAAGTTTGTGACACCTTGGATGCGAAGAAAGATATATTTTGTGAGGGAGGATTAGGACAAAAAAAAATGAGTTTATTAAACTTCGTTATGAAGTTAGAAATAAGTTCCTGAAGATAGCGAATACGATTTTTGAAGAAGGGGAAGTACCTTGCGATTTCAGGACAACCCTACTTAAACCCTGTACAAGAAAAGTGGTAAGAGTGAGCGTGGTATTAGCCTGGTTTATGTAGGTAGCAAATTATTAGTATGATGACACTTTTTAGACTAAGAGATGCTATAGACCAAGTTTTAAGAGAAGAACATTGCAGTTTTAGGAAAGGTAGAGGATGTGTTAACCAAATTTTCACTCTTAGATTAATAATTGAGAACTGCCTGAGTCATCAACTTTAGTCCTCAGTTTTTTAGATTGTGAGCGAACGTTTTATTCTGCGGATAGAAGAGCTTTAGCAAAGGTCTTATCCTTGTATGGCATACCTGACAAATGCATTTAAGTGATTAGTTCTATGTAGGAGAATAACACCGCTGCGAAGGAAATGAGGTTTATAGTTGGTTCCGTATTAAATCAGGAATTAAGCAGAGTTGCGTTCAATCCCCATTCATATGGATCATTTTAATGAACTTTGTCCAAAGAAGCACAGCAAAGGCAATGGGAGAACAGGAATCAAATGGGGAAATAAGACTTTCCTGGACTTAGATTATGCTGGTGATTTAAGCATCCTAGATGAAAGTGTTAGCAAAATGAATGAACTTTTAGAAGTTCTGCGAGTTCGGGGTACAAGAAACTGGAAGATAAGTCTGAAAGCCAAGATTAGAATATAGAAAGCTACAGTGATGACAGTGGTCAAATGTAATTCTGTAGCATGGGTGTTCCGAAAAACGGAGGAAGTTCTGCTAGATATTTTTCAGAGAAATTAACTGCAGATTGATTTGGGTACCCGACTGACTGACAGTATCTCAAACAGTAGGCTGTACGAAAAGTGTGGTTCAATCCTACTTTCTAGGGCTATAGTGAGAGAAAGGTTGAGATGGCTAGGACACGTTCTGTGGATGACGGATGAGAGATAGCCGAAGATTTTCCTTTTCAGCCAATCGTCTAGGGCTAAATGAAAAGCCTCTCGTCCTCGGTTGGAGTGGGATGATGTTGTAAGGAAAGATTTAAGGGAAATGCGAACTTCCTGGGACGGTGTAAAGAAGAAGGCTTTGAATAGATTTGGATGGAGGAGGAGCGTGCGTAGCTGTACTGGCCTCAGGTGGCTTGGTGCTGCGGTGAGTTTTTATAGTAGTATTAGTAGTTATATCCTTCCCTAGTTTTTTGCAATGTAACAAGTCACGAGAAAAAAAAAAAAAAAAAAAAAAAAAAAAAAAAAAAAAAAAAAAAAAAAAAAAAAAAAAAAAAAAAACAACATTTATAATATTCAAAATTAATAAATGTTTAATACTCATAGCTTGAAAAGTTATGGATAAAAACAAGATGTTAAGTAATCAAGTGAATTAATTAAAAATACTTATATACATTATTCCCAAGGGACGTAAAGTATGAAACACAGAAAAAGTTTTTCTTTTTCAAGAAAATTTTCTAATCCGTGGACAGTTCTTGTGGGTAGAATCCCCCCCCCCCTACAGAGATAGCATCAATTACATTATAAGCGTTTTTTTTTTAATTTAAATTACCTTTGGATTCCATGTTTCCTCATCATCAATTTGATCTGAACCACATAGAAGAAGTTCGAGTTCCTCAATCTCAAATAAACGAAGGGATTTTGGTTGGCAAATACTTTCAAAACCTTCTTTGAATGCTTCCATTTGTCTCCGAACGCCTTCAATCAAAATCCAATAGGGAATGCTCTTCAAGTAATATAAAACAGTTTTAAAAATTTCACCAAAAATTTTGAAAATATAAAATGAATGGACAGTAATAATAGTAAAAAGATACATGTGGAACCACGAAAATAACATAAAGGTATAATAATTTAAACTCTATTACCCGTTTTCTTTCCAGGCACTTACACATTTATATTTTTCTCTTTTTTTTAAAGAAGGGTAACCCCCTTCCCGAAACTGTAAAGCCAGTTATATGGTAAATACGAAAAGGTGTATAGAAAACCCTAAAAATCTTAAATTTGGGATGAGATGGGAGGCAGAGACACAACCCAAAAGGCTCACACGTAAGCGGGCGGGTAGCAGGCTAAGAGAAATCTTGAAGATAAGAAGCACAAGGAAGAAATAAGAGAACCAGTATTCGGTAATTTCACCAAATTCCGGTATATTCAAGTTTAATTATTTGGATACCCTATTTGTCTAGTAAAAATGTGGTTTGACCTGAAACAAAACGCCGTACAAATGATTCTTCACTAACCCAGACTAAAAGATATGTGCTGATTCTGAATCTGAAAAAGTGCTCCACTCTAGCTCATTCACGAAGTCGAATTTTTGAGGATGAGAGAGAATGTAAATGTAAGAATACCGTCTTAAAAAGATAATTCCAAATTCAGAAATCAGCACATATTTAACACATTAGACATAGTAAGTCAGGTCTCGAGTTGTGTCGATAAGCCTATATTTCGACATTTACTTGACAAAATAAACCAAAAAATAGGAACACGGCCTTACGGCCAACATGGCCTTAAATTCTTCCAAGTTGCCTCAGAAGACCCTTTAAGCATACCCTAGATGAATCGTCCCCATCTCTCTTTACTTATGGGTATAAACAATCAAAGCTATCTGTCAAAATTTTTAGTTCAAACAGATAACTCCAACTTCCCAGTTCTTCTGAAGTCATACCCCTGGTAACAACACGAACAGACCCTCAGATAACTGCCCAGTACCTCATTTATATAAAAAGACTTGTCTGCTTCCAGTAGTCTATAACATTGTGTCATATAAATATCTTCCTTTATAAGCAGAGTGGAAAGCCAGGCATATGAGCACCCGTTCGGAATATTGACATTTAATCTTCAATACATTATACTAATGTCTAGTCGAATACATCGATAAACATTGCCTCCCATCGAAATACGTTGAGCTAAATTAGATTTTGACATGCATTCATAAAAATAACTTTGAAGCATATAATTTACTCTAAATAGGATGTTAAACTTCAAAACTTCGAATTAGTCTGAAGCTTCTATTCTTTTTCTAAAAATGATGATAGAGAGCACGTATGCCGACGACGGAGTAAAAAGGTATTTTCATCGTTACCATACTGTTACCATTACCAATTACCATTACAATTACAATTTTTACGAGCAAACAGGCATTTTCATCGTTACCATATCGTTACCATTACCGGCTATCATTACCATAACAAGTTTTAGGAGTCAACAGACATTTTCATCGTTACCGTATTGTTACCATTACCAGCTGACATTACCATAACAATTTTTAGAAATAAATAGGCAATTTCATCGTTACTATATCGTCACCATTACCCGTTACCCTAACAAGCTTTAGAGGGTAAAAATATATTTTCATCGTTACTATATCGTTACAACTACCAGTTACGAGTTACTATTACCATAACAAGTTTTAGGAGTAAAGAGGCATTTTTCATCGTTACCATAACCTTATCCGTTACCACTACCATAACAAGTTTTAGGAATGAACAGGGATTTTCATCGTTTCTATATCAGACCCCGTAAGACCCCTAGCTACGCACTTACCTCATGAACATTATGGACTATAAATTCGAGCCAATCGTGCTAATTGTAACCAAAACTCTAAAGACGAAAATTTTTATGATAATATATAAATTATTTTGCCAGCACCTATTGCTAAAATTGACCTGAATATAAAACGGATTAGTGATATTTCTTGTTTAATAGTGTAATTTAAAAAGTGATTTTTAGTAAGCATGAATTCGTTGTTCTGTTTTGGTGGGAGGGTGGTAAATAAATAAATTCGAAACTATGAGTTCTCGGGGTATGAATAAGTATATTCCACGATATTGTTTGTTATAAGGTCTATGTTGCCTATTAAGTATTGTACAGCAAACTCGCTGTTAATTTTTTTTTTTAAAAGTAATTTAAGAGTGCAATTAAAGAAACACTTATGCAAGTATAAATTTTAGTTCTCTTTTCCTCTTGAACGGGCAGTGGTAAATAAATCGATCAATATATTAATACAAGGCCGTATCCAGGGGGGAGGGTAGGGGGTTTGACTCGTAAAAACCTAACAAAAATGGATATAAAAAAATTTTGTATGCGTTTTGAGTTTTTTTTTGTGTAGCCCCCCCCCCCCGAAAAAAATCTTTGAGTAAACCCCCCCCCCCCAAAAAAAAAAAATCCTGTGTACGGACTTGCATTAATAATTATGGCTTCCTGGGGTATAGATAACAAGTGAATTTGACGCAATTGCTTGTTATAAGGTCTGTGTTGCCGATTAAGTATTGCGTTGTAAACTGGCTGTTGTTGTTTTTTTCCTTAATTGTATTTTTTATCATCCCCTCGGACAAGTTATTACTTCTTGGGGTGGCGGGGTAAACTGTACTTCTTGTTATAGTAAATTTCTGTCTCTCTCTAAAAGATGGCGAACGTATATAAAAATATTTTGTTGGCCAACTGTCTAGGGCCAAACGAAAAGCAGGTCGTCACCGAATTGTGTTAGGGCCTAACAAAGTGTTTTAGCCTCAGGCGGCTTGGCGCTGCAGTGAGTTGGTAGTAGTAGTAGTATTATTAGAACAAATCAGTAAATTAGTAATTAGTAAATAAGAACAAATTCTTATTTCGCTCTTATTAGTTAGGCTTCATTAAATCAATCTTCATAGGTGCACTCTTATGTTAGACTAAATTAACTTAAGATGCTGATTAAAACACACAAAAAAAAAAATATGAAAACACAAAAAAGTGAATCTTCGTAGGTGCTCACTTATGTTAGATTAAATAAATTTAAGATGAAGATTAAAACACACAGAATGAAAACACACACAAAAAAAAGAAAAAAGTGAATCTTCATAAGTGCTCATTTATGCTAGAAAAAATAAACTTAAGATGCTAATTAAGACACACAAAAAATGAAAACACACAAACACAAAAAAAAAAGAATTTTCACAGGTGCTCACTTACATTAGATTAAATTAACTTAAGATGCTGATTAAAATGCACAAAAAAGGTAATCTTGCATAAACACTACTTCTAAGAAGGAAATACTATAATAACAAAAGACTTAAATTTGTAGTCAATAAATTCAGAAGCCATAAAAAGTAGTCTGTAAAAAAGTAGTTTAACAAAAGCAGCTGGTTTCAGAAGTAAGAAATAAGTTGTTAAAGAGCCCGCAATCGAAAGTTCAAATTTTTTAATTTTCTCTTTTTCTTTGTTGTTAAAGCGCTTAAAGGGCAGTCAGCTTTCTACACTTAAGATGTTCTTCAGTGGCTTTGTTTGTCCAAAAATATTTAGATATTCAGGACCACGAGCGTCATGAAGATACATGTTTAAACGTTACAATATATACTACTACTACTACTACTACTAACAACTCACCGCAGCACCAAGCCGCCTGAGGCCAACACAGCTACGCACGCTCCTCCTCCACCCCAATCTATTCAAAGCCTCCCTTTTTACACCCGCCCACGAAGTTCCCATTTCCTTTAAATCTTTCTTTATGACGTCCTCCCACCCCAGACGGGGACGACCTGCTTTCCGTTTAGCCCTAGATGGTTGGCCGAAAAGAACAATCTTCGGCAATCTGTCATACTTCATCCGCACAACGTGCCCTAGCCACCTCAACCTTTCTTTCATTATAGCCCTAGAGAGCGGTATTGAACCACATTTTTCATATAGCCTATTGTTTGAAATACGGTCAGTCAGTCGGGTACCCAGAACAATCCTTAAGGAATTTCTCTGGAAAACATCTAGTAAATCTTCATCCGCTTTTCGGAGCGTCCATACTTCAGAGCCATATTTGACCACTGTCATCACTGTAGCTTCTAACATTCTAATCTTGGTTTGCAGACTTATCTTTCTATTCTTCCAGACTTTTTTTTAACTGTGAAAAAACACCCTGAGCCTTGGTTATTCTATATTTAACATCTTCACTGCTCCCACCATCTTTACTAATAATACTACCAAGGTAAGTGAAGGTGCCCACCTGATCAATCTTTTCATTACCCAACGTCACCTTTTCATCTTCACTTATTCCTAGCCTTAGTGACTTAGTCTTCCTAACATTAATTTTCAAACCAATTCTAGCACCCTGAACTCGTAAAACCTCTAAAACTTCATTCATTTTGCTCACACTTTCATCTAGGATGCTTAAATCATCAGCATAATCCAAGTCCAGGAGACATTTTCCTCCCCATTTGACTCCGTGGTCTCCCATTGCCTTTCCTGTGCTCCTTAAAACAAAGTCCATCAAAATAATCCATATAAAGGGGGATAGAACACAACCCTGCTTAACTCCTGATTTAATACAAAACCAGCTGCTGACCTCATTTCCTACCTTAACCGCAGCAGTGTTATTCTCATACATAGCACTAATCACTTTAATGTATTTGTCTGGTATACCATACAAGGATAAAACCTTTACTAAAGCTCTTCTATCAACAGAATCGAACGCTTGCTCATAATCTATAAAACTGAGGACCAAAGGTGTTTGAAAACTCAGGCACTTCTCAATTATTAGCCTAAGAGTGAAAATTTGGTCGACACATCCTCTACCTTTTCCAAAACCGCACTGCTCTTCTCTTAAAACTTTGTCTATGGCATCTCTCAGTCTAAAAGGTATCATATTACTAAGTAATTTACTACCTACAAAGATCAGACTAATGCCTCGATAATTACCACACTCACTTTTATCACCTTTCTTATAAAGTGGCTTAATTAAGGTTTTCCTAAAATCGTTAGGTACTTCCCCTTTTTCAAAAATCATATTCATAATCTTCAGTAACTTATTTCTAACCTCAGAGCCACCATATTTAAGAAACTCATTTACCACCCTATCAGCACCTGGAGCCTTATTATTCTTTAATCCTTTTAGTACTGTTACTAATTCCTCCTCACAAAACAAATCTTCCTTCACATCCAAGGTATCACAAACTTTTTCATTTTCCTCTATATTTTTTCCTGCAACTCTATCTCGGTTAAGCAAATTCTCAAAATATTCGGCCCATCTCTCTTTAGTTTTTTCCTTATCGCTAATTGCGACCCCATTCCTATCTTTAACTGGGCCAAGTCCGGATTGACTACTCCCTCTCAATTTGTTAACGTGCCAGTACAATATTTTACTATTATGCCGTCTAGCTGCATCTTCCAGATCCTCGGCAATTTTATCCATGACCTCCACTTCACACCTTCTTAGTTCATATTTTAATGCTTTCTCCACTTTCTTTACATTTCTTTTGTTTTCATACGATCTATCACTCAGATAATTCTTGTACAAGTCCTTTCTCCTTTCTATTAAACATAAAGCTTTTTCACTAATATTCTTAGCTGCAGTTCTAGCTTTCTTCCCTAATACACCTTCAGCAACTTCACAAATTATTTTTCTAAAATTATTCCAACCATCTTCCACATTATCAAATTTTAAACTCTCAAGTTTAGTATTCAACTGTTCCTGGAAAGTTTCTCTCAAATTCTCATCCTGGAGTCTATCAACATCATAACTTCCCGGGAGGTAGTTACCCTTCCGATATTTCAGCTTTAAATTAACCCTTGACACTACTAGATGGTGATCTTTACTTTTAACACCAATAACAGCACTCCTATATACCCTAGTATCTTGTATTTATCCTGCCAGTCTTCGGTTTACTATAACATAATCAATAAGGTTTGCTGTCTTACCATCACGTGAATACCATGTTAACTTATGAGCCATTTTATGACCAAACACCGTATTGGTTATAACTAGATTGTTATACCTACAAAATTGCAAAAGTCTGTATCCAT